>LR738711.1:158086204-158132104 GCA_902687465.1 Secale cereale | reverse complement strand
GACGAGACAGGAACGAGTCGGAGCAGGCGACGACGCAGCGTGTCGCGTCGTCGCATGCGGAGGCGAGTCCGTCACATCCGTAACCCCACTATCTATCTTAGGGTTTTTAGGGGTTAGGGTGCGTGCGGTGGGGGTGGAAACAGAATAACCGCATTGCGTCCTATCAAATCCTAGCGCGCAGCAATGCGGTAGCGCGAGGCCGAGCAGGGGGGAGGGACCCCCTCCCCCCTACGAAGCCGAGACTGGAACGAGCTGGAGCAGGCGACGACGCGGCGTGCCGCGTCGTCACATGCGGAGGCGAGTCCATCACATCCGTAACCACACTATCTATCTTAGGGTTTTTAGAGCTTAGGGTGCGTGCGGTGGGGTTGGAAACAGAATAACCGCATTGCATCCTGTCAAATCTTAGCGCGCAGCAATGCGGTAGCGCGAGGCCGAGCAGGGGGGGAGGGGGGTCGGGACGCCCCCTCCCCTCCCCCTGCGAGGCCGAGATAGGAACGAGCCGGAGCAGGCGACGACGCGGCGTGCCGTGTCGTCGCATGCGG
The DNA here is from genome assembly GCA_902687465.1 of Secale cereale. NCBI lineage: Eukaryota > Viridiplantae > Streptophyta > Magnoliopsida > Poales > Poaceae > Secale > Secale cereale. The sequence goes on along the minus strand of LR738711.1, from coordinate 158,131,559 downwards.
AGGCGAGTCCATCACATCCGTGACCCCACTATCTATCTTAGGGTTTTAGGGTTTAGGGTGCGTGCGGAGGGGAAGGGCAGAAGATGGAAGGAGACATAATGGATTGTCTCATAAATTTGTGGAAGGATAAGCCAGAGACCACTGAGATATTCACTAATGCTGACAGGGTTGTACTTAGTCCCTACTTCATACAGGTTTTAGTTCTTTGCACCCCTATCTCCTTGTTTTTGCCTTAGTTTTATTGTAGTGGCATCTGGGAGGTGTTTTAATTGTGTTTTGGTGAATGCACATTACTGCCTGGAGTATGATTTCTACGCCGCAACAGTTCCAAAGTTTGATGTAGAAAATCTGCTGGTCTCCTCCCAATGTTTGTTTGCAAGGAAGAAGACCTTCTTAACGCAAAGCTGGTTAGTTTTTCATAACTCTTGCTTTTGTTTAATTTCATGTGCATCCTTTTGCTGAGTTTTTCAAGAAGTTTTTGTTCATGCCGGTTCTTCAGTACATATGCTTTATTGTTTGTGTTCATCGGTCCTTTCATTCTTTGCAGGTTTTCTTGATTCTATTCAAGCCAATTGGCACAATGGTGCACTACAGTGTGTATGTGGTGAATAGATATCGTGGGAGCATTGACATCCTTGATTCACTTTCTTACGATAATATGCAAACGTCACGATCGAGTTTCCATGGGGGCTGCCAAAATATCGTGAGTGTTTCTTAGCCTGAACCTCCTTTCACATTCTCTTGTTTGACACGAAGTGTATTATGCCTTGTGTTGACAAAATATGTTGATGTCTCTGTTTTGGTAATACTGCTTAAACTGACTGTCATTTAGAAGTTGAACTTCTGCTATTTTGTTTAGGTGGATCTTATGCAAGTGCCGCTTTTTTATGTACCTGAACTTAACTATTTTGGTTAACATGTTTTTGACTTCATCTAATTTTGTTATTTCCGGCAGATGAAGAGATTTGTTGGGTTGCTCGAGGAGGTGTACGGCAAGGCTGCATACAAGGCGAGCAAGCAGCCTAACTGGGTGACTATTGCAAAGACGCCGACTTTCATCAATGTTCCGAAGCAGAAGAGTAATGATTGTGGTTTCTTTGCCGTGAAGTTCAGCTCTTCGTATGATGGCGATGAGATTGCTGAAGATTTTGGTGATGCGGAAGTATGTTCTGTCTTTGTTCTTGTCTCATCATCCTTTGATTATTCTTGTGTGTTTTTGCTGAGACGCTCCTGCTGTGGTTTTAGATATCCGTTACTAAACCATCGTTTTCACCTTTCTTTGTTTGCAGGCTGCGGCAGATGACTGGAAGGCTGACTTCATGCACATTCTGATTTTTAGCGAGAAGAATGAAGTTGTGCGTTCAGAGCTCCCTAAAGAGATCCAGTCCTTTGGCCCGTGAATTCGAAGCATTAGTTTCATTGTAGATTTGATTTCGTATAGATTTTTAGGTTTTATAATGATTGGAACAATTCCGTAAAGATTTGGTTGTAAGAATGTTCTTAGTGATTTGTGTATCTATAGGTGCAGCACTATTACTTATGATATTTTGGACAAATGCATTTGGTGTGAAGAATGATTTGGCTTTGTGAATTTCAATGTACTGCGTCGTTTTTCAGTATCCATGTGTTGAATGTTTTTGCCCCAATAGATGTACCTGAACTTCTGCCTCGGTTTTGGTTGAACTACTTGATTTTTTTTGTCTTGTTTATTTTCGGGCTCCCAACATATGATCGTAGACTTGAACTTCTGCTTTGACATGTGGCTGGGCTGCTGGTTTCAGATGGAGAGGATATTTTGTGTTGTGTAATGTATTGGTAATGTTCAACCCAACCAATATGTATGCTTTTGCCTAGAATCTATATTTGTATTTTTGTGTTTTTTCAAGTGCGAACGTATTTCATATGTAAATCTGTGCAGAAATATTGTTGACGTTTCTTTATCTTTGTTGCATTGTACATGAACTTCTGCATGTATCCAAGCAGAACTTCACATTTTTACACGTTGTCTTAGGCTTGCTGACCTTAGTTTATGCAGCAAAACTTTATTTTTTAAGCATATTCTTTTCCTACATCAATTTTACATACCAGAACTTCTTCTGTAAGTTGACATGAACTTCAAAACTGTATGATTATTTTGCTGGTTGCTTTTTCATGCAATACAACACGAGCACCTCCTGCCATAACATACTAGGACTTCTGCAGTAAGCTTACTTGAACTTCACAATATATGTTTTTCATGTTTGTTCTTGCTTACACTTTCACGCAGTACATCACCAGCACATCACTTCATCTCATAACATACCAGGACTTCTGCAGTAAGCTTACTTGAACTTCACGGTATATGTTTTTCATTTTATTACTGCTTGCTCTTTCATGCAGTACATCACCAGCACATCACTTCATCTCATAACATACCAGGACTTCTGCAGTAATACTACGTGAACTTCACAGTGTATGTTACCAGGACTTCTTTGAAAGTTCAACAATAAAAGGGGATGACATATTATTCTGGACATTGACATGACATAAGTTTGCATTGTGTTAATTGACCTATTCTAACAGTTCATCAGCCTTGCGCTCCTCCTAGGCTTTGGTTGTATAGGTTTTTGCTTAACATGTACCTCTTCCTCTTCATCGTCCTCTTCCTCTTCCTCTTCATCATCCTCTTCCTCTTTCTCTTCATTGTTCTCTTCCTCTTCGTCTTCCTCTTCTTCGACGGTGTCTTCGTCTTCGTCTTCCTCTTCCTCTTCCACCTCTTTCTTGTTGCTGGCTCTGGGTTTTGCTTTCTGTTTCTTCTCTGGCTTTTTGCTTGTCTTTTCAGCATCTGCTCGCTTCGGGCATGTTCTTGCATTATGTGGTTCATACTCCTTGCATATGCTACAAATTCTGGTGCTTGCTTTCTATGGGTGTGGTCCCTTCTTTTGTTCCATAACTTTGGGTTGCTGTTTTTGAGATTTGGGTTGCTTGACCTCCTCGGCATTGCTTCTTTCCAAGAGTGTTGGACAGGTCAGCTTGTTGTGTCCCGCAACCTGGTTGCACACACTACATTTCCTGTGTCCAAGTGGCACTCCATTCTAATCGAGCACCACGGCTCTTCCTGCAGGTGGCTCCTTTATTTGCGCTCTCTTGTCACTTTTCTTTGTTGTAGTAATTTTCTTCCTACCCTTTGTTTCAGAATACAGCGGCAGTTTCATCGTCTCTTGCTGTCACTGCTCCATTGATTGGCCATCACCCTGCTTGCATTGGTTGGCTTCAGCGGTGGCGTTGAGCATTTCAGTTGCATAATAGTGAAGGTCATCTTCAATTTCAGCGTCCTCTTCAGCCATCCTTTTGTCAGCATCCGCTCGATTTGCTGAATGTATTGCATCAAGCTCTTCCACGAGCCTCTTGAGAACATAGTAGGCTCTGTCATACTGCTGGTCACATCTCATCGGAGTGAAGTCTGAAACAGACCCTGAGGTTGTATGCGTGGACGCAGATGAGCCCTCACCTTTAAATCCCAGAAGTCGATACCCTGAGTTTACTGATCCTGGTCTATTCTAACCCTAGACATGTTTGGCGCACCGGGAAAAGCACAATCCTGACCGGGAACTCTGTTCTTTCATTGCTGCGCGGGTCAACACATCGCTAGTCATCTTCTTCCTCGCTCCAATCTCTCTTCCCCTGTTCCTTTTCCTCTCAGATCGATCAATGGGAACAGGGTAGATGCTCTTGGGGAAGGTAGTGGCGAGTTAACAAGCTGCACATTGGCGGAAGCAGATGCAACCGGAAGAGATGAGCCACGCCTCGTGGCAAACGTCGTTGACCTGGCCACTTGCAAGCGTGCATAGCTCTCCGCCGGAGCATACACGCTGCCCTCCATCTACTTCCTACTCCTTGAACATGGCACTCGCGACGGGCTGGGTCGCCATAGTGTAACACGCACACGCGCTCTCGCACTCCCGTGAGCGCACGCTCTCATTCCGCCCGCCGTTCTCCGCGCTCGCTTGAGCAGGTCGCCATGGCCACCTCCCACTGCAGCTTTGCGGACGTTCACACGCGCGGCGAGGGCGACCGCAGACATACGCATATTTCAGTATCCGCGGCAACATCGACGAGCACCGGTTGAGGGATCTTTCTTTTCCCGAGGTGTCGTGTGTGTGCAGCGGCACTGCAGTAGCGCGGCGCTGGTGGATGGCGAGATTACGGTCGTGGTGCGGCAGTTGTGTGCATGTGCGCGCCGTAGCGGCACTAGTGTGCTCTCTAGAACTCGCCTTGGCATCGACTACAGGGAGAGGACACGAAAAGCAGGTCACTGGGCGCATCGGCGTGGCCCGGCGTATAACAGCAGAAGAGAGGGAAGGCCATGGTTTTGCAGGGGAGAGAGGGACACGCGGCAGCTGGCTTCGGCAAGGCCATAGCAGGGAATGTGCGCGCCCACGGCGAGGAAGACGAGGCTCGGAGCAGCTGCGCCAAAGGGTCCTTTTCATGCACGTGGTGGCATCCGTGCCGGCATCCTCGTCCCATCGGCATCATCTTCTCTGCCGCTTAGTCTGGACGAACAACAATCGCTCACCGGCTAGGCCCTCGCCGTCAGCACCTCAAGCCGGGATAGCGCGTCGGCGGCCATGCATGTCGTTAGGCTTGGAAACACCCAGGAACTCGTCTGGGATGGCGTCCACAGCCGAGCCGACCCCGTCTGACACGCTCATCAAGGCCTCGTCCAGAGATATCGGGGAAGGAGATGCATATGATAGGTGGGCTCATGTTGTAAGTGACTGTAGAGATCAATCCCGGCTAGGATCAGGCCTTTCCTTTTCCATCAAACAAGATATTACTTATACAAGGTCTGGATTGACTAGGATTTGTAAATACAGGGTACCAACTTCAGGGAATTAAAGGTGAGGGTTTGTTTGCGCCGGCCGGTACAACCTCAGGGTTTATTTTAGACTTCACTCGATCTCATCGCTTTCTTGTTAACCATCAAATTCAGTTGCAGCAAGATGTCTTGCTTCGATTGCCTTGAGCTGCCATCCGATGCGGTTGTGTTGTAGTCCCTTGTATCAACGGTTGGCTGTGATTTTGCTGTCTTTGTGTACCGTTTGAGGATATACTTGTTTGGAAATTTTTCAGGCTTCATGTAGTCCAGTATGTTCATGATGTGAAGGCAGAACAGGCCTGCATTTTGTGATGAACGCAGAATACATAGTTTGTGAGCCAGCAATGAGTTTCATAAATTTTGATATGATACTACTAGTCTAGCTATTTAATGAGTTTGTTTTCCCGCTCACCTGTGTGTGTCCAGAGCTTGCATTCACACTCGATCGTATATTTCATTATCTGGGTCAGCTACAACCTGGAATTCATGCTTTGACCAGGAAAATATTTCTTCATCATCATGGCCATGCTTGTTGTGGTAGTACACAAGGTACTTAGTGGACTCTGATGTATGCTTTGCGCGAAATAGCGTGGCCTTTCTCATCCTATTCCTAATCTTGGTGTACACAGCTCTCGTGTACTTGATAGACATGTCTTCCTCATAGCCGTAAGTTGTCTTTGTCACAGGATTGGTCTGCACATCTCAAAAAGTAAGATATTAGTCAAAGAAGAATCATGGGTTTCATTTTTTTAAATTCGAAGTGCACATGTTGAAGATAAACAGAACATGATGGTGGTGTTTTATACTTGTCATCATACCATGCTGGTCATTGTTTGCTCGTTCTCCTTCTGCATCCGAGTTTGTATGCAAGCATTGACACGCCTAGCAAACATGTGTAGGTTCTGGGTCCCCTTGACAAACCCTTTCTTTAGCACGTGGTTCATGCTCCCGCTTCGTTGTGTGGAAGTCATTCTAGCACAGAAAATGTTCTTGTAATATGCTGAAATCCACATCTTCCTATCACTCCAGAGCTGCATCATCGTCTGGTCGTTCTCCAGGTGGTACTTGTGCACGAGTTCAGCCCAGACATCTTCAAACTCCGTTGGCATCAGCGGCCAGTTTAATATAGCTGTGAACTCCTCTTTGAATGTTTTATACTTTTTGTACAGCAACGCGAGGTATTCCCTGTACTTCTTCAATATGTGCCAACGGCATAGCTTGTGGACCGTGTTTGGAAATGATTGTGGTATAGCTTTCGCCATCGATGGGCACTGGTATGCATGAATTAAAAAAATGAAACTTGATTCTTTTTTGTACTGATGGTGAACTTATGTTGCACAAGTAATTGAACTTCACATCTAGTAGTATGAATATCTAAGAATGTCACATGTATTTTTTTCTTACAGCAGTGTTGCTGAACTTCTTTGGTATCAGTGCTTGAACTTCACAGTTAGTAGTAGGCCAAACTAGTAGTGTTGCAATCAAAAAATTTCTGAAAGCATTGTTGTTGAACTTCTGTGGTGGCAGTGCTTGAACTTCACGTAAATAACTATATTTTTCTGAACATGCTACATAAATTTATCTTACAGATTTATCCTTGAACTTCTATGATTCATGTATTTGAACTTCACATTCATAACTAATTTTTTTCTAAACATGTGACAGATAATTTTGCTTTCTTGTACTGCTAGTTGGACTTCTGTGCTTACAGTGGTTGAACTGCATTCTTTACATTATTTTCAGACAAAACCAATGTACCCAACCAACACAAACCCATAGACTGAAAAGATGATGAAACTTGAGGAGTTTTTTTTTTGAACTCACCTGTTAGAATGCAAGTTGGGTCGTAGAAATGTATAGAACATCCACTTGAATGATTTTGCATCTTCGTCTCTTATCAGGACAACAGCAAATATTGTTGACTGCAAGTGATGGTTTGTTCCAACAAACACTCCCAGGGGCATATGAAATCTGTTAGTCTTGTAAGTCATGTTGAATGTTACGCAATCGCCGAAGTCTTGATAGGCTCCTCGGCAGCTTGAAGTGGACCAGAAAATGTATTTAATTGACTTGTCCTTGTCCACTTGGATGTCATAGAAAAACTCAACATTTATTGCCTTCATGTCTTTGAAGAATGAAACAAGTTTCAATACATCATCCAATTCATCTTTCCTTGCATTCATGGCTTTCCTGCAAATCACATGCAAACATGCATTTGTTTATTTTTTGCTAGCAAAGGGTTGTGAGCTAGGATGCTATTTTACATTGCAGTATGTGGGTGTTTGAATACTTACTGGTTTAGCAGGTCCCGTCCGGTCATGCTTAGAAAGTAGCTTCCATCTTCATTTTCAGATAGCATGGACATGATTGTTGTGTGCTTGACATCATGGTACTGCAGGAGCTTAATTTACGTACTCCAAAATAGTGGGGTCATAATTCTTGTGTGAGTGCAAAAATACCAGCATGTCATCAGTTTGCATGAGCTCGTGATTATGATTGTACTCAATGTCCACTGCCACGCATGTGCCATCCTCCTGCACCTTCACCCACATTCTTACATTGCAGCCCGTCCTCTACGATGTTTTGTTTCGCTTCCTGTTGGCCTCTGAAACAGAAGATGCGTGTATCCCTTGGAAGGCGCAAACAAAATACCTGTGGTTGTCATTTCCACCCGTCTTCCTAATTCCAAAACCAGCGTGTCTGGCGTATCTGTTATAAAATTCCCTTGCTTTCTCTACATCTTTGAATCGCATCTTTAGTCTTGGTATTAGATAATCCGGTAGATCTGGCGTCTGTAGAAAAAAAAATCCAAACAGCACCTTAAAATGCAGTTTATGAACTTGATATCCTGGAGGGAGCAGAAAATGTGCAGATAATACAAGATGCGTATATAAATATTTTTTGTTTCACTTACGTGCGTGTATGATCGCAACTCCGCCGGTGTTGGCTGCTGTCCCTCTGGGATGGGGCATGGCGGAGTAATCATAGCAGGATGCAGTAGTGGATCACGAGGAGGAAGGAGGGCTGAAGATGGCCTCTCTCTTGTTTGCGTCCTGTTTTCTTGAGGTGGTTGTGGAGGTATTGCGATCCTGGTCTTGGTTTGCTCTTTTGTTTTGTGAAGCAATCCATCTACCTTATGCCCCATAGAATTCTGACTTGTAGCAGCAGCAGCAGGATCAAACGGTGGTAGTGTGCAGATCACTCTCCTCCGTGTGTGTGTTGCTGTTGGATTTGTCCTGGGATCCGGTTTAGTTACTTTGCTTTGGCATTGATGAGGCACACCAGGATAACCTCCAGAGTTACACGCGGGACTTGAGCTAACCCCCTTCTCCATCGGCGTGCTTGGGAGTCTGCTGGTGGATACAAAGAATCCGCGGGGATTTCCGGCGTCACCTAATTAGGTGGAGGCGCAAACCTGTGCGGATAGGGTGTGACCCAGCATCTTGGAAGTATCCATGTGTTTCGGGTGTCATCCATTTTTGGTCTAGAGCAGGTTGGAAATGTTGTTGGTGCATTTGAGGTGTGACCCATTGAGGGGGTGGTGCAACGCGTACAAGCTTTGGATTGTGTACTTGTTGCTGGGAACTTCTAAGCTTCTTCATGCGTCTCTCGTCTTGCTGACATAAAAGAAAAAAATGTCTATTAGCACACAAGTTATATCTGCATATACCTTTGTAACTGAACTTAGCATTATTCACAGCCTAAACTTCTCATATAAAAGAGGTGAGAGCCATCACACTATGCATTGAGCTGAGCATATGCCAATGCCTTTGTACCTGAACTGAGCACCCTTCACAGAATGAACTTCACATCATGTTTTTTAATTCTACAATATTTGATTACTTATATGTACCTGAACAGAGCACTCTCCACAACCTGAACTTCTTGTTTTGCAAAGGGGAAATACTGTCTACAGTTAAAAAACCTGAACCTTCATGAGTTTTTGAATGGTTGGACTGCTAGTCATACCAACCTGACCTTCATGTCACATCACATGCATGTTCTATTTTCCTTTTATTTATTTTTTGCACAAAACCAGACACATACCAACTTGAACTCTAGCACACTTACTAGTTGAACTTCACATGGATTTTCCACACGTGAATGTGAATGCAGGTAGATTTTATAGTGTTTGTAGCCTGGAGAAATCACATACTACCTGAACTTCACATGCCTGTAAGCAGGCAGTTTTAAAAAAGCTTTTGTAGCCTGGATTGATGCTCACACACCACCTGAACTTCACATAGCTGTAAGCAAATAACAAACCAAAGGAAGGTAGAAGTTCAACCATACCCTAGCTAGAAGTTCGGCCAACCTTTTTCTAGCAGTTGATAGGCCACCTTGAGAAAAAATCGTCGTGGAGGTAGGAGAGGAACCGCATGGCAATCCATGTCTTACAGGGGCGCGAAGTTCATCTGCATGAAGCAAGAAGGTCAGAGAAGGCAAGATTGAAGACGAAGGCAAGATCAGGGAGGAAATTCATATACCGTTCTTAGATTTGAAGGCGCCGCTGATGCGGCCTCCACCTCCAAGATGTTTCCTTGGGTGCGTTGTTCGCCGTAGGTTGCGCCTTGGCTGTCATGAGCACTGCCAAGCCGTCTGGCAGTGACGATGGACCGAGGATGAGGCTTCCGGAAGTCCATGGCAGCCGTTCTTCGCATAAATCCGCCGGCTCCGCCGGCTCCAGGCGACGCGGGCTCCCTCGCACCAGCGTCCGCCGTCGCTCGCTCGCCCGCACCGACGGTCGGGCAAGAGGTGGAGTTGGAGGGGGCGGAGCTCGATCCAGTCGGCCAGGATCTGGAGAAGGAAGGGAGGCGCTGGATCCGGCGGATTTTCGGTGGCGAATCGCGGCGGAGATCGAGGGGGAGGAGCGGCGAGGAGGGGGGTTAGGGAGGGGCGGCTCGATCTAGATCAGGGTCCAGGTGGGATTCTGTCGGGATCGGGGTCCAGGTGGGATTCTGTCGGGATGGGCCGGCAGTCCAGGGAAGTTCGGGAACCTGTCTTCGGGCCCTATATAGGGGTTGCTGTGATCCAAATAACTATTCTAATCCTGGGATTAGAATAGTGCCGTCCTATATATATGATTCTTATGCTACTTATGCTAAAGTAACAATTCATTCACAATATCGAGCATGAATCATAAACTTCATTGAAAACTAACAAACTTTGATCTCGGTCATTGAAGCAATTGTAATTTATCGTAACATCAGAAAGAGTCAAAATAAGAGATTTTCAGCAAGCCTACATACTCAACTATCATATAGTCTTTCACAATTGCTCACACTCACGCAATACTTATGGTTATGGAGTTTTAATCAGACACAGAGAAAGATAGGGGCTTATGGTGTTGCCTCCCAACCTTTTACCTCAAGGGTAATGTCAACACTAATAGACCATGGAAACTTACATCCAAGTGGGTATATATATCAAGATCTTTCCAACACAATGTGCTTGACAAAGGATAAAATGTAAAAAGGAAAGGTGAATTTCACCTTGACTCTTATAAGGCAGGAATAATAGATGAGCCCTTCGCAGAGGGAAGCAGAGGTTGTCATGTGTTTTTATGGTTAGATGCACAAAGTCTTAGCACAGAAGAACGTCACTTTATATTTCCACTTGTGATAAGGACCTTTATTATGCAGTCCGTTGCTTTTATTACTTCCCTATCACAAGATGGTATACAGCTTATTTCCTCCAAACTAATAAATCATACATATTTTAGTGTGTTTGCAACATGACAACTTACTTGCAAGGATCTTTCTCAATCCATATGTAGGTATGGTGGACTCTCATGGCAAAACTTGGTTTAAGGATGTATGGAAGCACAAGTAGTATCTCTACTTGGTGCAAGGAGTTTTGGCTAGCATGAGGAGGAAAGGCAGGCTCAACATATTGGATGATGATACGTCCAAAACGTATCTATAATTTCTGCTTGCTCCATGCCTCTTTTGGGTGATATTGCTATGATATTTATACACTTCCATACACTTTTGATCATATTTGGACTAACCTATTAACTCAGTGCACCCCAGTGCCAGTTTATGTTTTCTGCTGTTTTGTATTTCAGGTTTTCCCATTACGAGAGCTGCCAGAAAAATCCGGGAAAATTATATAAAAAATCAGCGTTCCAGAAGCTTCCCGGTAGCCAAAGTACAGCCGGAGGGGGGCCACCAGGGCTCCAGGCGCCCTGGTGGCGCGGCCCCCCTGGCCGCGCCGGGGGGGCGCCTGGGCCCCCCAGGCCTCCGCTGATGCCCCCCTTTGGCATATATTTATATCGTGTCCCGAAACCCTCAAGACGGGAACCCTTTTTCGCGATCTCATCTCTGTTCCGCCGCCGCCGCGCTTCCAAGATCGGGAGCACCAGGAGAACTCTTCCCGGCACCCTGCCGGAGGGGAGGATCACCACCGGGAGCTTCTCCACCACCATGGACGCCTCCCGGATGAGTTGTGAGTAGTCTCCCTTGGACCATGGGTCCATGACCAGTAGCTATGTGATGTTCTCCTCCCGTTCTTGTGCTTCACTAATTAGTCCTCGTGAGTTGCCCTACATGATCGAGGCACATATGTAATCCTTATGCTGTTGCTATGTTGAGTTTGCTGGGATCCAATGGATTGTGAGAATATGTTCAGATTGTGTTTGAGTAATATATTTTATCTACCGCTTTTATATTTATGTTCGTAGGTAATTCTTGCATGTTCTCCGTTGTTATTTATTGCTTTGGCCAAGTAGTAGGTAGTGACTCCAAGAGGGAACGTTATGCTTGATTGTGGGTTCATGCCCCTCGATGCCTAGCTTGAGTGACAGAAACATGAGTCTAGGGGATGTGTTGTTGCCACAAGGGGGAAAACAACGGTTCTTGTGCCCGCGGGTGCAAGGATTGTTTACTTTACGCAAAGTTCTTTTAATGCAGTTGTCTGTTGCTTTGAGTTTACACTATGGGTGGGACTCGCAACTTAATACCAGCGAGATGTTCTGGATAGATATCTCAAGGTGGATGATTAGTAGTAGATGCAGATGGATTTCGGTCTACTTGCCTTGGCGTACCGCCCATGCTTTGAACCTCTACCTTTCTTGTAACATAGTTAGCATTGGTTTGCGCACATAATTCTGTCAAATGCCCAGCTGTAATTCGTTTACCTCACATAGCTGTTTTATCGTCTTTTGGGATAGAGACATCACTAGTGAACATCATGGGACCCCGGTCCATATTACCATCATTGATCACATCCGCTATTTACTTTCAGCTTTTACTTACTATTGCAGCAATACCTATCACTATTATCACTTGCGTTTGATCCTTTGTAAACGACAAGGCCGAAGGGATTGACAACCTCTCTGTACTCGTTGGGAGAAAAGTTATTTGTATCTGTGTGCAGGTCCATGTTGATTGCTAATATCTGGTGCCGTTAGCAGTTGACACCTTCTTGTTGAAACTGGGAGTCTCAGGGAAATCGATCCTTGGTATCTTTGCCAAGGGAAAACTTCCGCTACACTGCATCTCAAACCTTCCACTTGGGGTAACCAACGAGGGGCGAGAAGCCATCAAGAAAAGTTTTCTGGCGCCATTGCCGGGGACTCCACTCTTCAGGATAGGGGAGTTGCACGCTATCTTTTACCTTTGCTTTTAGTCTTGTTAGTTTACCTTTCAGTTTTTTTGCTTTAGTATCTTTTATCGAAAATCACAAAAATAGTTATCTCATTCTTTAGTTATCATTATGTCGGGTCCTTTTGTCTTTGGCGAGGCAGAAGTTCTCACCTTTAAACAAAGAGGTGGGGAAAGTCTAAAAGATGCTTGGTATAGAATTAATGATTCTCAAAAAAGAGCCACCAAGAAGCAATCTACTACTATCCTGCTTAGAAATTTTTATGTTGGAATTACTTCTTGGAATAGGTTTATTCTAGATACTGCTATCAATGGGAATTTCCTAGAGGCCCCAGTTTGGGAGTCTCTTAGTATTATTGAAAATCTTGTTGGGAATCCCCCTGTTGTTAGCATTCAAGAGGACATCACCCTAGCTCACATTATGAAAAAACTTGAAAAGATAGAGCTAGAGATGCCAAGCACAAATAAGATGAATGAGTTGGATCGTAAGATCCAAGGGAATTTGAATAGGCTTGATAGCTCCATGCATAAAATTTTCAAAACTTTGGAGACCATCAAATCCCATGACTTGGACTCTTCTAGGATAGACAAGATTGAGGAAATCTTTGATACTTTAGGAACTACTTTCTCCTCAATCAAAACCAAAAAGGTAGAAACTCCGGCAAAGAGGGAGCCTAAGTTCGTTCACGTTCCAAAGGCTCCCCGTTCTAAAAATAATCCATCTATTGCCAAAGGGGTTGAAATTGTAAGGACTTTGGAAGAAACACCTCTCTTTGATGAATTTATAAATGAATATTCCCTTGACTTTTATCATTTTTGTCTTCTCCCTAGAAGTATCTCTATGAGGCCTTTATTTGAAAGTCCTCTTAAGACTAGTTGTATTATTGAAGAGCTTTTTGATGATCTTGATGATGGTTCAATTGATACAACTTGACCTCTATGCATTATGCCTAGCTTAAAGGCATAAAAGAAAGCGCTTTTGGGAGGCAGCCCACGTGAATAAATTTTATTATGCTTTAGTTATGTCTTGATGTTGTTACTACAGTAGCATCATCATTGTATCTTTGCTTTTCAACTTTGTGCGAAGTGTAGCCTCTGATTGCAAGAAAGTTCAAAAGTTGTGACGTGCTGTCCAGGAAACAGATTCTGTCCTTGGATAGAAAAATTCGTATAAAATCACCAGATCATCTTTTTGGTCTGAATTTTTTCTACAGCGTGCTCTATATAATTGTCTTTCGTGCGTCTATTCTGAGTTTTTTTATTAGAGTTGCAGAAGTGCCCCGAAAAAAATCATTTACTACCTGCTGTTCTGTTTTTCACAGATTCTGTCCTGTTTTGCCTTTCCTTCATTTTGCAAACCTAGAGCTTGCTTTTTCTTTGCAAAAACCTTTTGTCAATCTTGAGAAACAGTAGACCTTCAATAATATCCTTATTTCCATCAAGGAACAATTATTTTATTATGGGTACTAACCTCGCTAATCAGATTATGATGAGTTATGTATGAAGGGAGTTTTCAAGTGTGCGAGGGAAGATGATAAAAAGATTCAGGAGTGTCAAACGCTCAAGCTTGGGGATGCCCCCATGCACCCCCAAGAAATATTCAAGGAGACTCAAGCGTCTAAGCTTGGGATGCCCCCGTGCATCCCCTTCTCCATCAACATTATCAGTTCGTCTTTCGTTCCACTATATTTTTATCACTTCATGTGTTATGTGCTATGCTTGGAGCGTCTTGCTTTTAGTTTCCTTTTTAGTTTTCTTTAGCTTTTCATAACGAGTCGGAACTCAGCTTTCTTTATGTGGGAGAGAAATATGCTCCACTTCTACCTAGAACATAACATAGAATTTTCATGTCTATCTTTGCTGTGTGTGTTCTTTGTCTTTTAATAGCTACTATCATGTTCAGCTCTTAGTATTCATGCTTATCTTTCTAAAGAGCTTTTGTTTAGTTGGTTGCTTGAACTCCCTTTTGTTATCATGATTATCTTATTAAGAGAGTTTGCTTCTGTTGCATGGTTGATATGTCTATGATAAAAATGCTACGTGCATAATGGTGCTTAGTAGTTCATGTTTTCTTATGGTTAGTCTCAAATAGCTGGGCAGTTCCCAATGTGTTATTGGAATACCAACATGATTTGTTTGCCTATGATGTGGTATGGTTTAGTAATATCTTCCTTCAAGACTTTATTTTGATTGACTTGGCGTATGCTCACTGTCAGGGAAACTGATCGCCCACGAACACCTATGGGACCGGAGCCCCTTTTTGGTCCGGCAAGGGAGCGGAGGGAGCACAAAGAGCAGATCGAGGGGCACACGCGAGCAGTTTACCCAGGTTCGGGCTGCACGGATGCGTAAAACCCTACTCCTGCTTTGGTTGTATTGAGTTCTTGGCTCGGGAGCAAGAAGATCTATAGTGTTGGCTACACCGAGCGTGGGAGTGATCAAGTTTCTGGAATCGAACCTCCTCTACGTTGTGCATGGGCCTCCTTTTATAGCTCAAAGGGGTCACCGACAGGTGTCAACGTAGAGGAGGGCAAATACGTAAAATCGGTGGTAGTTGTAACAGTGCATGTACAGTGTATGTACAGTGGTCTATACCTAACCTTGACGGTGGGGGACAAGGGCATTGAATGCCCGTCGCCGTCACCCCAAAAGCGTCCGCCCGGGCGTCTCCGTTTGCCACGATGGTGGCCTCGTCACCGCGGCTCGCCACCGTGTACCCCAGGCTGCACAGCCGTCTGCCATGTGCCCCTGGAAGGGCCCCAAGGCGACGCGTGGACATATGAGCTGGAGCGCGGGCACACAGTGAAAGCTTCTCCTGGCAAGCACCTTGCCGGGGTTGCTCACTTGCCGGGCCCGGAAGCTTGTCGCTTCCCGGGTCCTGCCGGGGCGCGTGATGCGCCACGATATGTCTTCTGAGATGCTGTTTTCTGGTCTTCCTGGCAAGCTCCTCTTGCCAGGGTCTTGTGAAAAATAGAGTGGTCTTATGCTTGGAGCAGCCTTCCCGGCAAGCTCCTCTTGCCGGGGCCTTGTTCTTCTGACTTGTATACTTTGTTCTTGAATGGCTTCAAGGGAACTAGAGCGGGCTTCGGCGGGCACGTGGTGAGCCCGACCACGGGACGCTGCTACTGCCCGTGCACAAGTCGGGATACTAAGGTACCCCTACTTTAGTACACCGACAGGAGCCCCCGGGCCTGGGCCACACACGGTGCCGAGCGCTGTTGGGCCAGGCCCAAAACAGTGCACGGGCACGCGCGGTCCACGGCGCGCCGTATCCCTCTCCGTATCCGCCGCGTCCCTCCCTAACGGCACGCGTCGATTGCGGCATCGTGGGAGAGATCGTGGCCTGTTTCTTTAATGGGAAAATGTGGAACGTCCCCCACTTCCCCCTTAAAAGCAGAGGAAGCAGGGGCAGTTTCCCCCCCATTGCTTCATTGCGTCTTCAATCTCCAGAAACCCCCGCCGCTCTCCGCCTCCCCAAAGGTCGACAGAGAGCCGTCTCCAGCATCCGCAGCGCCGTCGACCTCCCTCGCCGTCCCCGCCATGGCCCCGAAGAGCGACAAGGCGAAGAGCGACAAGGCGAAGAAAGAGAAGTCCGACAAGGCAGCGAAGCTGGCAGCCATGCGGAATAGGATGGTGGTCTTCCCGCCGAGGCTCGGCGCGAGGGAGCTGCGGGACAAGTATTACCTGTTCTGGGCGAGGGAGACGAAAGCTCACCCATGCACCAGGGTCCTCCCTGCCGAAGCCATCGACATGTACCCGGGAGGTTACCACTACTTCGCTTTGTTCTTCCACTGTGGCCTCTGTCCTCCGTATTCTGAGTTTTTCTGCGATGTGATGAACACGTATGGCTTCCACCTCCTAGATTTCACCCCGAATGCCGTTCTTACAATGGCCGTTTTCGCACATCTGTGCGAAAACTTTGTCGGGGTTCATCCAAATGTAGCTCTCTTCCGCCACTTCTTCACACCTAGAGTAGAGTCTGGATCCCCACTCTCCGGCGGCATCTCCTGGATCTTCAGGCTTAACAAGAAAGAGGCGTACTTGATTGGAGAGCTCCGCGGCAAGTGGGAGGAGTGGAGAGCTGATTGGTGCTGGGTTATGGAAGAGGAACCCCAGCAGTTTACCTCCCCGCGCCGAGCGGCAATAGTGCGCGACAAGGATTGGAGTGACTTGGCCCCGGAGGACGATAAGCTCCAGATTGCCCTTACTAGGATCCTTCGCCTCCGGGCCGCCAACCTTACTGTAGGTGAGGTCGGGGCGGATTTCCTCCGTCGTCGCATTGCCCCCTTGCAGGACAGGAAGAGGCCTGCTTGGGAGTTCGGCAATGCGGCAGACTTCATGAGGCTGCACCCCGGGCTGAATTATAACTTCACCGTCTTGGAACTCAAGGGGATGATCCGGGAGCTGTTCAAGCATGACCCCAAGCACCCGGAGTGGTTCAGGCCGTCGGACGGAGTAGTCCCATTATGCAACAACTCTGCCCTTAGTGTCATCCGTGCGGCAATACCTCAGTGCGACTCCCACGGGGTTGTTCCTACTTGGCTGATGCCTTCAGAGGAGACTGTGCAGACCTTCTTCGACAACCTGGTTGAACGGCCGCGCAACCCCGACGAGAAGAAAGGTCTCACCCGCGCGACCACCGAGCGGGACGTGGCGTACATAGCCAACAGGATGGAGGAGGCCGCCGCAGCAGCGGCCGCGGGTGAGTTCGGGTACACCGTGGAAGAAGCAGAAGCAGCGGATGCAGTGAGCCGGGCCGAGGAGGAAGAAATCCTCAAGCTACTGAGGCCTGCCGGGAAACCTGCCGGGGAGCCTGCCGGGACGAGCGAGGCTGCCGGGCAAGGCACTGAGTCCAGTGAGCCCGCCGAGGAGGACGCCGAATCGGGCGATTCCGACGAAGACTCGGGCGGGTCACTGAACCTCGACGACCTTTCTTCATCCTCGGAGAACTGCCCGCCGCCGCAAAGTCCTCTGCCACAGCCAAAGAAGCGCCTCCGCAAGACCACTGAGACGGTGAAGCAGCCCGCGCCCCGACAGCAGCCGAAGCGCCGCGCGACACGCGCCACCACGACGAGCAAGGTCGTCAAGGAAACGCCTCGCGCCCCAGCGGCAAGCGGAGGGGGATCTTCCCGAAGCGGTTCTGGTGTTCCTTCCGCTCCTCGGTCCTCGGCGACGACCGGCGCGGGGTCTTCGCAACCCACGGCTTCGGAGCCCGCCAAGCGCCCGAGGGAGCCTACTCCTCCAGCTCCTCGCGCTGGGATGCGTGAGGCGGAATTTGACTTCTCCGCCCTTAGCTCCGACGAGGAGGAGGAAGAGTAAGCACTTGCAACTTCCATTTCCTTTAATTCTTTTTGCTCTTGTCTTGAATTCTCTTGCTTGGTTCTGATCTTGCTTGGCTTCCAGGATCCTGACCCAGAGGATGGCGAAGAGGGCCAAGATCCCTGTGGTTGACCTTGAGGACGACGAGCCCGTCGCCGCGGCAGGAGACGCGCCCGCGACAGGCTTGCCGGACCAGCCTGCTGCTCCGGAGAGCAGCCCCCAGCGTAAGTTCCTTGTTCACTTTTCTGCTTATCGGGCGCGCTTGAGCTTCTTATCCTTATTGATGTCTTGTTTGCTTGTTGACTTGTGCAGAAGTGGAGCCGCAGCCGCAGGAGCGTCGAGATACTGCTCCCGACGAGCCGCTTGTCCCACCATCCCCGCCAAGGAGGAGCTCCCCGGCGAGGGAGGGTGCTCCACCAAGGGCGGGTACTCCGCCAAGGGCGAGTACCCCGCCAAGGGCGAGCACCCCGACAAGGGAGGGCACCCCGCCAAGGGAAGGCGCCAGCAGCCCTCCGCCTGCGGGGGCCACTACTACGCCGCCAAGGGAGAACGCCCCAGCGAGGGACCCCGTTATTGAAGAGGCCCGCGCAGGTAAACCCTTGTACTTTCCTTCTTCTGAACTCTTCTTTTTTGGATATTTGCTTGACGATTCTTCTTTTCTTTTTTTGTCGTCAGATCCGCCTCCCCCGGAGTCGATGGAGACGGAGACCATCGCCGAGGAGGAAGTGCGCGACAATGCTGGGGACGCCGCCACTACTAACGAGCCCGTCGCCGACGAGACCCCCGCGGCCACTAACGCGGCAACTGGGGAGGAGGCCGGCGACCGCACTGACGGCACCGAGGCCGCAGGAGCGCCGGACGCTGCACCGGCCGTCGACCCCTCCGCCGCCGCGACTGGGCCGGGTATCTATCTGGAGGCCGCCAACGGGGTCTTCATCCAAGTCCCGTGGGCGTCCTCGTCAAGGGAACCCGTGGAAGGGGAGAGCTTCGATGGAGAAGTCCTCGCCTCCGCCGGGCTGAAGGTTGTCGACGCGCCCGGCAGCAGCAGCGAGCCCGAAGAGGAGCAGCTCCTGCGCCGGCTCCTGGCCTTGTACCGAGCTAGGCAGGCCAAGCTGGAGTCCCGAGAGGCTCTGGCTGCCAAGGCCAACATCGACTTGGAGAAGCGCGCCGCCGAGCTCCACGCCGCCAACCAAGCGGCCCTCCGGAACTTGGCGGAGGAGCGCGAGGAGCTCGCTGAGGCGCACCAGGCGTTCATCCTCGAGAAGGTCGAGGTTGAGGAGCAGCACCGACTGGCCACCGAGGATCTGGCTCGGCGGGAAGGAGCGCTGAACCAGCGGAAGGTCGACCTCGATAGCCACGAGGACGACCTTACTGCGTGCGAGCAGTCCATTGGCGGGGCTCTGCAGGAGGCGAGGGATGCCACTGCTGCCGCAGAGACCGCCAAGAGGGACCTGGAGGCGAGGGTGGCGCAGTTGGAGCTTGATCTGAAGACGAGCGAGGAGAAGGTTGCCGCGCTCAAACTTGAAAGGGAGAAGGACGCCCACAGCCACTCGAAGCTGCAGGTCCAACTCTCCAAGAAGGGCAAAGAGCTCAACGACGCCAAGGACTCCATCGCGGACTTGGAGCTGAAATTGTCCACTCTTACTGAGTCACTTGACGGGGCCCAGGACAGGGAGTCTAAGTTGAAGGACAATCTCCGGGCTGAAAGGGAGCTGCTGGACAGTGCCGCTCTGTCGCGGAACAACTTCCAGCGGGCGGTGGAGCAGTGGACCGAGGAGCTCGTCACCTCCGCCGCCAACATCGACAAGGAGATGGTGGCGTTGAGGGCGTAGCACCTCGTGTACTCCCCCGACGAGAGCCTCCCCCACAACGCCAAGCTGAGCTTGTTCTTCAGAGGAGTGGCGCCGGCCCTCGCACAGCTACGGGAGAGGGTCCCCACGCAGCTGGCTAACGAGGCGCGCCGGCTTTGCATGGGTACTATGGAGCGGGTGTTGACGAAGATCGTCTACCGCAACCCCGGGATTAATCTCGAGAACGTCCTCCAGACCTTGCCGCCCGAAGCTGACATGGAAGCGTTGAAGGCACAAGTTTCCCACATCGTGGCCAAGGCGGGCAAGATCAAGAGGGTTGACGGAGACCGTGTAGACTAGGCTCCTTTCTTTCTGCTTCCCTTGCCGCTGTCGATTAAGTCACGGGTAGTAGTTGGTTAGAACACCGGCAAGTTATCTTGTAATATAACTTTATTTTGGATAGTCAATGCAGTGTTATCTCCCTTGCTTGATCCCTTCACTTTGTATGCTTTCCACCTTGCGCTTTTAGGGAGCTTGCCGGCAAAGGGACCCTTGCCGCGAGCGCTGAGTGCGGGACTCTTAGCAGCCTGCTGGCAATGCCCTCGCCGGCAAGAAACCTTGCCGCAGCTAGTCGCAGCACACTTAGGTTGTTGAGCGAACTCGAAAACGAAATAAGGGCGCGACACTTGTCGCAGCTCACTTAAGTTGTTGAGCGTGCTCGAAAGAAAGTAAGGGTGCGGCTAGCCACGGGTAGGTTCCTCCGCGCACAGGTTTTCTATACAAAGTGTGGTCGTTCAAGGAAGATAACTAAGAATTTTAAAATTTTGAATGCTCAAACTTTGGCAACTTAGCTTTTGTGTTCCGTTTGCTTCCCGGATAGGCCTTCCTTCCTTGAATAGCACTTGGTCCATACCACTGTCTCCTTCCCACCCGGCAAACTTGTGCGCGAGGGACACTTCTTCTGCTTAAAATAAATGAAGAGGGGAGAAAACATAGGTATGGAGCCTTGCGGCTCGTTATTGCTTACCGGGATCGTGTGCTGCGCAAAGTGTCAGATAATATATGCAATGAAAACAAGAATGCATGAAACGACAAGTTGTGCGAAGCACAAAAGTTTTACTGATGCACGGGGTCTGCGCCCGGCTTTGTACAAAGGTTTACATGCAACAGCGCCAAGACTTGTACAAAAGGTGGTTGCCGGAGCGGATCACGGCAACCGCGCCTCATGGGTGAAACTTGCGAAGATGCTCAATGTTCCAGGAGTTGCTCACCGGTAAGCCTTCTTCGGTCTCAAGGCGGACAGCGCCGGGCCTTGTGACTTGTCTCACCCGATAAGGGCCTTCCCACTTCGGCATCAACTTGTTGGAGTTCTTGGCGGACTGAACGCGCCGAAGAACAAGGTCGCCTTCCTCGAGACTCCTGGCCTTGACCTTGCGGCTATGATAGCGACGCAAGGCTTGCTGGTATCGAGCAGCTCGTACAGCAGCCTGGAGACGGTCCTCCTCGAGGAGCAGTGCATCATCTTGCCGCAGCTACTCTTGCTCGAGCTCATCGTAAGCGAGTACTCGAGGAGACCCGTATACGAGTTCCGTGGGGAGAACTGCCTCTGCTCCATAGACAAGAGCAAAGGGTGTCTGTCCGGTGGCTCGATTTGGTGTCGTCCTGATTGACCAAAGAGCCGCCGGCAACTCCTCGATCCAGTTTCTTCCGCACTTGTGCAGCCTGTCGAAGGTCCTCGTCTTGAGTCCGCGCAGCACTTCAGCATTTGCCCTCTCCGCTTGACCATTGCTCCTCGGGTGAGCAACAGAAGCGAAGCAGACCTTGGCGCCAAGGTCTTGGACGTACTGCATGAAGGTGCGGCTTGTGAACTGTGTGTCGTTGTCGGTGATGATCCTGTTAGGGATTCCGAAACGGCAAACGATCGATCTGAAGAACCTGACTGCTGACTGTGCGGTCACCTTTCTCACTGGTTCCACTTCCGGCCACTTTGTGAACTTGTCGATAGCAACGTACAAGTACTCAAAGCCCCCGACAGCGCGGGGAAAGGGGCCGAGGATGTTGAGCCCCCAGACCGAAAAGGGCCAGGACAAAGGGATTGTCTGGAGAGCTTGAGCTGGCTGGTGTATTTGCTTGGCATGGAACTGGCATGCTTCACACTTGGTTACTTGTGCAGTTGCATCTTGGAGGGCTTCTGGCCAGAAGAAACCTTGCCGGAACGCCTTCCCGGCAAGTGCTCTCGCGCCAATGTGGTGTCCACATATGCCTCCGTGGATCTCTGCCAACAGCTTCTATCCATCTTCCCGGGAAATGCATCTCAATCTGACACCATTAAGTCTTCTTCTGTACAGTTCGTTGCCGACGAACTGGTACATACTTGACTGCCTGGTTATTCTCTCTATCTCTTCTGGTTTTTCGGGAAGTTCTCCAGTTTGAAGAAAACGGACGACTTGTTGTACCCATGGCGGAGCCTGAGGCTCAACAACAAGGACTAAAGGCACCAGTGCTGCTGCGGGAACGTCAGCTTCTTCGGCAAAGACTTGAGGTTCTGCCGGAGCTTCACGTTCCCCGGCAGGCCTGCCGGGGCAGGACTTGCCGGGAACATCTGCTTCAACTGCACGAACCATAGGGTGCGCAGGAGCAGAATGTTCCTCAGCAACTCGGTCGTTGATCTTGGGAACCTTGGCGGCGGCTTCAGGAAGATCCGCCGGCAAGTAGTCACCGGAGACCAACTTTCTTTTCTTGCTCTGCCCAACTGATGGTGTAACTGATGGTTGAGTTAACTTGAGCAGGAAGGTCCCTGGTTCCACAGGTAACTTCATTGCAGCGCACTTTGAGAGGCCATCTGCGATATCATTTTGAGCTCTTGGAACGTGCTCCATCTGCAGGCCTTCAAAGTGTTCTTCAAGCTTCCTCACTTCATCGACATAAGCTTCCATCAAAGGACTCTGGTAGCTCTTGTTTACTTGTCGGACCACCAACTGTGAATCTCCCCGCACAATCAGCTTCTTGATCCCAAGTTCGGCTGCAATTCTGAGGCCGGCAAGCAAACCCTAATACTCCGCAGTATTGTTTGTCGCTTGCTCCTTGGCAAAGTGCATTTGAACAACGTACTTGAGGTGTTCCCCGGTGGGTGCTACGAGTAACACACCAGCACCGGCGCCTTGCTGCGAGAAGGCACCATCGAAGTACATTATCCAATCCTTGCTTGCTTCCTTGACAGGGATGTTTGTCTCTGGAACTTCTTCGTCCGGTGTTGGCGTCCATTCTGCTATGAACTCTGCCAAAGCTCTGCTCTATATAGTTGATGTGCTCTCAAACTTAAGACCAAAGCTTGACAGCTCTAGTGCCCACTCGACGATCCTGCCTGTTGCTTCTGGATTTTGCAATATCCTCTTCAGCGGAAAGCGAGTGACCACTGTTATCTCATGTGCTTGGAAGTAGTGGCGCAGCTTTCTCGAGGCCATGAGGAGGCCGAAAAGCAGCTTCTGCACCCCAGAGTATCTTGATCTAGCCCCCTGCAAGAGGGAGCTTACAAAATAAACTGGGCGCTGCACCATCTTCTTTCGCACTTCTCCTTGTTCCTGCGCAGACTTGTCCTTGTCGGGGTTAGAGCTTGTCGGGGAAGCCCCCTGCTTGTCGCTGGATGTGTTTGCCGGGGCTGTGGGCTCCTCCTCTGCCTCCCTCTCTGCTACCAACGCAGCACTAACCACTTGATTGGTTGCTGCTAAGTATAGCAGCAACTTCTCTTGCGGCTTAGGTGCGACAAGTATAGGAGTGGAGGACAGGTATCCTTTCAAGTCATGCAGCGATGCCTCCGCTTCCGGAGTCCATTTCATAGGGCCTGCCTTTTTCAAGATTTTGAAAAAAGGCAGGGCGCGTTCTGCAGACTTTGAAATGAACCTGATGAGGGCAGCCACACAACCAGCAAGTCTCCGTACATCCTTGACGTGCTTTGGAGCTTCGATCTGCTCGATGGCCTTGATCTTGTCGGGATTGGCTTCAATCCCCCTCTGTGACACGAAGAACCCGAGAAGCTTGCCGGAGGGGACTCCGAAGACGCACTTCTCGGGGTTCAGCTTGAGTTGTATCTTGCGCAGATTTGCAAAAGTCTAATCCAGGTCTTGGATCAGGGTATCCTTGTTCTTGCTCTTGACCACTATATCATCCATGTAGGCTTCTACATTCCTGTGTATCTGTGGCTCAAAAGCAGTGTGGACCACCCTTGCAAATGTTGAGCCCGCATTCTTCAGTCCAAAGGGCATACGTATGAAACAGTAAGTGCCACATGGAGTAATGAATGCGGTCTTCTCTTCATCTTCCTCAGCCATGAATATCTGATGGTACCCGGAGTATGCGTTAAGAAATGAAAGCTACTCACATCCAGCCGTGGAGTCAACGATCTGGTCAATGCGCGGCAAGGGAAATGGATCCTTGGGACAAGCTTTATTCACATCAGTGAAGTCTATACAAAGTCTCCACTTCCCATTAGCTTTGCGCACGACAACTGGATTTGCCAACCATGTGGGATGAAGTACACCTCTAACAAGGCCTGCTGCTTCCAACTTCTTGATCTCCTCGGCAATAAACTCTTGGCGCTCCACCGCTTGCTTCCTGACCTTCTGCTTGACGGGCCGCGCGTGAGGACAAACAGCAAGCTTGTGCTCAATTACCTTCCTGGGAACGCCGGGGATGTCAGACGGTTGCCATGCAAATAGGTCGACATTCGCCCGTAGGAAGGCAACCAGCGCGCTTTCCTATTTGGGGTCGAGCGTAGCACTGATGGTGAAGGTACCACCAGTGCCGTCCTCCTTGGCGGACACCTTCTTGGTTGCGGGTGGAGCTGCCATTCCCTTCTTGCACTTGTCGGTGGAGCTCGATGGTGCGTCTTCGACGGCAGCGCAACACTCAGAAGAGGTGCGCTTGCCGGAGTGGGCCCCAGAGCTCTTGCCGGACTTGGTCTTGGTCTTCCCCCCGGGAGCTTCAGCGGCAAGCGTCTTGCTATCTGCCGCGGCTGCTGCATCCCGGTAGATCTTGTCGGCGCAAATAAGCGCGTCCTTCTTGTCGCCGGGGACAGAGATGACGCTTATTGGCCCTGGCATCTTGAGCATGTTGTATGCATGGTGAGAGGCTGCCATGAACTTGGCGAGCGCAGGACGGCCATGTATCCCATTGTATGGCAATGGGATATCGGCGACGTTGAAGGTGATCCTCTCAGTCCTGAAGT
Source organism: Secale cereale (assembly GCA_902687465.1). Classification (NCBI taxonomy): domain Eukaryota; kingdom Viridiplantae; phylum Streptophyta; class Magnoliopsida; order Poales; family Poaceae; genus Secale; species Secale cereale. Next base: position 158,106,764 of record LR738711.1, on the reverse strand, counting down.
TTAGCTCTCCGCCAAAGGTCACTGGCAGTGTGATCTTCCCCTTCGGCATGCTCCTTCCCGGGTTGATCCCTTGGAAAGTTCCGGTTTCTTCGAGCTCGCTGTCGGGGATTTGCAGCTTCCGGATTACAGCAGGGGAGATCAAGTTTAGGCCGGCCCCGCCGTCAACCAGCATCTTGGTGACCTTGAGGTTGCGGATGGTTGGCGAAACCAACATCAGCAAGCACCCGACCGCAGTCGTGCGGTCAGGGTGATCCTCAAGGTCGAAGATGATGGGCGTGCTAGACCACTTCAGCAGTTTGCGCGACTCGACGGGTGGCTCAGCTGCATTCACTTCCCGCACCCATTGCTTGAGTTGGCGGCGGGAAGTGTGCAGGGAGGCACCTCCATCGACGCACATAACTTCTGTGGCCTTCTGGAACTCCTGCTCGCTGTTGTCTCCGTCATCCATGTCCTCGTCATCGTCTTCGTCTTCATCCTTGTCGCGGCCCCGGGGAGGTCTATCTCCTTGCCGCTGTTTGGCCTTGCCGCGGCGCCCTCCCCGGCCGTTGAATGGCCGCTTCTTGCCGGATTCACCTCCGCCTCCCTGGGCCTTCTCCTTGTCACGTCGCTCGTATTCAGCCTTCTGCTGCTCTACGAGGTATTCGAATCTCTTGTAGTTCTGGAGATCGTGGCCCTTGGTGCGGTGGATCTTGCAGTACTGCTTGTCGGAGCCGTCCTGCTTGTCGGCGGCGGCTACAGTGGCAAGCTCCTTGCCGGAGCCACCAGCCTGAGTTTTCTTGTCGCCAGCCTCCTTGCCGGACTTCTCCACAGCCAGTACTTCCTTGTTCTTCTTCTTCTTGTTGTTCCGTCGCCGGTTTTTCCTTGTCGGGGCGGCATCCTCGCTGTCCGTTCCTCCTGCTCCAGTATCCTCTCCGGGGAGTCTCCTCCCTTCTTCAGCGCGCGGACACTTGTCAGCTAAAGCGTAAAGCTCGCTGACGTCCCGGATCTTGGTCATCGCCATTTCCTCCCTCATCCGGTGGTTACGCACGTTCTGGTGAAACGCGCTGATAACCGCGGCAGGGTGGACATCCGGGATGTTGTGCTGAACGCGGCTGAATCTCTGGATGTACTTTCGCAGGGATTCTCCCTCCTTCTGGGCAAGAATGTGGAGATCGCTCTCCTGGCCGTGGGGTTTGTGGCCGCCCGTGAAGGCGCCGACAAACTGGTGGCACAGATCTGCCCAAGAAGAGATGGAGTTCTCCGGCAAGTGCATAAGACAAGATCTGACGTTTGGCTTAAGCACGAGCGGGAAGTAATTTGCTAGAATCCTCTCGTCGCGTCCCCCGGCAGCCTGCACCGCAATGGTGTAGATGCTGAGGAACTCCGAGGGATGGGTCTTGCCGTCGTACTTCTCGGGTACGTCGGGCTTGAAGTTCTTCATGCTGGGCCACTGGACTTGCGGCAGCTCTCGGGTGAACGCAGGGCAACCTGCCGCGTACGGCAAATCGCCTGGTTCACCGGGCGTGTGCAAGTCGACAGCGGTCCCAGCGCGCTGGTCTGACTATCGCCGTGCTTCTCTTCGACGCTCGATGCGAGTTCGAGCGTCCTCTTGCCGCCTGTCATCGAGGACTTGGCGCTGATCGCGGCGAGCTCGCGGATCTGACGATGCCGTGGAGTCATCGTCGATGTTGATCCGGCGAGCCGGCGACTTTTGCTTCTGCGGCGGGGAGTGCACGGTAGTTGCACCCCCGGCGGTCTTGTCTCCATCGGCCTTCGCTTGGCTAACTTGCCGCGGCCGTGATGCTACCGGCTGCTGCGGTGAGTCGTTGTTGGCGAAGGCGATGAGGCTCTGGATTGTAGCCCTCCAGTCTTCGGCCTTGTCCGCCGCTGGAGGGAAGTCGAGGAGCAGCTGAGCTCTAGCTAGAGCTTCTGCTGGAGAGGAGGGAAGCGGTGGCGAGCGGTGCGAGGAGCGAGATATGCTCGGACTTCTAACAGCGTTAGAAGGAGCAGGTTCTCGCCTCGGCGACCGCGCCTTGCTCGTGCCGACACGCTGGCCTTGAGCGTCCCGCGACCCGCCAACTTGGCTACGTCCCAGCAAGCGTATGGTACCCCCGGTACCACGCCGCTGCTGGTCCGGCGCCTCCTGAGAGGGACGTGGTGCATGCACGGACACCGATGTCTTGGAGTGGGCTCAGTCGTCCGTCTTGTCCTTGGACTTGGCGGCGCCGTGAGTGTCCTCACTGGCGTCCACCCTTCCGCCAGCGTCTACCCCACCAACCGTTGGTTCTGGTGGTGGTGGGATCGACGCGGACGGGCCTCCTACCTCCGAAGCTTTCTTCTTCTGTGGCATGCTGAGGTAGTCGATGAGGTTGATGAAGCTGGTGAAGTTACTGAAGGTTGCGCCCGCGTGAGCGCCGGATCAGGTTCGCACAACCTCGACGCCCCCTACCTGGCGCGCCAAAGATGTCGGGGAAACTGATCGCCCACGAACACCTATGGGACCGGAGCCCCTTTTTGGTCCGGCAAGGGAGCGGAGGGAGCACAAAGAGCAGATCGAGGGGCACACGCGAGCAGTTTACCCAGGTTCGGGCCGCACGGATGCGTAAAACCCTACTCCTGCTTTGGTTGTATTGAGTTCTTGGCTCGGGAGCAAGAAGATCTATAGTGTTGGCTACACCAAGCGTGGGAGTGATCAAGTTTCTGGAATCGAACCTCCTCTACGTTGTGCATGGGCCTCCTTTTATAGCTCAAAGGGGTCACCGACAGGTGTCAACGTAGAGGAGGGCAAAAACGTAAAATCGGTGGTAGTTGTAACAGTGCATGTACAGTGTATGTACAGTGGTCTATACCTAACCTTGACGGTGGGGGACAAGGGCATTGAATGCCCGTCGCCGTCACCCCAAAAGCGTCCGCCCGGGCATCTCCGTTCGCCACGATGGTGGCCTCGTCGCCGCGGCTCGCCACCGTGTACCCCAGGCTGCATAGCCGTCTGCCACGTGCCCCTGGAAGGGCCCCAGGGCGACGCGTGGACATATGAGCTGGAGTGCGGGCACACAGTGCAAGCTTCTCCCGGCAAGCACCTTGCCGGGGTTGCTCGCTTGCCGGGCCCGGAAGCTTGTCGCTTCCCGGGTCCTACCGGGGCGCGTGATGCGCCACGATATGTCTTCTGAGATGTTGTCTTCTGGTCTTCCTGGCAAGCTCCTCTTGCGAGGGTCTTGTGAAAAATAGAGTGGTCTTGTGCTTGGAGCAGCCATCTTGCCGGGGCCTTGTTCTTCTGACTTGTATACTTTGTTCTTGAATGGCTTCAAGGGAACTAGAGCGGGCTTCGTCGGGTACGTGGTGAGCCCGACCACGGGATGCTGCTACTACCCGTGCACAAGTCGGGATACTAAGGTACCCCTACTTTAGTACACCGACACTCACGCATATTTAAGACTGTAAAGAAAGTCTGTCAAGCCTTGATGATCTTTTGTTTCTGAGTAGCAATATAACTACCATGCCTGATTCAATGTTGCTTTGTCGCTCTGCATGATTATGACCGTCATTGCTCTCTTAGTTGGTCGCTCCCAGTCTTTTGCTAACCTCCACCTGTACTAAGCGGACTGACTGCTTGTGCATCCAAATTCTTTTAAACCAGTTATGCCATATGAGTCCACCATACCTTCCTACATGGTATTTACCTGCCATTCCTAACAGAGACTTGCATGTACCATCTCGAAATTATTCAAAAAGAAAAAAAAGTGCATTCCTATTTTGTGCCTCTGTTTTAAGTTCATGAGGAATTGTAGTTAATTCATGATCTTTTTAAGTTGGACAAGCTTCACCCCGGGATTGCATGTCTAATGTGCAAACCCATAACATGAGAAGGAACTGGCATTGAGTGCGCCCGGCTCAAAATTAATATAACAAACAAACCCTCCTTCACGCTTTGTTCATGAAGAATCAGAAAACTTTGGCAGTGATAAACAAAGGATATTAAGAGGATGTGATCGTCCTCATTCGGGAGCCGTTCCTCAAAACTTGTCCATCTCAAGAAGTGATTGAGTTGTCTGCTAGCATTCATTGACGAAACATGCATAATCAAAAAAATAATTATTACCTCTGTTTTTAAAACTAAGAGCTCTGGTACATGTTTTGTCTTTATTTCCGACTACGGGTTTTCAACCTTGCCAACAAAAGCAACGGTTCGAGAGTCTCCACCTTCTTTTAAAGCACCAACTACTGAGAGCATGATTGTCATTCTGAGTGTAATGTGCATTGTCCCAAAGTAGCATTGTCTTTTGCATGATTACGATATCGTTTATTCTGAAATCATTGTATCTAGTCATCACTTAAACCTTGGAGGTGCCCCTGCATTTATGTTTTGCTTCACTAAAGGGGGCAAGCGAGATATCACTTTATCATATTTGCACACCATGTTCATTACAAATCTATTTGATGTTTCAGTATCATATTGTAAAACTTTCAGTTCTTTGTGATTTTCTCATGAGGCAACTTAATTACTACAGATTCATTGTCTCAGTAAGCTTTGGTCATATGACTATGAAAAGTCCTATATGGTTAATAGCATGTCACCACAGAAATTATTCTTGTTATCATTTACCTACTCGAGGACGAGCAGGAATTAAGCTTGGGGATGTTGATACATCCAAAACGTATCTATAATTTCTGCTTGCTCCATGCCTCTTTTTGGGTGATATTGCTATGATATTTATACACTTCCATACACTTTTGATCATATTTGGACTAACTTATTAACTCAGTGCACCCAGTGCCAGTTTCTGTTTTCTGCTGTTTTTGTATTTCAGGTTTTCCCATTACGAGAACTGCCAAAAAATCCCGGAAAAATTATATAAAAAATCAGCGTTCCAAAAGCTTCCCGGTACCCAAAGTACAGCCGGAGGGGGGCCACCAGGGCTCCAGGCGCCCTGGTGGCGCCCCCCCTGGCCGCGCCGGGGGGCGCCTGGGCCCCCAGGCCTCCGCTGATGCCCCCCTTTGGCATATATTTATATCGTGTCCCGAAACCCTCGAGACGGGAACCCTTTTTTGCGATCTCATCTCTGTTCCGCCGCCGCCGCGCTTCCAAGATCGGGAGCACCAGGAGAACTCTTCCCGGCACCCTGCCGGAGGGGAGGATCACCACCGGGAGCTTCTCCACCACCATGGACGCCTCCCGGATGAGTTGTGAGTAGTCTCCCTTGGACCATGGGTCCATGACCAGTAGCTATGTGATGTTCTCCTCCCGTTCTTGTGCTTCACTAATTAGTCCTCGTGAGTTGCCCTACATGATCGAGGCACATATGTAATCCTTATGATGTTGCTATGTTGAGTTTGCTGGGATCCGATGGATTGTGAGATTATGTTCAGATTGTGGTTGAGTAATATATTTGATCTACCTCATTTATATTTATGTTCGTAAGTAATTCTTGCATGTTCTCCGTTGTTATTTATTGCTTTGGCCAAGTAGTAGGTAGTGACTCCAAGAGGGAACGTTATGCTTGATTGTGGGTTCATGCCCCTCGATGACTAGCTTGAGTGACAGAAACATGAGTCTAGGGGATGTGTTGTTGCCACAAGGGGGAAAACAACGGTGCTTGTGCCCGCGGGTGCAAGGATTGTTTACTTTACGCAAAGTTCTTTTAATGCAGTTGTCTGTTGCTTTGAGTTTACACTATGGGTGGGACTCGCAACTTAATACCAGCGAGATGTTCTGGATAGATATCTCAAGGTGGATGATTAGTAGTAGATGCAGATGGATTTCGGTCTACTTGCCTTGGCGTACCGCCCATGCTTTGAACCTCTACCTTTCTTGTAACATAGTTAGCATTGGTTTGCGCACATAATTCTGTCAATTGCCCAGCTGTAATTCGTTTACCTCACATAGTTGTTTTATCGTCTTTTGGGAGAGAGACATCACTAGTGAACATCATGGGACCCTGGTCCATATTACCATCATTGATCACATCCGCTATTTACTTTCAGCTTTTACTTACTATTGCAGCAATACCTATCACTATTATCACTTGCGTTTGATCCTTTGTAAACGACAAGGCCGGAGGGATTGACAACCTCTCTGTTCTCGTTGGGAGCAAAGTTATTTGTATCTGTGTGCAGGTCCACGTTGATTGCTAATATCTGGCGCCGTTAGCAGTTAACACCTTCTTGTTGAAACTGGGAGTCTCAGGGAAATCGATCCTTGGTATCTTTGCCAAGGGAAAACTTCCGCTACACTGCATCTCAAACCTTCCACTTGGGGTAACCAACGAGGGGCGAGAAGCCATCAGATGATCCATGACAATATACTTTATTACAGATATAGGAAAACATAACCCATTATGGTGTCTTCCTTGTCCAACATCAACTCTTTAGCATGTCATATTTTAATGAGTGCTCACAATCATAAAAGATGTCCAAGATAGTATATTTGTATGTGAAGCCTCTCTTTCTTTATTACTTCCTATTAATTGCAACGATGTCCAAAACTATGTTTGCCAACTCCCAACAAATTTTATTCATCATAATCTCTATATGTGAAGTCATTACTTCCCATAAGATCAATATGATCTCTTTGATACTTTTCATATTTTCTTTTATTCTATCATGACCAAAGTGAGGAAATCAAGCCCTTGACTCAACACTAATCTTTATTATATAGCTCACGGACTCGATTACAAAGGGTAAAGATCATAAAGCAAAAGCTCATAACTAGATCATGCTAACCTTATTCTACTAGATCAAGATACTACAAAAAGGATCGAACTAAGAAAAACGGTAAAGACAGGAGCGATGGTGATACGATAACGGGGTCACTTCCTCAAGCTTGGCAGTTGCCAAGGGGAGTGCCCATACTCATATGATTATGTCCCCATCTTCGGAGGTGGTGATGATGGAGTTGTTGATGATGTAGGCTTGTTGTCCACCTTCCAAGGCATGGGCTCACCATCGTAGAAGGATGATCGAGTCTCCTGGATACTCAAATCTGCAGCCAAACTCATCTTCTCGAATCTATATTCATACTCACAGTTTTTGTTTTGCAGGTCATAGATCTGGGCTTGGAGGTGCTCAATTTTCTCTTGAAGATTGGAGATAGCTTCCCCGAAGATCCTTGAGTCCAGCTTGAGGTTGTTGTCGAGCTCCGAGATCATCATGTGGTTGGCCTTGAGTCCTCGTTCCACCATACCTTGGCACTTGAAAACTTGCTGCTCCATTGCTTCGAGTCTTGTCTCCACGCTTCCGGTCCTCCTCGGCCCCTCAACAACACGGATGTGCAGCACCCCTCATGCAACTCCATGGTTTGAGTGTGATGCAGCACCTCCGCGAGGTAGGGGTTGATGACCTTCTCGAAGAACTTGTCCTTGGGGGTGTTGGAGGACGCCATGATGATCTAGATCTATCAAAAACAGCATCTCGAAACAAAAACAGAGGATTTTTGCATGATACAGAGGTCAAAACCATGGGGAGTATATATAATGATTTTTTACCGACCGAAAGGAGTAACATACAAGAAATCGGAGTCCGGGAGGCACACGAGTTGCCCACGAGGCAGGGGGCGCGCCCAGGGAAGAGGGGCGCGCCCTCCATCCTCGTGGACGGCTCGTGTCTCTTCCGGACTAACACTTATTTCTCTATTTTTCTAAATATTCCAAAATGGAGAAAAATTGCCTTTAGAACTGTTTTGGAGTCGGTTTACTTACCGTACCACATACCTCTTCCTTTTTGGAGGCTGAATCATTCTGGAAAGTGTCCCTTATGTATTCCTCCGGGGTTATGGTTTCAATAACATTGGTTTCAACATTTATAGGGTTACCTGAGATATAATGTTTGATTCTTTGACCGTTTACCACCTTCGGATTTGTGCCTTCGAAGTTGTTGATTTTTATGGCACCAGAACGATAGAACTCCTCGATAATGTAAGGTCCTTCCCACTTAGAGAGATGTTTTCCTGCAAAAAATCTTAAACGAGAGTTGTATAGCAATACATGATCACCTACGTTAAACTCACTCTTTTGTATCCTTTTGTCATGCCATCTTTTAACTTTTTTAAACAGCTTGGCATTCTCATAGGCCTGGGTTCTCCATTCATCAAGAGAGCTAATGTCAAATTACCTCTTTTCACCGGCAAGTTTGAAATCATAATTGAGCTCTTTAATAGCCCAATATGCCTTATGTTCTAGCTCAAGAGGTAAGTGACAAGCTTTTCCATAAACTATCTTATATGGAGACATACCCATAGGATTTTTGTATGTAGTTCTATAGGCACATAATGCATCATCAAGTTTCTTGGACCAATTCTTTCTAGACCTATTGACCGTCTTTTGCAAAATTAATTTCAGCTCTCTATTACTTAGTTCTACTTGACCACTAGTCTGTGGGTGATAAGGGGATGCAATTCTATGGTTAACATCATACTTTGCAAGCATTTTACGGAAAGCACCATGAATAAAGTGTGAACCACCATCAGTCATTAAGTATCTAGGGACTCCAAACCTTGGGAAGATAACTTATTTAAGCATCTTAATAGAGGTGTTATGATCAGCACTACTAGTTGGAATAGCTTCTACCCATTTAGTAACATAGTCAACAGCAACTAGAATATGTGTGTACCCATTAGAGGCAGGAAAAGTTCCCATATAATCAAAGCCCCAAACATCAAATGGTTCAATAACAAGTGAATAATTTGTAGGCATTTCTAGACGTCTACCGATATTACCAATTATTTGACATTCATCACAAGATAAGACAAACTTACGGGTATCCTTGAAGAGAGTAGGCCAATAAAAACCGGATTGCAATACCTTATGTGCAGTTCCATCTCCTGCATGGTGCCCTCCATAAGCTTTGGAGTGGCACTTGCGTAGAATATGTTCCTATTCATGCTCAGGTACACAACGTCTAATAATACCATCTACTACTTCTTTATAAAGATGTGGGTCATCCGAGAAGTAATGTCTCAAATCATAGAAGAACTTTTTCTTTTGCTGGTATGTGAATCTAGGAGGTATAAACTTAGCAACAATATAATTATCATAATTAGCATACCATCGAGCAGTACGAGAAGTATTTATGACAGCTAATTGTTCATCAGGAAAGCTATCATCAATAGGTTGTGGGTCATCAAGTATATTCTCTAACCTAGACAAGTTATCTGCAACGGGGTTCTCAGCTCCCTTTCTATCAATAATATGCAAGTCAAACTCTTGCAGCAAAAGAACCCATCTAACAAGTCTAGGTTTCACATCTTTCTTTTCCATAAGGTATTTGATAGCAGCATGATCAGTGTGAATAGTTACTTTAGAATCAACAATGTAGGGTCTAAACTTACCACAAGAAAATACAACTGCTAAAAATTCTTTCTCAGTAGTAGCATAATTTTTCTGGGCACTATCTAGAGTTTTACTAGCATATTGGATATCATTTAATTTCTTATCAACTCTTTGCCCTAAAACAGCACCTACAGCATAATCGCTAGCATCGCACATAATCTCAAAGGTTAAATTCCACTCAGGAGGCTGGACAATAGGTGCAGAGATCAATGCCTTCTTAAGTATTTTAATTGCTTCTAGACAATAATCATCAAAGACAAAAGGAAAATCTTTTTGTAATAGATTAGTCAAAGGCCTGGAGATTTTGTAGAAGTCCTTTATGAACCTCCTATAAAACCCAGCATGACCAAGGAAACTTCGTATACCTTTGATGTCCTTGGGGCACGACATCTTTTCAATAGCATCAACTTTAGCCTTGTCAACTTCAATACCTCTTTCAGAAATTTTATGTCCCAAGACAATGCCTTCATTAACCATAAAGTGGGACTTCTCCCAATTCAAAACAAGATTAGAGTCTTCACATGTCTCCAAAACTTGATCAAGGTTGCTTAAGCAATCATCAAAAGAAGTTCCGTAAACAGAGAAGTCATCCATGAAAACCTCAACAATCTTTTCACAAAAAACAGAGAATATAGCCCTCATGCATCTTTGAAAGGTAGCAGGTGCATTAGATAAACCAAAAGGCATACATCTATAAGCAAAGGTACCGAAAGGGCGAGTAAAAGTGGTCTTTTATTGATCCCCTTTTGACAGAGGTATTTGAGAGAAACCAGAATAACCATCTAGAAAGCAAAAATGAGTATGTTTGGATAACCTTTCTAGCATTTTTGACCAATAAAAGGCAAGGGGTAATGATATTTCTTAGTAGCTTTATTTAATTTATGGAAATCAATTACCATCCTATAACCTGTAACTATTCTTTGCGGGATCAATTCATCTTTATCATTAGGAACAACAGTCATACCTCCCTTCTTAGGGACACAATGGACAGGACTTACCCATTGGCTATCAGCAACTGGATAAATAATACCCGCCTCTAGAAGCTTTAGTATTTCCTTCCTTACCACTTCTTTCATCTTAGTATTTAACCGTCGTTGATGATCAATAACCGGTTTAGCGTTTTCTTCCAACTTTATATTGTGTTTGCATAAAGTGGGACTAATGCCCTTAAGATCATCCAGAGTATATCCAATAGCAGCACTGTACTTCTTCAGAGTTTTCAATAGTTATTCTTCTTCCTGTTCTGAAAGGTTATCACTAATAATAACAGGATATATCTTCTTTTCATCAAGATAAACATGCTTAAGATTATCAGGTAAAGGTTTAAGTTCAAATACGGGATCACCCTTGGGTGGAGGAGGATCCCCTAGGATTTCAGCAAGCAAGTTGTTTTTCAATATGGGTCCCCGATTAAAGAATATTTCATCTATTTCCCTTCTCTCATTCATATGCATATCATTTTCATGGTCTAGCAAGTAGTGTTTTCAAGGATCATTAGGAGGCACAGAAATAGAACCAAGACCAATAATTTCATCCTTACTAGGTAATTCTTTATCAAGGGGTTGTCTACGGAATTTAGCAAAGTTAAAATCATGAGACATATCCCCTAAACCAACAGTAACAATATCTTTCACGCAGTCTATCTTAGCATTAACAGTATTCAAGAAGGGTCTACCAAATATAATGGGACAAAAGTCATCTTGTGGGGAACTAAGAATAAGAAAATCAGGAGGGTATTTAACCTTCCCACACAAGACATCAACATCTCTAACAATCCCAACTGGTGAAATAGTGTCTCTGTTAGCTAGCTTAATAGTAACATCAATTCCTTCTAACTCAACAAGTGCAATATCATGCATAATTTCTTGATATAAGGTATGAGGGATAATACTCGCACTAGCACCTACATCACGTAAACCATGATAGCAATGATCTTCTGTCTTAACAAAGATAACATGCAAGCCTACAATAGGTCTATGTTTATTCCTAGCATCGGGTTTGGCTATTCTAGCAGATTCCTCTTGGAGGTAAATAACATGTCCATCTAAATCTTCTACCAAGAGATCTTTAACCATAGCAACACTAGGTTCAACTTTAATTTGCTCAGTGGGTGTAGGTGGTCTAGTATTACTCTTATGAACTACAGTTGAAGCTTTAGCATGATCCTTTATTCCAATAGGGAAAGGTGGTTTCTCAATATAAGCAGTAGGAACAATAGGATCAACATTATAAGTGATAGTCTTTTCTTCAATTTTAACAGGTTCAACTACTTTTACTTCGATGGGAGGATGGTATTTAAATCACTTCTCCTTGGGAAGATCAACATGAGTAGCAAATGATTCACAGAATGAAACTACTATTTCAGAGTCAAGTCCATACTTAGTGCAAAACTCACGGAAAACATCGGTATCCATCAAAGCTTTAAAACAATCAAACTTATAGGTCATACCTGACGCCTTACCTTCGTCGAGATCCCAATCTTCGGAGTTGTGTTTAATTCTTTCCAATAAATCCCATTTGAATTCAATAGTCTTCATCATAAATGAGCCAGAACAAGAAGTATCGAGCATGGAGCGATTATCGAGAGAAAGCCGAGCATAAAATTTTTGAATAATCATTTCTCTTGATAGCTCATGATTGGGGCATGAATATAACATTGACTTAAGCCTCCCCCAAACTTGAGCGATTCTTTCTCCCTCGCGAGGCCAAAAATTATAAATACAATTACGATCACGATGAACCTGGTGCATAGGGTAGAACTTCTGATGAAATTCCAACTTCAGACGATTATAGTTCCATGATCCAATATCATCACATAGCCTAAACCATGTCAATGCATCCCCCTTCAAAGATAAAGGGAAGACCTTCTTCTTTATAACATCCTCGGGCATACCTGCAAGCTTAAATAATCCACAAACTTCATCCACATAGGTTAGGTGTAAATCGGGATGCAGTGTTCCATCTCCTGTAAAAGTATTATCTACCAGTTTCTCTATCATACCCGAGGAATTTGAAAGCAAACATTTCCAGTAGGTGCAGTAGGTTGAGGATCAACTCTTTGCTCTTTTGGTCGGGGTGAAGATACCCCGAACAAGCCCCTCAAAGGATTATGAGCCATAGTAACAAGTGACAATAAATTTCAGCACACTATAAAAAAATTTCCTTACCAAATTCAGCTTACCAAAGGCGCTTCACTCCCCGGCAACGGCGCCAGAAAAGAGTCTTGATGACCCACAAGTTTAGGGGATCTATCGTAGTCCTTTCGAAAAGTAAGAGTGTCGAACCCAACGAATTGGTAGCAAGTAACAAAAGGTAAAAGTAAATAAGGTTCAGCAAGGTGGCCCAATCCTTTTTGTAGCAAAGGACAAGCCTGGACAAACTCTTATATAAAGGAAAGCGCCCCCGAGGACACATGAGAATTATCGTCAAGCTAGTTTTCATCACGATCATCTGATTCGCGTTCGATACTTTGATAATTTGGTATATGGGTGGACCGGTGCTTGGGTGTTGTCCTTACTTAGACAAGCCTCCCACTTATGATTAACCTCTAATGCAAGCATCCACAACTACAAAAGAAGTATTAAGGTAAACCTAACCATAGCATGAAACAAGTGGATCCAAATCAGCCCCTTACGAAGCAACGCCTAAACTAGGGTTTAAGCTTCTGTCACTCTAGCAACCCATCATCTACTTATTACTTCCCAATGCCTTCCTCTAGGCCCAAATAATGGTGAAGTGTCATGTAGTCGACGTTCACATGACACCACTAGAGGAGAGACAACATACATCTCATCAAAATATCGAACGAATACCAAATTCACATGACTACTTATAGCAAGACTTTTCCCATGTCCTCAGGAACAAAAGTAACTACTCACAAGACATAATATTGTTCATGATCAGAGGGGTATTAATATGCATAATGGATCTGAAGATATGATCTTCCAACAAATAAACCAACTAGCATCAACTACAAGGAGTAATCAACACTACTAGCAACCCACAGGTAGCAATCTGAGGTTTGGATACAAAGATTGGATACAAGAGATGAACTAGGGTTTGAGAGGAGATGGTGCTGGTGAAGATGTTTATGAAGATAGCGCTCCCCAAGATGGGAGAGTTGTTGGTGATGACGGCGGTGACGATTTCCTCCTCCCGGAGGGAAGTATTCCCTGCAGAACAGCTCTGCTGGAGCCCTAGATTGGTTTCCGCCAAGGTTCCTCCTCGAGACGGTGGCGTATGGTCCCGAAAGCCTCCTTCAGATTTTTTTTCCAGGTCAAAACACCTCATATAAGAGAAGATGGGTATCGGGAGGCCGTCGGAGGGGGGGGTCACGAGGCAGGGGGCGCGCCCAGAGAGGGGGCGCGCCCCCCACCCTCGTGGACAGCTGGTGGCCCCCCTAGTGATCTTCTTTCGCCAGATATTTTATATATTTTCTGAAATGGAGTCCTACGAAGTTTCGGGGCCTTTTGAGTTGTGCAGAATAGGTTTCTAGAGTTTGCTCCTTTTCCATCCCAGAATTACAGTTGTCGGCATTCTCCCTCTTCATGTAAACCTTGTAAAATAAGAGAGAAAAGGCATAAGTATTGTGACAAAACATGTAATAACGGCCCATAATGAAATAAATATCAACATATAAGCATGATGCAAAATGGACGTATCAGTACCCTTAATAAATAGTTAGCCTAAATTAGATTTTAGACTGGGGTTTTGTTTAAAGAAGTTTAGCTTTAGCTACTTTTATTTGTCTTCACTCGTAGTGGCTAGTGCGACCGTCAAGACATTCTATCGAAACCCCATCTTGTGAGATTTATCCATCTAGCATATTCTCAATTTTTAGATTGCTTGGCTATTATTTTCTTGCATGTTCTTCGATTGGCTTGCAGGAAACATCCGTCGTGGATAGGTCGATCGCGTCGTTGGCTTGGTCGATAACACTTTGGAGTTGGTTCAGCGACTGCTGTGGATAACAGTCGTGTACGATTCTCCCTGTACGGTTGGTAGCCAGATAGTGAGGGTCAAGTCCCACCCAAAAATCATAGTTATGACCCTCTTGTCGAAAGATCGGCCCCAGTTCACATCAAGTGGTATCAGATTTCAGGTTCATTGGTGAGAGATTTACAATTTTATTAGATTAGATTGTTTTTTGTTCATCCGCTGCACCTATCTTTTTAGCCTCTAGCAATTTGCATGTAGTATTTGCTTCGTTGAATTTTTGGTTGCATTCATCTAATACTAGTGCTGGTCTAGATTAGTTCGAGAGAAAATTATCTACTAGAATGCACTCGTTTCTGTCCACCAAATTTTCTGCCGCAAGTTGCTTGATCATCCAAAAAAGAATAATCAAGATCTGATCTTCTGTGATACCGCCTCCGCTCGTCGCGCATCACGCATGTCGCATATCCAACTTGTGGCGCCTGCAGTACTGCCATCTTTTTGCGTTGTACCACGGACATCGAAAACAAATAATATTGTTTTCATGTCAGCGCCGCTCTTTCCTCACACCACAATATTGCATGCATGTAGCACACGTTATATCACAAGAGTTGTGCTTTGTTTTTCTTGGAACAAGTTTGCTTTGCCGCTCCAAGAGCACATGATCCGGTAGTTTCTTTGTTTCCTATTGATCTAAACTGTGTACGTGACTTCTACCTAAGCTTGTACCGGCTTGCAAAAAAAGAGAAAAAAAAGAAATATAAAAAGAAAATAAGAACGAGAAAAAGGGTAAGTTCCGGTCGGCTAGCATCCGTTTTAAGATGTTTGGTTCTATTTGCTACTTAGGAGAAATATTTTTTTGCTGCTACTTGAGTGCCACTTCATTTATCATCTATTTTCGAGCTTCGGTATACACCGTGCTTACACCTCACTTATTTCTAGCTATTTAGAGCTATCATATTTCATCGATTTTCACCTGTTTGATTCAGTATCTAGGTTTAGATTGTTTTCTCTCTTGCTAGTCGACTGCCAGCACTAGTTAGGAGTTTGAGGAATTATTCAACTTGCATTGATTTTTGCTAAATTGTGCCACTAATATTGTGTGTTGAGAAGCCAAGCTACACTTTTTACTACCAATAAGTACATGTCCCGTTTCTATGATTCCTGGTTATCGCTCCATCCAATCTTCATTGGTAGTTTGAAGCCAACACCAACGCGCCGATCACCACCTATTGCATTGGTAAGAACAAGTAAGAATTTGATACGAGGCTTGAGTGTGAGCGGTTTTCCTCCACCACATCCTACTGATTGATAGGGAATATACACTATGGTTTTTCACTTTTTATAACAATGGCACAGGATCAACCGACACTTGAGGGCCTCACTGCGGATGTGAAGGTCACTAGCGAGCGTCTAGCCCAACTTGAGGGTGCTCAGATGGTGGCTGAAGAAACACTAGTAGATAAAGGGTCATCAGACCCGGTTCATTTGGGCCTTTAGCCCCGGTTCCAAAACCGGGACAAGAGGGTCGGTACTAATGCTCTGACCCTTTAGTCCCGGTTCAATCCAGAACCGGGGCAGAAGGGTGTCCACGTGGCATGTGCACCGAGCCCAGGCAGGAGGGGCTTTAGTCCCGGTTGGTGGTACCAACCGGGACCAAAAGGCATCCACGCGTCAGCATTTCTGTGGCTGTGGTTTTTGTTTTTTTTTTGAAAGGGGAGGGGGGGTTGGAGGTTTCGGGGGGTTAATTTAGGTGTTTCATATTGTGTTAGCTAGCTAATTAATAGAGAGAAGTGTCCTCTCTTATGTCCGTGCTTGCTACGTACTACACATACGTATAGAGATGACTAGACACGGTAGCTAGCTAGCTAGGTAGTAAAGCAAACGAAGGAAACAGAAGATCGTATAATCAACATATAATATATATATATATATATATATATATATATATATATATATATATATATGCATACAGAGAGAAGTAATATCGACCACCTCTCCTTCTCCGAGAGATTGGTCGAACAACAAGTTCTCGTATATCTATCCGACACTACCGGGCACATATATACAATAATTATCTCTTACAAAAATAATCTCCTATCATATGGATGCATGGTCCACATAGTATTCTCCGTCTTCAGCGATCACGTGTTCAAGGAAGAATGCCGCCAATTCCTCTTGAATTGCTCGCAGACGATCTGGTGTTAGGAGTTCATCTCGCATTCGAAACATCTAATTTGAAGTAGGGGGTCAATACATGAAATGATGCTATAAATTTGTGAATATTATTGATTGCTTATGCACTTCAAATTGTTCTTCAGTGTAGCCCCGCTCACAGGTCGTGTGGCGGATGGACTCGCAAATGTAGTATCCACAATAATCATTCCCGGGTTCCTGCCACAACCACTTTACAAGAAATAGATGTCAATCAAACTGATAAGCAAGAATGCAAAATTGGTATTGATGAAACTAGCGCTTGAATCAAGATATAGGAGATGCGCGCGCGGAACATGCTACTATATAGTACTTACTTTCGGGTATCTAAATTGTAGCTTCTTCGGCAGTCCCGGAGCTTTTTTGGTGAATTTTCTCCAAACCCTGCCAGACAAAGAAAACAATTAGTTGATATCAGAAATGAAGTTGCTGATATATATGCATGGTGGATAATATTGATCGATTTAACTTACCTGGCTAGCATTTGAGTCATGTCCGCATACACCTCGGGATCTTTACGTTTAGAGTCCAAGACAGTTACTACTCCCTTCTCAAGCTTAATCTCTAAAAGAATATAGTGGAAGCTGCGCACGAATGCATGAGATCATCAATTACATCACTATAACCTTGACTGATATATAAGGGAAACCAAATATGCACAAGACAGTAACACTCACTTGAAGTTGTAAGGAAAGAGTATTATATCTTTGTTTTCATTTACCACCAACGATCGTAACAAGTTGGTCTCGGTATCGTCGAGACGCAATTTAACCTCGGTTGCATCTATGAGGTATGTATTAATAAACCCAATATCACCTACTTGTCTTTTCTTCAATTCGACGATCTTCAATCTGCATAATATAGTGAGGATAATTATAAATACATGCAATGAAGATCAGCTATATAGAGAGACTTAATGACAGAAGTAGTACTACTTACAGACAGTAGCAGGTGACCGTTTCTTTATCGAGGGCCAATTGATTGAAAAACTAATAGAACTCCTCAAATGGAATAGGCAACAGGTCAATTCCAACGAGGTCATGCTCCGGTTTAACTCTCACATACAAGCTATCCCTCCCCAAGACTCTCTGGAGATTTTCAAGTACCAATCATGCAATCTTCGCATATTCGTTGATAGAGATCTTTCATTTTTGACGAGAGGATTTTTGTACTCGTATCTTTCTATCTGCACTTCCAAGAAATCATAGTGTACATCGTCGGACGCGTAATCTGCAAGATTGGTATAACCGGGCACCATCCTCGGATCATTAGCGACCATGTCGCTAGACACCTTGAGCGGGGGGCACGATTGGTCCGCTTGTTCGCCGAGCTGGGCAATTTGTTTCCCAGCTCGCCCTTCTGCTAACCTCTGATCACTTTTAGTACTTCCCGACCGCTTCGCTGCTTGATATGACTTTTGGATCATGCGGTCATAGTTGTCCTGCGGCTTACTTTGCGCTGGTTGCTTCAGGGCAGCAAGAGTGCGCTTTGCTTTCACCGCATCTATCTTCTCCTCCGGAGGTGGATGTCTCTGTGCTTTCAACCCTTCAAAAAAGTCCTTCACTTCGCCTTGAGCGATCTTCGTGTTTTCCTCGTCGGACCTCTCGTACGGTAACTTCTCTAGAGGCGTGAGAGAAGGACCGAATCTGCATCGCCTCCCGGCTCTGGCTGTACTGGTAGACATCGCCGGACCAGACGAAGCGGCTGTCTTTTTTCCTTGCTTACGCGTCAGAGCAGGAGCAGCCGGAGCGGCGGCAGGTCTCTTCCGCCCTTGCTGACTAGGCGGAGAAGGAGGAGCAGGCTGGCTGCTCGGGCGCGCCGGCGGCGAAGGAGGCGGAGTGCCGCCATGCGCCGGCGGCGAAGGAGGCGGAGTGCCGCCACGCGCCGGAGAAGGAGCCGGAGTGCCCGCCTGATGGTCACTCGCCGGAGGAGGAGGCGGTGGAGGAGGCGGAGTGCCCTGACCTGCCAGAGGAGGAGGAGGAGGCGGAGGCGTCCAGTTGAGAATGTTGATTAGGTCCTTCCGCCATAGGCATGGAGTCTTCAGTGAAGAACCCAGCCGAGTCTTCCCTTCACCGGTAGGGTGGTCAAGCTGGAGCTCCTCAAATCCCTCCGTTATTTCGTCGACCATCACCCTAGCATATCCTTCTGGAATCGGCCGGCAGTGAAAAGTGTCGTCGGGTCCAGAAGGATAAACAGAGCCAGCAGCCGCCTTGACCTTCAGATTCATCCACTACGCTATAAGGTGGCAATTTTGTGCCTGCATGATAGCATCCACGGGATTCCTGGCAGTAGCCGTCAAGGCAGGCTCTGGCTGAAGCAGCTCGGTGGAAGCCATGCTGCTTCTCCGCTGAGATGGTGGGGTAGCTTCGGGGGAAGCTTCGGCAATTCTTCTCTCCCGATTTGCTTCCCGTTCCTCTATCGCTTGTATTCTGGCCCGCAACGCCTGGATTTCGGTCAGCTCCATTTTCTTCCTCCTGTCGTGGCATTTGTAGCCTCCTGCGTCCGGAAACCCAGCACGCCACGGAAGGGAGCCTGGCGTGCCTCGTGTCCGTCCAGGGTGCTCAGGATTCCCGAGGGCCATTGTCAGCTCGTCGTTCTCTCTGTCGGGGAAGAACGTCCCTTCATGCGCTGCTTTGATATACTGCCGCATCTTCCTGAGTGGTGTTTCCAATTGCTTGTCCGTCCAAATGCACCACCCTGTTACAGGGTCCAAGGTTCCGTCAGCCCCGAAGAACCAAGTCCGACAACGGTCTGGCCAGTGCATTGTCTCTGGTTCGATCCCTTTCTGAAGCAGATCATTCTCAGCCTTGGCCCACTTAGGCCGGGCTACGAGGTAGCCGCCCGACCCCGTGCGATGGTGATGCTTCTTCTTCGCAGCATTTATCCGGTTTGTCTCCGACATCTTCTGACTCTTTTCCGACTTCTTATGGGCCACAAATGCGGGCCAGTCATCTTTGATCTTCTCATATATGCCCACGAATTCTGGAGTCTTTTTATCTTTGACAAACGTATTCAGTTTTTTCTTCCATGCCCTGAATTGGTCTGCCATCTTCGAAAGTGCAGCAGACTTGATTAACTCCTCTATAACTGGGTTCGCCGGATCAACCTCTCGCGGTAGGACAAAATTTGACTTCAGCTCAGTCCAAAGATCTTCTTTCTGCATATCAGTGACATAAGTCACCTGAGCGTCGTTTGCAGCCGGCATTAACCATTGATGGATGCTGATCGGGATCTTGTCCCTAACCAGAACCCCGCACTGATTAACAAATGCGTTCTTTGTCCGGATGGGTGCAATCGGCTCGCCAGAGCGCGAGATTTCTGAGATCTCAAACTTTTCATCCGGCCTCAACTTTTTCTTCGCTCCTCGTCTCTTTACCGAAGATTTGCTCGATCCGGAGGGCTAGAAAAAGGAACAAAGACGAGAGTTAATGAATGAATCAATTAACTAGTCAACACATGATTAACTAACATATATACCTCCTGGCCGGACTCGGTTCGGTCACCGGAGCCAGCATCACGGTCTCCTTCTTGCACCGGCATTGGGTCACCGGAGCCGTCCTCACGGTCTTCCATGTGCATTGGGTCACCGGATCCATCAATATCATAGCCTAGATCTTCCAGCTGCCGCTCTTTTTCGACCTGCTCATCGGTGTCGTTGAGAAACGACAAAACGACATTTTGTCCGTCTGCGATTATGTCCATCAACATCGCTTCTTGTGCTAGGTCTCGGGTGTTGTCGTCCATTGTTTCTAAAAATATTTACAACATGCCAATTATTATTCAAACATGACAGATGGATATATTAATGGCAAACGTAGAACTAGCTTCGACCCTCGACTGCTCGGCGATCCAGAAACACTAGACCCCCTCATGTCACATTTTGTCCAGTGTCAAAGGATTCAACAAACCAATACTTCATCATTAGGCGAAAGTAACAGTAGCATGATGGTACGAAGCTCTCCAAAGTTGTTTTGGAACGGAGTCCCCGATAAGATAATCCGTAACAAAAGACGGATAATCCTATCAGGAACTCCGTTCCAGAACATCTTTGCATAACTTCGTACCAACATGCCCCGGTTACTTCTGGCAAATAATGAAGTCATGGAATT
>LR738711.1:158069632-158080606 GCA_902687465.1 Secale cereale | reverse complement strand
ACTAATACACCCCTTTAGTCCCGGTTACTGCCACCAACCGGGACTAAAGGTCCCTTTTCAGCAGCCCAAAGGGCGGGAAGGAGGGGCCTTTAGTCCCGGTTGGTGGCAGCAACCGAGACTAAAGGGGGTATTAGTCCCGGTTTCAGCCACCAACCGGGACTAATGCCACCCTTTAGTCCCGGTTTCAGCCACCAACCGGGACCAAAGGCCCTGTGCTGGTGCGGGTGCGGTGGGATGTTTAGTCCCACCTCGCTAGCTGAGGGAGCTCGAGAGTGGTTTATAAGGGCTGCTGCTCCCACCCTCTCGAGCTCCTCTCAAATGCAGGCTTCTGGGCCTAACTCTGCGCGCTGCCCTGTGAGCTTGCTGGGCCTTATAGTACAGGTGGATCCTGTGCTATAGGCCTTGCAGGCTCACTGGGCAGCGCCCAAATTTTTTTCCTTTTTTGCTCTATTTATTTCTAAGTTGTTTTTTGCTGTATTTAGAGTTGCTTTATTTATTTTATTTTCTTTGTTTATTTCTAAGTTGTTTTTTGCTGTATTTAGAATTGCTTTATTTATTTTACTTGCTTTATTTATTTTCTTTGTTGCTTTATTTATTTTATTTTGTTTATACTTACAACAAAATACTTATTGTTGCTATTTATTTCTAAGTTGTTTTTTGCTGTATTTAGAGTTGCTTTATTTATTTTATTTTCTTTGTTTATTTCTAAGTTGTTTTTTGCTGTATTTAGAGTTGCTTTATTTATTTTATTTCCTTTATTTATTTTCTTTGTTGCTTTATTTATTTTATTTTGTTTATACTTACAACAAAATACTTATTGTTGCTATTTTTTTCATGTTTTTTTGTTTTGTTTTCTGCATTATTTATTTTCTTTTGTTATTTGCTTTATTTTTTTAATTCTTTCTGGTAGAACCAATTACAAACTTTATCTGTTAGTGCAAGTAGTATTGAAATTTGAATAGTACAAACGGACAATGGTATCATACTCGTTTGTTACAAAGTTGGCATGGTATCATCATAATAGTTGCGGAAAAAACTCTTCACTTTTTCTTCGCTTGTGTCATTTGCTTATTGCGCCGTAACCATGGATAATCTTCATCGTTTATCAGGATGCTTAGGTCAGCCTTGACTTTGAAGGGAGGAATTTCATGAAACTTTTCATAATCTTCAGACATGTCTGTCTTGCCCTCCACTCCCAGGATGTCCCTTTTTCCTGAAAGAACTATGTGGCGCTTTGGCTCATCGTATGATGTATTCGCTTCCTTATCTTTTCTTTTTATCGGTCTGGTAGACATGTCCTTCACATAGATAACCTGTGCCACATCATTGGCTAGGACGAACGGTTCGTCAGTGTATCCAAGATTTTTCAGATCCACTGTTGTCATTCCGTACTGTGGGTCTACCTGTACCCCGCCTCCTGACAGATTGACCCATTTGCACTTAAACAAAGGGATCTTAAAATCATGTCCGTAGTCAAGTTCCCATATGTCCACTATGTAACCATAATATGTGTCCTTTCCCCTCTCGGTTGTTGCATCAAAGCGGACACCGCTGTTTTGGTTGGTGCTCTTTTGATCTTGGACAATCGTGTAAAATGTATTCCCATTTATCTCGTATCCTTTGTAAATCAATACAGTCGAAGATGGTCCCCTGGACAACAAGTACAACTCATCACAAATAGTGTTGTCACCTCTGAGATGTGTTTCCAACCAACTGCTGAAAGTCCTGATGTGTGCACGTGTAATCCAGTCGTCGCACTGCTCCGGGTGTTTGGAGCACAGACTGTTCTTGTGTTCATCGACATACGGGGTCACCAATGTAGAGTTCTGTAGAACTGTGTACTGTGCTTGAGACCAAGAATATCCGTCCCTGCATATTATTGAGTCCCTTCCAAGCGTGCCTTTTCCAGTCAGTCTCCCCTCGTACCGCGATTTAGGGAGACCTATCTTATTAAGGACAGGAATGAAGTCAACACAAAACCCGATGACATCCTCTGTTTGATGGCCCATGGAGATGCTTCCTTCTGGCCTGGCGCGGTTACGGACATATTTCTTTAGGACTCCCATGAACCTCTCAAAGGGGAACATATTGTATAGAAATACGGGCCCCAGAATGACAATCTCGTCGACTAGATGAACTAGGACGTGTGTCATGATATTGAAGAAGGATGGTGGGAACACAAGCTCGAAACTGACAAGACATTGCGCCACATCACTCCTTAGCCTTGGTACGATTTCTGGATCGATCACCTTCTGAGAGATTGCATTGAGGAATGCACATAGCTTCACAATGGCTAATCGGACGTTTTCCGGTAGAAGCCCCCTCAATGCAACCGGAAGCAGTTGCGTCATAATCACATGGCAGTCATGAGACTTTAGGTTCTGGAACTTTTTCTCTGCCATATTTATTATTCCCTTTATATTCGACGAGAAGCCAGTCGGGACCTTCATACTGAGCAGGCATTCAAAGAAGATTTCTTTCTCTTCTTTCGTAAGAGCATAGCTGGCAGGACCTTCATACTGCTTCGGAGGGATGCCGTCTTTTTCGTGCAAATGTTGCAGGTCCTCCCGTGCCTCAGCTGTATCTTTTGTCTTTCCATACACGCCCAAGAAGCCTAGCAGGTTCACGCAAAGGTTCTTCGTCACGTGCATCACGTCGATTGAAGAGCGGACCTCTAGGTCTTTCCAGTAGGGTAGGTCCCAAAATATACATTTCTTCTTCCACATGGGTGCGTGTCCCTCATCGTCATTCGGAACAGCTAGTGCGCCGGGGCCCTTTCCAAAGATTACGTGTAAATCATTGACCATAGCAAGTACGTGATCACCGGTACGCATGGCGGGCTTCTTCCGGTGATCTGCCTCGCCTTTGAAATGCTTGCCTTTCTTTCGACATTGATGGTTGGTCGGAAGAAATCGACGATGGCCCAGGTACACATTCTTCCTGCACTTGTCCAGGTATATACTTTCAGTGTCATCTAAACAGTGCGTGCATGCGTGGTATCCTTTGTTTGTCTGTCCTGAAAGGTTACTGAGAGCGGGCCAATCGTTGATGGTCACGAACAGCAACACCTTTAGGTCAAATTCCTCCTGTTTGTGCTCATCCCACGCACGTACACCGTTTCCATTCCACAGCTGTAAAAGTTCTTCAACTAATGGCCTTAGGTACACATCAATGTCGTTGCCGGGTTGCTTACGGTCTTGGATGAGAACTGGCATCATAATGAACTTCCGCTTCATGCACATCCAAGGAGGAAGGTTATACATACATAGAGTCACGGGCCAGGTGCTGTGATTGCTGCTCTGCTCCCCGAAAGGATTAATGCCATCCGCGCTTAAAGCAAACGATACGTTCCTTGGGTCCTTTGCAAACTCCTCCCAGTACTTTCTCTCGATTTTTCTCCACTGCGACCCGTCAGCGGGTGCTCTCAACTTCCCGTCTTTCTTACGGTCCTCACTGTGCCATCGCATCAACTTGGCATGCTCTCTGTTTCTAAACAAACGTTTCAACCGTGGTATTATAGGAGCATACCACATCACCTTCGCAGGAACCCTCTTCCTGGCGGGCTCGCCATCAACATCACCAGGGTCATCTCGTCTGATCTTATACCGCAATGCACCGCATACCGGGCATGCGTTCAGATCCTTGTATGCACCGCGGTAGAGGATGCAGTCATTAGGGCATGCATGTATCTTCTGCACCTCCAATCATAGAGGGCACACGACCTTCTTTGTTGCGTATGTACTGTCGGGCAATTCGTTATCCTTTGGAAGCTTCTTCTTCAATATTTTCAGTAGCTTCTCAAATCCTTTGTCAGCCACAGCATTCTCTGCCTTCCACTGCAGCAATTCCAGTACGGTACCGAGCTTTGTGTTGCCATCTTCGCAATTGGGGTACAACCCTTTTTTGTGATCCTCTAACATGCGATCGAACTTTAGCTTCTCCTTTTGACTTTCGCATTGTGTCCTTGCATCGACAATGACCCGGTGAAGATCATCATTTGGTTCCTCTTGATCTTCAGCAGCTTCACCCGTTGCAGCATCATTGGGCACATCGTCTGGTTCCTCTTGATCTTCACCAGCTCCCCCCATTGCAGCATCACCGTATTCAGAGGGAACATAGTTGTCATCGTACTCTTCTTCTTCGCTGTCTTCCATCATAACCCCTATTTCTCCGTGCCTCGTCCAAACATTATAGTGTGGCATGAAACCCTTGTAAAGCAGGTGGGAGTGAAGGATTTTCCGGTTAGAGTAAGACATCGTATTCACACATTTAGTGCATGGACAACACATAAAACCATTCTGCTTGTTTGCCTCAGCCGCATTTAGAAACTCACGCACGCCCTTAATGTACTCGGAGGTGTGTCTGTCACCGTACATCCATTGCCGGTTCATGTGCGTGCATTTATATATAATTAAGTGTGTCAAAAACCATTACAGAACATCATAAATAGATAATTAAGTGACCAAATGGATAAAAGTTCATCATCACATTAAAACCAAAGTACGTACATATATAGTTCTCATCTAACAACATATAGCTCTCCATACACATCGAAACTATGTAAAACATTTCAACGCGAAAACAAATGCTATCATAATCGCAACCAAGGTAACAATTGATCCAACGGCATAATGATACCAAGCCTCGGTATGAATGGCATATTTTCTAATCTTTTTAATCTTCAACCGCATTGCATCCATCTTGATCTTGTGATCATCGACGACATCCGCAACATGCAACTCCAATATCATCTTCTCGTCCACAATTTTTTTTATTTTTTCCTTCAAGAATTTGTTTTCTTCTTCAACTAAATTTAACCTCTCGACAATAGGGTCCATCTTGATCTTGTGATCATCGATAACTTCCGCAACATGCAACTCCAATTCCATCTTCTCCTCCTCCATTTTTTCCATTTTTTTCTTTAACGAAATGTTTTCCTCTTCAACTAAATTTAACCTCTCCACAAGAGGGTCGGTTGGAATTTCCGGTTCAACTACCTCCTAGACATAATAAAACATCTATGCATGTCAGGTTGGTCGGCATAACTATCATAAACACTAAAACAAATAGTTATAAATTAAAGATAATATATGTCGGGGGAAACTGTCCTCCCACGAGCACCTATGGGACCGGAGCCCCTTCTACGTTGCGGTAAGGGAGCGGAGGGAGCACGGAGAGCAGATCGAGGGGCGCACGCGGGCAGTTTACCCAGGTTCGGGCCGCGCGGACGCGTAAAACCCTACTCCTGCTTAGGTTGTATTGAGTTCTTGAGCTCGGGAGCTTGAAGAGCTACAGTGCTAGCTACACCGAGCGAGAGAGTTGTCTAGGTTTCGAACCCTTTCTACGTTGTGCATGGGCCTCCTTTTATAGCTCAAAGGGGTCACCGAGAGGTGTTAACGTAGAGGAGGGTAAAAGTGTAAATTTGGTGGTAGTTGTAATAGTGCGTGAACAGTATATGAACAGTGGTCTTCACCTAACTTTGACAGTGGGGGACAAGGGCCTTAAATGCCCATCGCCGTCGACCCCAAAAGTGTCCATCCATGCTTCTCCGTCCGCCACGGCGGTAGCCTCGTCACTGTGGCTTGCCACCGTGTGCCCCAAGCTGCACAGCCATCTGCCACGTGCCCCCTGAAAGGCCCCCAGGGCGACGCATGGGCCGATGAGCTGGAGCGCGGGCACACAGCGTAGGTCTCCCCGGCAAGCACCTTGCCGGGGTAGTGATATTGCCGGGCCCGGAAGCTTGTCGCTCTCCGGGTCCTGCCGGGGCGCATGACGCACCGAGGCATCTCTTGATGTATGTATTCCTTGGCCTTCCTGGCAAGCTCCTCTTGCCAGGGTCTCGTGCTAAAGTGATAACCTTGAGCCTGGTGCGGCCTTCCCGGCAAGCTCCTCTTGCCGGGGCCTTGATCTTCTGACTTGTATACTTTGTTCTTGAATGGCTTCATAGGGACCAGAAAGGTCCCCGGCGAGCACGTGGTAAGCCCCGCCACGGGAAGCTGCTACTGCCCGAGCACAAGTTGGGGTACTTAGTACACCGACAGGAGCCCCCGGGCCTGGGCCACACACAGTGCCGAGCGCTGTTGGGCCAGGCCCAAGACAGTGCACGGGCACGCGCGGCCCACGGCAAGCCGTATCCCTTTCTGTATCCGCCGCATCCCTCCCTAACGGCACGCGTCGATTGCGGCGTCGTGGGAGAGATCGTGGCCTGTTCTTTAATGGGAAATGCGGAACGTCCCCCACTTCCTCCTTAAAAGCAGAGGAAGCAGGGGCAGTTCCCTCCATTGTCTTCATTGCGTCTTGATTCTCCAGAAACCCCCGTCGCCCTCCGCCTCCCAAAGGTCGACAGAGAGCCAAGCCCCTTCCTTCCTCCGCCGTCTCCCGCATCCGCGGCACCGTCGAGCTCCTCGCCTCTTTCCTTGCCGCCCTCGCCATGGCTCCGAAGAGCGACAAGGCGAAAGCAGACAAGGCCAAGAAGGAGAAGTCCGAGCAGGCGGTGAAGCTGGCAGCCCTGCGGAAGAAGTGCGTGGTCTTCGCGCCGAGGCTTGGTGCGAGGGAGCTGCGGGACAAATATTATTTGTTCTGGGCGAGGGAGACCAAAGCTCATCCCCGCACCCAAGTCTTCCCCGCCGTCGCCAAAGATATGTTCCCCGGCGGGTACTTCTTTTTTGCTGCATTCTTCCATTGTGGTTTGTGCCCTCCGTTCTCGGAGTTCTTTTGTGATGTAATGAACACATATGGCCTCCACCTCCTAGATTTCACCCCCAACGCCATCCTTACGATAGCCGTTTTCGCACATCTGTGCGAAAACTATGTTGGGGTTCATCCAAATGTAGCCCTTTTCCGCCACTTCTTTATGCCTAGAGTAGAGTCAGGTGCCCCCCTCTCCGGCGGCATCTCCTGGATCTTTAGGTTGAACAAGAAGGACTCGTACCTGAAGGGTGAGCTTCGCGGCAAGTGGGAGGAGTGGAGAGCCGATTGGTGCTGGGTGGTGGAAGATAAGCCAGAGCCCTTTACCTCGCCGCGCCAGACTGCCATAGTGCGCGGCAGGGATTGGAGTGAATTGGCCCCGGAGGACAGCAAGCTTAATATCGCCCTCATTAGGATCATTCGTCTCTGGGTCGCCAATCTGACTATCGGAGAAGTTGGAGCAGATTTCCTCCGCCGCCGCATCGCCCCTTTACAAGAAAGGAAAAGGTCCGCCTGGGAATTCGGCAATGCGGCGGATATCATGAGGCTGCACCCTGGATTGAACTACAACTTCACTGCCTTGGAGTTAAAGGGGATGGTCCGGGAGCTCTTCAAGCATGACCCGGCCCACCCGGAGTGGTTCAGACCTTCCCGGGGAGTGGTGCCGCTGTGCAACAGCACTGCCCGCGATTACCTACGAGCGATGATGCCCGCGTGCGACTCCCATGGCGTCGTCCCCACTTGGATAGAGCCTCCGCCGGATACCGTGCTGACCTTCTTCGACAACTTGGTCGAGAAGCCCCGCAACGCCGAGGAGAACAAGGGCCTCACCCGAGCTACTACTGACCGGGACATAGCTTACATCGCCTCCAGGATGGAGGAGGCCGCCGCAGCTGCGGTTGCGGGCGACTTTGGATATACTGTGGAAGAGGCACAGGCCGCGGACGCAGTGAGCCAAGCAGAGGAGGCGGAAATCCTCAAGCTGCTGAAGCTTGCGCCCGAGGAGTTTGCCGGGGAGCCTTCCGTGAAGTTTGCCGGGACGAGCGAGGTTGCCGGGGGGAGCGAGGCCGCCGGGCACGGCGCTGAGTCCAGCGGGCCTGCCGAGGAGGAGGAGGACGCCGAGGCTTATGAAGACTCTGGTGGATCTCTGAATCTCGATGACGACGCCTCCTCATCCTCAGAGAACTCCCCGCCTCCGGCAAGTCCCACGCAGCAACCGAAGAAGCGCCTCCGCAAGGCAGCTGAGACGGCGAGGCCGCAGGCGCCTCGGCAGCAGCCAGCGCGCCGTGCGACGCGCGCCACCAGGACGAGCGAAGTCGTCAAGGAGGCGCCCCGTGCTCGAGCGCCAAGCGGAGGGGGTCTTCCCGGAGCAGAACGGGTGCTCCTTCTGCCCCTCGGTCCTCGGCGACGACGGGGGCCGGGTCTTCGCAGCCCACGGCCCCGGAGCCCACCAAGCGCCCGAGGGAACCTTCTCCTCCAGCTCCTCGCGCGGGAGCAAACCAGGCGGAGTTTGACTTCTCCGCCCTCAGCTCCGACGAAGAGGAAGAGGAGTAAGTACTTGCAATTCTTTAGTTTCTTCGATTTTGTCTTGATTTTCCTTGTTGATTCTGATCTTGTTTTTGTTTTGCTTTCAGGACCCTGACCCAGCGGATGGCGAAGAGGGCCAAGATCCCTGTGGTCGAGATTGAAGACGACTCGCCCGCCGAGGCGACGGGAGACGTGCCAGCAGCAAACTTGCCGGATCAACCTGCTGCTCCGAGGAGGAGCCCCCAGCGTAAGTCTGGTTTTTATCTTTCTGCTTGACGGGCGCGCTCAAGGTTGTTGCTTGTGCTGATGTCTTGTTGTCTTGTGTAGAGGTGGAGCCGCAGCCGCAGGAGCACCAGGAGGTTGCTCCCGACGAGCCACTCGCTCCGCCCTCCCCGCCAAGGAGGAGCTCTCCGGCAAGGGAGAACGCTCCGCCAAGGACGGGTACTCCGCCAAGGGCGAGTACCCCGCCAAGGGTGAGCAGCCCGACAAGGGTGAGCACCCCGCTAAGGGAGGGCGCTGGTGGCCCTCCGCCAGCAGGGGCCACCACTCCGCCGCCAAGGGAAAATTCCCCGGCGAGGGAGCCCGTCGTCAAAGAAGTCCGCGAAGGTAAACCTTGCAACTTCTTCTCCTTGGATTTGCCTTTTTGGATATTTGCTTGATTCTTTCTTTTCTTTTTCTTCTGCTAGATCCTCCTGCACCGGAGCGGATGGAGACGGAGGCCACCACTTAGGAGGAGGTGCACGGCGACAGCGGCAATGCCACTGCTCCCGAGGGAAGGGCTGGAGCCGACGAGCCTGCCGCCGAAGAGACCGCCCCGACCGCAGACGTCGCGGCTGGGGAATAGGCCGACGACCACACTGCTGGCCCGGAGGCCGCAGGAGCGTCGGACGCTGCACCGGCCGCCGACCCCTCCGCCTCCACGGAGCGGTCGGGTGTCTACTTGGAGGCCGCCAACGGGGTCTTCATACAAGTCCCGTGGGCGTCCTCATCTCGAGCACCCGCGGAGGGAGAGACCTTTGACGGAGAGGTCCTCGCCTCCGCTGGGTTGAAGGTTGTTGAAGCGCCCGGCGGTAGCGACGAGCCCGAAGAGGAGAAGCTCCTTCGTCGGCTCCTGGCCTTGTACCCGGCCAGGCAGGCGAAGTTGGAGTCTCGGGAGGCTCTTGCCGCCAAGGCTGGAGCTGACTTGGAGAAGCGCGTCGCGGAGCTCCGCGCCGCCAACCAGGCGGCCCTCCGCAACTTGGCGGAGGAGCGCGAAGAGCTTGCCGGGGAGCAGCAAGCATTCCTCCTTGAAAAAGCTAAGGCCGAGGAGCAGCAGCGTTTGGCCGCCGAGGAGCTGTCTCGGCGGGAAGCGGCACTCAACCAGCGGAAGGTCGACCTCGACGCCCACGAGGACGACCTCACCGCCCGGGAGCAAGCCATTGGCGGGGCTCTGAAGGAGGCCAAGGACGCCGCAGCCGCCGCAGAGACCGCCAAGAAGGATCTGGAGACCAAGGTGCAGCAGCTGGAGTTGTTCCTAAAGGCGAGCGAAGACAGGGTCACCGCGCTCAACGTGGAGCGGGAGAAAGATGCCCACACCAACTCTGAGCTGCAGGTACGTCTCTCGGAGAAGGGCACAGAGCTTGCTGCCGCCAAGGATTCTATTGCTGACTTAGAGCTGAAGGTCTCCACTCTGACTGGCTCGCTCGACGCCGCCCGGGACCGCGAGACGAAACTGAAGGACGAACTCCGCAAGGAAAGGGCCTTGGTGGATAGCGCCGCCGTCTCAGCGAACAACTTCAGCCGGGCAGTGGAGCAGTGGACTGATGAGCTGGTCACCTCCGCCGCCAATATTGACAAGGAGATGATGGCGCTGAGGGCGGAGCATCTCGTGTACTCTCCGGACGAGAGTCTCCCCCACAGCGCCAAGTTGAGTCTGTTCTTCAGGGGAATTGCGCCGGCGCTCGCGCGGCTGCGGGAGAAGATCCCCGTGCAGCTGGCCGACGAGGTGCGTCGGCTCTGCATGGGCACCCTGGAGCGGGTCTTGTCGAAGATCGTCTACCGCAACCCCGACATCAACCTCGTCAACATCCTCCGCACCTTGCCGCCCGAAGCTGATCATGAGGCGTTGAAGGCGCAGGTTGCCCACATCGTTGCCAAGGTGGGCAAGATCACGAGGCGTGAAGGCGACCGCGTGGACTAGATTCCTTTCCTTCTTCTTCCTTTGCCGCTGCCAATTAAGTCATAGGCAGTAGTTGATTAGAACAGCGGCAAGCTATCTTTGTAATATACAATCTTATTTTGAGCAATCAATGCAGTGTTATTTCCCTTGCTTTTGGTCCTCCACTTTGTATGCTTTTTACCCTATGCTTTTAGGGGACTTGCCGGCAAGGGGCCCTTGCCGCGAGCGCTGAGTGCTGGACTCTTAGCAGCCTGCTGGCAAAGGCCTTGCCGGCAAGAAACCTTACCACAGCTAGTCGCAGCACACTTAGGTTGCTGAGCGAACTCGAAAACGAAGTAAGGGCGCGACACTTGTCGCAGCTCACTTAAGTCGTTGAGCGTGCTCGAAACAAAGTAAGGGTGCGGCTAGCCACGGGTAGATTCCTCCGCGCACAGGTTTTCCATACAAAGTGTGGTTGTTCAAGGAAGACAACTAAAAATTAAAAATTTGAATTACTCAAACTTTGATAACTTAGCTTTCATAGATTGTTTGCTCCCCGACAAGGCTTCTCTTTCTTGAACAGCATTTGGTTCACGGTTCATGCCTCCATCTCCTTCCCCCCC
>LR738711.1:158023805-158069549 GCA_902687465.1 Secale cereale | reverse complement strand
CCGGCAAACTTGTGCACGAGGAATACTCCTTCTGTTTAAGAGGGGAAAAAGAGGAGGACAAACAAGTATAGGGCCTTGTGGTTTGCTAGTGCTTACCGGGGATGTGTGTTGCACAAAGTGTCAAATGATGCATGCAAATAGCAAAGAAAAGCATGGAAACGACAAATAGTGCGAAGCACAAAAAGCTTTACTGATGCACGGGATCTGCGCCCGGCTTTGTACAAAGGTTTACATGCAACAGCGGCAAGACTTGTACAAAAGGTGGTTGCCGGAGCGGATCACGGCAACCGCGCCTTATGGGTGAAACTTGCGAAGATGCTCTATGTTCCAGGAGTTGCTCACCGGTAAGCCTTCTTCGGTCTCAAGGCGGACAGCGCCGGGCCTTGTGACTTGTCTCACCTGATAAGGGCCTTCCCACTTCGGCGTCAACTTGTTGGAATTCTTGGCGGACTGAACACGCCGAAGAACAAGGTCGCCTTCCTCGAGACTCCTGGACTTGACCTTGCGGCTATGATAGCGACGCAAGGCTTGCTGGTATCGAGTAGCTCGTACAGCAGCCTGGAGAAGTTCCTCCTCAAGGAGCAATGCATCATCTTGACGCAGTTGCTCTTGCTCGAGCTCATCATAAGCGAGTACTCGAGGAGATCCGTATACGAGTTCCGTGGGGAGAACTGCCTCTGCTCCATAGACAAGAGCAAAGGGTGTCTGTCCGGTGGCTCGATTTGGTGTCATCCAGATTGACCAAAGAGCCGCCGGCAACTCCTCTATCCAGTTTCTTCCGCACTTGTGCAGCCTGTCGAAGGTTCTCGTCTTGAGCCCGCGCAGCACTTCAGCATTGGCCCTCTCCGCTTGACCATTGCTCCTCGGGTGAGCAACAAAAGCGAAGCAGACCTTGGCGCCAAGGTCTTGGACGTACTGCATGAAGGTGCGACTTGTAAACTGTGTGCCGTTGTCGGTGATGATCCTGCTAGGGATTCTGAAACGGCAAACAATTGCTCTGAAGAACCTGACTGCTGACTGTGCTGTCACCTTTCTCACTGGTTCCACTTCTGGCCACTTTGTGAACTTGTCGATTGCAACGTACAAGTACTCAAAGCCCCCGACTGCGCGGGGGAAGGGGCCGAGGATATCGAGCCCCTAGACCGAGAAGGGACAGGACAAAAGGATCGTCTGGAGAGCTTGAGCTGGCTGGTGAATTTGCTTGGCATGGAACTGGCACGCTTCACACTTGGTTACTTGTGCAGTTGCATCTTGGAGGGCTTCTGGCCAGAAGAACCCTTGCCGGAACGCCTTCCCGGCAAGTGCCCTTGCGCCAATGTGGTGGCCACATATGCCTCCATGTATCTCTGCCAACAGCTTCTGTCCATCTTCCCTGGAAATGCACTTCAACCTGACACCATTGAGTCTTCTTCTGTACAGTTCATTGTCAATGAACTGGTACATACTTGACTGCCTGGTTATTTTGTCTATCTCTTCTGGTTCGTCGGGAAGTTCTCCAGTTTGCAGAAAGCGGACGATTTGCTGTGCCCATGCTGGAGCTTGAGGCTCAACAACAAGGACTAAAGGCATGAGGGCTGCTGCGGGAACCCCAGCTTCTACGGCAAGAACCGGCGGCTCTGCCGGAGCTGATGGTCCCCCGGCAAGCCTGCCGGGGCAAGGCTTGTCGGGAACGCCTGCTTCAACTGTACAGACCCTTGGATCTGCAGGAGCAAACTGTTCCTCAGCATCTTGGCTGTTGATCCTGGGGACCTTGGCGGCAGTTTCTGGAAGATCCACTGGCAAGTAGTCGCCGGAGACCAACTTTCTCTTCTTGTTTTGCCCAACCGATGGTGTAACGGATGGCTGAGTTAGCTTGAGCAGGAAGGTCCCTGGTTCCACAGGTAACTTCATTGCAGCACACTTTGAGAGGCCATCTGCAATATCATTCTGAGCTCTTGGGACATGCTCCATTTGCAGACCTTCAAAGTGTTCTTCAAGCTTCCTCACTTCATCAACATAAGCTTCCATCAAAGGGCTCTGATAACTCTTGTTCACTTGTCGGACCACCAACTGTGAATCTCCCCGCACAATCAACTTCTTGATCCCAAGCTTGGCCGCAATTCTGAGGCCGGCAAGCAAACCTTCATACTCAGCAGTATTGTTTGTCGCTTGTTCCTTGGGAAAGTGCATCTGGACAACATACTTGAGGTGCTCTCCGGTGGGCGCTATGAGTACCACGCCGGCACCGGCGCCTTGCAGCGAGAAAGCACCATCAAAGTACATTATCCATTCACTGCTCACTTCTTGGACGGGGATGCTTGTCTCTTGGACTTCTTTATCTGGTGTTGGGGTCCATTCCGCTATAAATTCTGCCAAAGCTCTGCTCTGTATGGTTGAAGTACTCTCAAACTTGAGACCAAAGCTTGACAGCTCCACTGCCCACTCGATGATCCTGCCTGTTGCCTCTGGATTTTGCAATATCCTCTTCAACGGAAAGCGAGTGACCACCGTTATCTCGTGTGCTTGGAAGTAATGGCGCAGCTTTCTCGAGGCCATGAGGAGGCCGAAAAGCAACTTCTGCACCCCAGAGTATCTTGATCTAGCCCCCTGCAAGAGGGAACTTACAAAATACACTGGGCGCTGCACCATCTTCTTTCGCATTTCTCCTTGCTCCTGCGCAGACTTGTCCTTGTCGGGGCCAGAGCTTGTCGGGGAAGCCCCCTGCTTGTCGCTGGATTCGCTTGCCGGGGATGTGGTTTCCTCATCCGCCTCCCTCTCCGCCACTAACGCAGCACTAACCACTTGATTGGTTGCCGCTAGGTATAGCAGCAACTTTTCTTGTGGCCTAGGTGCGACATGTATTGGAGTGGAGGACAGGTATCTTTTCAAGTCTTGCAGCGCCGCCTCCGCTTCCGGAGTCCATTTCATAGGACCTGCCTTTTTCAAGATTTTGAAGAAAGGCATGGCGCGTTCTGCAGACTTTGAAATGAACCTGCTGAGGGCAGCCACACAGCTAGCAAGTCTTCTTACATCCTTGACGCGCTTCGGGGCTTCAATCTGCTCGATGGCTTTTATCTTGTCGGGATTGGCTTCAATCCCCCTCTGGGACACAAAGAACCCGAGAAGCTTGCCGCAGGGGACTCCGAAGACGCACTTCTCGAGGTTCAACTTGAGTTGGATCTTGCGCAGATTCTCAAAGGTTTCCTCTAAGTCTTGGATCAGGGTATCTTTGCTCTTGCTCTTGACCACTATATCATCCATGTAGGCTTCTACATTTATGTGGATCTGTGGCTCAAAAGCAGTGTGCACCGCCCTTGCAAATGTTGAGCCTGCATTCTTCAATCCAAAGGGCATGCGTATGAAGCAATATGCGCCGCATGGAGTAATGAATGCAGTCTTCTCTTCGTCTTCCTTGGCCATGAAAATCTGGTGGTAACCTGAATATGCATCAAGGAAGGAAAGCAGCTCGCATCCGGCGGTGGAGTCAACAATCTGGTCAATACGCGGCAAGGGAAATGGATCCTTAGGACACGCTTTATTCACATCGGTGAAGTCTATACAAAGTCTCCACTTCCCATTGGCCTTGCGCACGACAACTGGATTGGCTAACCACGTAGGATGGATCACGCCCCTAACCAGGCCTGCTGCTTCCAACTTCTTTATCTCTTCGGCGATGAATTCTTGGCGCTCCACGGCTTGCTTCCTGACCTTCTGCTTGACGGGCCGCGCATGAGGACAAACAGCAAGCTTGTGCTCAATCACCTTCCTGGGAACGCCGGGGGATGTCAGATGGTTGCCAAGCAAACACATCGACATTCGCCCGCAGGAAGGCAACGAGCGCGCTTTCCTATCTGGGGTCGAGTGTAGCACTGATGGTGAAGGTACCACCAGTGCCGTCCTCCTTGGCGGACACCTTCTTGGTCGCCGGTGGAGCTGCCATTCCTTTCTTGCACTTGCCGGTGGAGCTCGATGGTGCGTCCTCGACGGCAGCACAGCACTCCGAAGAGGTGCGTTTGCCGGAGTGGGCTCCAGAGCTTTTGCCGGACTTGGTCTTGGTCTTCCCCCCGGGAGCTTCAGCGGCAAGTATGTTGCTCTCTGTTGCGGCTGCTGCATCCCGGTAGATCTTGTCAGCGCAGATAAGCGCGTCCTTCTTGTCGCCGGGGACAGAGATGACGCTTATCGGCCCCGGCATCTTGAGTACGTTGTAGGCATAGTGGGAAGCTGCCATGAACTTGGCGAGGGCAGGACGGCCAAGTATCCCATTGTATGGCAATGGGATATCGGCGACGTCAAAGGTTATCCTCTCCGTCCTGAAGTTGAGCTCCCCGCCAAAGGTCACTGGCAGCGTAATCTTTCCCTTCGGCTTGCTCCTTCCCGGGTTGATCCCTTGGAACGACCCGGTTTCTTCGAGCTCGCCGTCTGGGATCTGTAGCTTCTTGATCACAGCTGAGGAGATCAAGTTCAGGCCGGCCCCGCCGTCAACCAACATCTTGGTGACCTTGAGGTTGCGGATAGTTGGTGAGACCAACATCGGCAAGCACCCGACCGCAGTGGTGCGGTCAGGGTGGTCCTCAAGGTCAAAGATGATGGGCGTGCCGGACCACTTCAGCAGCCTGCGTGACTCGACAGGAGGCTCTGCTGCGTTTACTTCCCGCACCCACTGCTTGAGCTGGCGGTGGGAAGTGTGCAGAGAGGCACCCCCGTCGACACACAGAACCTCTGTGGCCTTCTGGAACTCCTGCTCGCTGTTGTCTCCTTCTTCCATGTCATCATCGTCGTCTTCATCCTCATCCTTGTTGCGGCCCCAGGGAGGTCTGTCACCTTGCCGCTGCTTGGCCTTGCCGCGGCGTCCTCCCCGGCCATTGAACGGCCGCTTCTTGCTGGGCTCTCCTCCGCCTCCTTGGGCCTTCTCCTTGTCGCGACGCTCATATTCAGCCTTCTGCTGTTCTACGAGGTACTCGACTCTTTTGCAGTTCTGAAGATCGTGGCCCTTGGTGCGGTGGATCTTGCAGTACTGCTTGTCGGAGCCGTCCTGCTTGTCGGCTGCCGCTACAGGGGCGGGCTCCTTGCCGGAACCGCCAGCCTGTGCCTTCTTGGTGGGAGCCTCCTTGCCGGACTGCTCGACAACCAGCACCTCCTTGCTCTTCTTCTTTCTGTTATTCCGCCGCCGGCTTTTCCTTGCCGGGGCGGCATCCTCGCTGTCGCTTCCTCCTGCGCCAGAATCCTCTCCAGGGAGTCTCCTCCCCTCTTCGGTGCGCGCGCACTTGTCAACCAGAGCGTAGAGCTCGCTGACATCCCGGATCTTGGTCATGGCCATCTCCTCCCTCATCCGGCGGTTACGCACGTTCTGGTGGAACGCGCTGATAACCGCGGCAGGGTGGACATCGGGAATGTTGTGCTGGACGCGGCTAAACCTCTGGATGTACTTGCGCAAGGATTCTCCCCCCTTCTAGGCTAGGATGTGGAGATCGCTCTCCTGGCCGTGGGGTTTGTGGCCGCCCGTGAAGGCGCCAACAAACTGGTGGCACAGATCCGCCCACGAAGAAATGGAGTTCTCCGGCAAGTGCATAAGCCAAGATCGGACGTTTGGCTTAAGCACTAGCGGGAAGTAGTTGGCTAAGATCTTCTCGTCGCGTCCCCCGGCAGCCTGCACCGCGATGGTGTGGATGCTGAGGAACTCCGAGGGGTGTGTCTTGCCGTCGTACTTCTCGGGTACGTCGGGCTTGAAATTTTTCATGCTGGGCCACTGGACTTGCCGCAACTCACGGGTGAACGCAGGGCAGCCTGCCGCGTACGGCAAGTCGCCTGGTTCACCGGGCGCGTGCACGTCGACAGCGGTCCCAGCGCGCTGATCTGACTGTCTTCGGGCTTCTCGTCGACGCTCGATACGAGTCCGAGCGTCCTCTTGCCGCCTGTTGTCTAGGACTTGGCGCTGATCGCGGCAAGCCCTCGGATCCGACGACGCCGTGGAGTCGTCGTCGACGTTGATCCTGCGGGGCGGCGATTTCTGCTTCCGCGGCGGGGAGTGCACGGTAGTTGCACCCCCGGCGGTCTTGTCGCCATCTTCCTTCGCTTGGTCGACTTGCCGTGGCCGTGAGGTTGCCGGCTGTTGTGGCGCGTCGTTGTTGGCGAAGGCGATGAGGCTCTGAATCGTCGCCCTCCAGTCTTCGGCCTTGTCTGCCGCTGGAGGGAAATCGAGGAGCAGCTGTGCTCTTGCTAGAGCTTCTGCTGGAGAAGAGGGGAACGGTGGCGAGCGGTGCGAGGAGCGGGACACGCTCGGACTTCTAACAGCGTTAGAAGGAGCATGTTCCCGCCCCGGCGACCGCGCCTTGCTTGTGCCAGCACGCTGGCCTTGAGCATCCCGCGATCCTCCGGCTTGGCCACGCCCCAGCAAGCGTATGGTACCTCCAGTACCACGCCGCTGCGGGTTTTGTACCTCCTGAGAGAGACGTGGTGCGTCTACTGACACAGAGGCTTTGGAGTTAGCCCGGTCGTCGGTCTTGTCCTTGGACTTGGTGGCGCGGTGAGTTTCCTCGCCGGCGACCACCCTTCCGCCGGCGTCTCCTCCACCAATCGTTGGTTCTGGTGGCGGTGGGATCGACGCAGACGGGCCTCCGACCTCCGAAGCCTTCTTTTTCGGAGGCATGTCGTTGTAGCTGATGAAGTTGATGAAGCTGGAGAGGTTGATGAAGAACGCGCCCGCGTGAGCGCCGGATCAGGTTCGCACAACCTCGACGCCCCCTACCTGGCGCGCCAAAGATGTCGGGGGAAACTATCCTCCCACGAGCACCTATGGGACCGGAGCCCCTTCTACGTTGCGGTAAGGGAGCGGAGGGAGCACGGAGAGCAGATCGAGGGGCGCACGCGGGCAGTTTACCGAGGTTCGGGCCGCGCGGACGCGTAAAACCCTACTCCTGCTTAGGTTGTATTGAGTTCTTGAGCTCGGGAGCTTGAAGAGCTACAGTGCTAGCTGCACCGAGCGAGAGAGTTGTCTAGGTTTCGAACCCTTTCTACGTTGTGCATGGGCCTCCTTTTATAGCTCAAAGGGGTCACCGACAGGTGTCAACGTAGAGGAGGGTAAAAGTGTAAATTTGGTGGTAGTTGTAATAGTGCGTGAACAGTATATGAACAGTGGTCTTCACCTAACTTTGACAGTGGGGGACAAGGGCCTTAAATGCCCGTCGCCGTCGACCCCAAAAGTGTCCATCCATGCTTCTCCGTCTGCCACGGCGGTAGCCTCGTCACCGTGGCTTGCCACCGTGTGCCCCAAGCTGCACAGCCATCTGCCACGTGCCCCCTGAAAGGGCCCCAGCGCGACGCGTGGGCCGATGAGCTGGAGCGCGGGCACACAGCGTAGGTCTCCCCGGCAAGCACCTTGCCGGGGTAGTGATATTGCCGGGCCCGGAAGCTTGTCGCTCTCCGGGTCCTGTCGGGGCGCATGACGCGCCGAGTCATCTCTTGATGTATGTATTCCTTGGCCTTCCTGGCAAGCTCCTCTTGCCAGGGTCTCGTGCTAAAGTGATAACCTTGAGCCTGGTGCGGCCTTCCCGGCAAGCTCCTCTTGCCGGGGCCTTGATCTTCTGACTTGTATACTTTGTTCTTGAATGGCTTCATAGGGACCAGAAAGGTTCCCGGCGAGCACGTGGTAAGCCCCGCCACGGGAAGCTGCTACTGCCCGTGCACAAGTTGGGGTACTTAGTACACCGACAATATACCACATCCGAATCGTAGACCGGACGAGGGCCCACGTGGGCGGATATCAAAACCATCGCACTATATAATAACAAGCAATAATAAACGTAAGAAAATTAGACAAATATCTATCTAAGGCAATAATAAAAGTAAGAAAAGCATGGACATAACAAGAGGCTCACCACGGTGGTGCCGGTGACGACATCGGCGGGGGCGATCGACGGCGGCGAAGACGGGGACGGGACGTGACGGACCGCTAAACCTAGACAAATCTCGGAGAAAATAGAGCTTCGAGAGGAGAAAAGCTTAACTAGTGTGGCTCGGGCATTCCACCGAACACGTTGTGTGCATAGGAGGTGAGCTAGAGCACCACTAACCCCTCTCCCCCTCGGCCAGAAAAAAAAAACAGAGCAGTGAGCTCTGCTCTTGAGTGAGGGGGTATATATAGGCAACTCACTGGTCCCGGTTGGTGCTACAAACCGGGACTAAAGGGGTGCCTTTAGTCCCGGTTCATAACACCAACCGGGACCAATAGTGGTGGGCCAGGAGTAAGAGCCATTGGTCCCGGTTTTTAGCTCCAACCGGGACCAATAGGTCCAGACGAACCGGGACCAATGGCCCACGTGGCCCGGCCGGCCCCCTGGGCTCACGAAGCGGGTCCAGTACCCCCATTGGACCCGATTCTAGATTGAATCGGGGCTAATGGGCTGGACCAATGCCCTGTTTTCTACTAGTGAAAGGCTCAAGGCCATCGAGGATGCACAAGGTGTTGCGAACACACCACTACATGAAATCTTGTCACGTATGGAAAAGTTGCAGACGACACCCCCCGTCAAAAACAATGTTGTTCCTCACAATTCCACGGGTGTTGTCGCTACTTCGCGAGCTCGGCGTGTGCCTATGGGTCATCCACAACACCCAGCTACTTCCACTGATGCCGCCACCATAAACCATCACCACCGCATTCCTCCCCGTTTCAACGAGGAATATGGGGACAACTACGAGGATTATTCTGGTGACACCAAGGACGACCAAGCGGTCGACCGCCACAATGACCATGCTCATCGACAACTGCGTTTCAACTGTCAAGGTATGGCACGAGGTCCACCCAGGTATGATGTTAGAGATTATGAACACTCTAGTGACAAAATCAAATTTACTATGCCTTCTTTCAATGGTAAATATAATCTGATGTTTATCTTGACAAGGAACTTTCTGTTGAACAAAAATTTGCATGTCATGATATTCCTGAGAACCAAAGAGTTAGGGCAGCCCGTAGTGAATTTACAAACTTTGCTTCTATGTGGTGGAGTGAATATTGTCGTATTAATGCAAATAATATACCTACTACTTGGGATGCCTTAAAACGAGCTATGCGACAACGTTATTTTCCTTCATATTATGCTAGTGATAAACTCAATGAATTGCAACGTTTAAAACAAGCTAGTAGTTTTGTAGAGGATTATTATAAAGAATTGCAAACTGGCTTAGTGCAATGTGGATTAGATGAAACCGAAGATGCTATTATGGCTAAATTTTAGCTGGTTTGAATCAGGATCTTCAGGATATATTGCACTATAAGGAGTACAATTCTATTACCCGTTTGTTTCATTTTTCTTGTAAAACTGAAAGGGAAGTACAGGGATGGCACAACAAGGGACGCGGTAACTTTTCTGCAGGTTGTCACTCATCATGGACACACTCTCCAACTGTCCCACCCACTACCAAGAAAACACCACATACCTTGAACAATGATGCACTCCAAACAAGTTCAAAATCAGCTCCACAATCCTCTGTGGCTTCGAAAGCAATATCTATAGCACCCACTACCTCGTCTGGATGCACAAGGGACATGAAGTGTCATATATGCAAAGGTGGCGGACACTTGAGGAAGGACTGCCTAAATAAATGTACTTTCATTGTGCGAGAAGATGGTGAGTACTCCTCTGGTAGTGATTTGGATGAAGAGACACAAGCCATGCTTGCTACTAATCATGCAGGTGACACGGAGGAGGAAGAGGAGATACATGTTAATGCTGCCATGGCAGATAAATTCCCAAGCCTTGTAACCATGCAAGTACTTAGTGCCCAGGTGGGGCGTGCTGAGATGCCTCAACGTCATAATCTTTTTCAAAATAAGTTTGTTGTCAAAGTGCATTCCGTTCGTGTGATCATTGATGGTGGAAGCTACAATAATCTGGCGAGTATAGAGATGGTCGAGAAACTTTGGCTCACCACTACGAGACACCACCATCCATATAACATCCAATGGTTCAATGATTGTGGTAAGTTGAAGGTAACACGTCGTGTGATAGTACCTTTTACACTTGGTTCCTATCATGGTCAAGTTGACTGTGATGTCATACCTATGCAAGTGTGTTCTTTATTGTTAGGTCAACCTTGGCAATCTGATAACAATGTTACTCACCATGGTAGAACCAATTTGTATACTCTCGTGTTTGAAGGAAAAACCATTACCTTGCTTCATATGACCCCTGATGAAATAATTAATGATGGGAAAGCTAAATTAATGGATCATACTATGCATAGTATGCTTGCTATCAATCCAGAAATATTTCCATTAAGTGTCTCATCTTCTGAACTAGACATACTGCATGTTCAGGTCATTCATTTGTGTCCCTATAATTCATATATAGTGTAGCAACCAGACCTCAAACAGTCTGATCTCCATGCAACAGTGTCATCCCTGGATCAGTAATGCTAACACGCATGGTACTCGAAGGATTTATAACAGAGTAGCAATCACACACTTATTACATCGATAGTTCAACGATGAATTTATAACATAAATCATGGCTGAAGGCCATGATAATACGATAACAGCGGAAGGCTTGGAAGATAAGTGAGTCCATCAACTCCAGCGGCATCACTGAGTATAGAACCACGACCTAAAATGGCATCTTACTCGTCGTCTGAAAAGTTTGCAACATGAAACGTTGCAGCCCGAAAACGGGTCAGCACATGGAATACGCTGGCAAGGTAACACAAAAGATGCAATGAAAGTAAAGCTATACTATATGCAATATGGCTGGTGGAAAGCTCTATGGTTAAGTTTTTGCGTAAAGCCAATTTTTCCCTACTTCAAAGGAATGTATTTTAATTAAATATCATGGTAGTTGAAACATCGTTGAGAAGATAGACATCCTCTCAACCCCAATTAAAAGTAATCATTAAACCCAACAAAATTAAATTAAGTAACATGTTGAGATGCACATGATAATCCAAGTACCAGATACTCAAGACGTCCATAACCGGGGACACGGCTAATCATGATCAGTTTGTACACTCTGCAGAGGTTTGTGCACTTTCCCCACAAGACTTGATCGCCTCCGTTTGGTTTCTCGCACTGCATGGTGTTTGAGAAACGGATGACCGAGACACAGTCTTTCCGAAGAGGCCCCCTTAACCAGATAGATAGGCCGGTACACCTACAAAACACAACTACATCTGCTAGCCCATCATGGAAAGGTTTCCCACAACTTACTCAACTATGCCAGAGCCCATTTTGGCATGTGG
The DNA here is from genome assembly GCA_902687465.1 of Secale cereale. Taxonomy (NCBI): domain Eukaryota; kingdom Viridiplantae; phylum Streptophyta; class Magnoliopsida; order Poales; family Poaceae; genus Secale; species Secale cereale. The sequence continues at coordinate 158,058,341 of LR738711.1, read as the reverse complement.
CTGCACACGAAAGTTTCTAGTATGAAAAATCTCATGATCCCTTTGAGCCTGGGTGGCGGTCCAAAAGAAAAACAGGCAATCCTGGAATACCCAGATGCCTCAATCCACCCAGATGTGTATTAAAGTTTCCACCTTAAGTTGAACCATTAATTAACAACTCACATCTGTCATGGATTTCACCCAAACCCAAACCACGTCTACGAGCATAGCATGTCCTAACAGGAAACGTAGAGTAACTCCCAGGGTTTGAATGTAATGCAGGTAATAGGTACTACCTCAAACTACTTCCCAATCCCACAAATTAATTGATCCTATTCATGCAATGTGTGAGGGGTTTGACTAATGCAATGAAAACTAGGTAATTGGAAAGCATGATCAAAGTGTTACTTGCCTTGCTGATGATCCGCAAAACCTAGAGACTCAAAGTAGCAAGCGGCGCACTCCGGGTACTCTATCGCAATCAAACAACAAGCATACAATAAGTACTTAACTAATGCATGGGTAAAACTCAAATAAGAGATCTAACCATAAAGTTCAACTTAAGAACTCCGGTTTGCAAAAAGAATCAACTCGAAAGAAGCAACGAAACTCAAACTGCAAAAGAAACGAGCTCTGAATTACTAGTTGGCCTAAAGTCAAATTTTACAGTAGCCAAAACTTTGTTCAAGTTGGTTAAACGTAAAGAGGGCTTCGAGACGAAGATCTGGGATTTTGAATCACCTGATTCTGACTCTCGAGCAAAAAGAAAAACGAAAAACAAGATCAGGGCAGAAATCGCGATCGGAAAAATCGCGGATAAAATACCCCAAAAAGAAAAACGACGAACAGGCTAACGAACGCACGTTCGCTGTCTGCGGTTAACTAACGAAAACCGTTCGTAAAACGAACGTACGGACGAACGTCCTCTATTTAACTAAACCGACGAAAAACCGATCTAAACCGAAAAAAACCAGATCTAGGGTTCTTTTTTTTTATAAAACCGATCTGATCTCTCAAAAAAATGGGACGGCGTCTACCTCGACTCCGGCGGGCGGCGGCTCCGGCGAGGTCGCGGCGGGGCGGCGGGGTCCGGCGAGGGGGCGGCGGGCGGCGGCGTCCGGCGAGGGGCGGCGGGCGGCGGCGTCGGCGGCGGGGCGGGCGCGGGCGGCGGCGGGCGCGGCAGCGGCGATGGGGCGCGGCTAGGGCTAGGGTTTCGCGCGGGGCGGCGGGCTGGGCGAGTTGGGCCGGCCTGGGCGGCTTATAAAGCCCAGGAGTCCTAGGCGAAGACGACTCCTAGTCGGTTTTTTTTAAATAGAATCCCGGCGCAGTAAAACTAACGAAAGAAATATCAAACGGACTCCAAAATTCCCGAAATAAATTTTCACCGTCCTATAATAATATTTAGGACAAAGTGAACATTTTTCCCGGACCTAAATGCAATTTTGAAAAACGCGTATTTTCCTATGCAAATAAATCCGAAAATAAATCCAGAAAAATACCAAAAGGTATTTTAATATTTTTCCACCAATATTTCTGTTATTTTGGTGAAGTCATATTATCTCCGCTCATTTATTTTATTTAGAAAATTTTTTAGGAGAGAAAAATAATTAGAATCACGCTGTCCTCGTACCGGTATTCGAGCGAACTCAAATACGAAAACGGTAAAATCCCCAACTCTCTCCGTAGGTCCTTGAGTTGCTTAGAATTTCGAGGAACTCCACGAACAAAATGCAAAAACATCCAAATGCAATTATGATCTATGTATAACATTCCAAATTGGAAATTTGGGATGTTACAAACCTCCCCCCCTTAGAATGAATCTCGCCCTCGAGATTCGGCTTGGCTAGAGAACAGGTGTGGGTGGTCCTTGCGAGATCATCTTCTCGTTCCCAGGTGGCTTCTTCCTCGGTGTGGTGACTCCACTGAACTTTGCAAAACTTGATAACCTTGCTACGGGTAACTCTACTCAAAAAATCGAGAATCTTAACGGGCTTCTCCTCGTAGGTCAGGTCACTGTCCAACTGAATTGCTTCCAGGGGTACTGTGTCTCTAAGCGGTATATCGGCCATCTCCGCGTGGCACTTCTTCAGTTGGGAAACGTGAAACACGTCGTGCACTCCTGACAATCCTTCGGGCAATTCCAACTTATAGGCAACCTCTCCCATGCGTTCCAAAACACGGTAAGGTCCAACAAATCTCGGGGCTAACTTCCCTTTAACTCCGAAACGTTTAACTCCTTGCAGAGGCGATACCCTCAAGTACGCTGTGTCTCCGATCTCATAGGCTATCTCCTTGCGCTTCGAGTCGGCGTAACTCTTCTGTCTGGACTGAGCTACCTTCAGTCTATCTCGGATCAACTTCACCTTCTCCTCAGACTTTTTGATTAAGTATGGTCCAAACAACTGTCGGTCTCCAACTTCATCCCGCGACAACGGTGTTCGGCATCTCCTTCCATATAATGCCTCAAACGGTGCCATCTTCAAACTGTCCTGGTAACTGTTGTTGTATGAGAACTCCGCGTAAGGCAAGTTGTCATCCCAACTAGATCCATAATCTAATGCACAGGCTCTCAACATATCCTCCAGAATCTGATTGACTCTCTCTGTCTGTCCATCTGTCTGCGGATGAAACACTGTGCTAAACTCTAGCCTGATACCCAAAGTTTCATGTAACTGATTCCAAAACTTTGAGGTAAACTGAGTTCCTCTATCAGATAAAATACTCCTCGGAACTCCATGCAGACATACAATTCTGGTCATGTATATCTTAGCCAACTTCGCACTGGTATATGTGGTTTTTACCGGGATAAAGTGGGCTACCTTCGTCAATCGGTCTACTACTACCTAGATTGAATCATACCCTGCTTTGGTCCTGGGCAATCCGGTGATAAAATCCATACCAAGCTTCTCCCACTTCCATTCGGGAATCGGCATAGGTTGTAGCAATCCTGCTGGCTTCTGATGATCTGCCTTTACTCTTTGGCATACATCACAGACTGCTACATACTCCGCAATATCCTTCTTCATACCGGTCCACCAGAAAGTATCCTTCAAATCCAAATACATCTTAGTATTTCCTGGGTGAATCGAGTATGGTGAATCATGGGCCTCCTGTAAAATCAACTTCCTAATCTCCGGGTCATTGGGCACATAGATTCGATCCTCAAACAACAAAGTGTCGTGCTCATCCTCACGAAAACCTTTAGCTTTTCCTTCGCTCATCCTCTCCTTTATAGCGACAATCTCCTTGTCAACTTTCTGAGCTTCTCTGATTTTATCCATCAAGGTAGACTGTATTTCTAGTGTTGCTACATAGCCTTTAGGAACTATCTCCTAACGTAGTTCTCGTAGGTCCTCGGCTAACTCCTTTGGAAACTCCTCCATCATTAGGGTATTGACATGGCTCTTACGGCTTAGCGCATCCGCTACCATGTTAGCCTTTCCGGGGTGATAATGCAATCTCATTTCATAATCCTTAATGAGTTCCAGCCATCTCCTTTGCCTAAGATTCAACTCCTTCTGAGTGAATATATACTTCAGACTCTTATGATCCGTATATACTTCACAGTGGTTTCCTATGAGAAAATGTCTCCACGTCTTCAACGCATGCACTACGGCTGCTAACTCCAAATCGTGGGTGGCATAGTTCATCTCATGAGGTTTTATTTGTCGTGAAGCATACGAAACAACTCTTCCTTCCTGCATAAGAACTGCTCCAAGTCCTCGACGTGAAGCGTCGCAGTACACCTCATAATCCTTATGTTGATCTGGCAGAATCAACACAGGGGATGATACCAACCTTTTCTTCCACTCCTGGAAACTAGTCTCACATTCTTCGGTCCAACTAAACTTGGCTTCCTTCTTCAACAACTCCGTCATTGGCTTGGCAATCTTCGAGAAATTCTCGATAAATCTCCGGTAGTATCCTGCGAGTCCAAGAAAACTCCGGATTTCTCCAACGGTCGTCGGTGCTTCCCAATTGGTCACAGTCTCCACCTTGGCGGGATATACTGCTATTCCTTCTCCGGATATAACATGTCCGAGGAATCCGACTTCCTTCAACCAAAACTCGCATTTGCTAAACTTGGCATATAACTGATGTTCTCTGAGCTTCTCCAATACCAAACGCAAATGCTCTTCATGCTCCTCTTCATCCTTCGAGAAGATCAAAATATCATCTATGAACACTACGATGAACTTATCCAAATACTCCATAAACACTTTATTCATCAGATTCATAAAGTAGGCCGGTGCGTTTGTCAGACCAAACGACATAACGGTATACTCATACAACCCATACCTAGTGGTAAAGGCCGTCTTAGGGATATCTTGCTCTCGAATCTTCAATTGATGGTACCCTGATCGTAGATCGATCTTCGAAAATACCTTAGCTCCTTGCAATCTATCGAACAGATCATTGATCATTGGCAGTGGGTACTTATTCTTGATCGTTACTTCATTCAATCCTCGGTAATCAACAACCATTCTTAACGATCCATCCTTCTTCTCCACTAGAAGTACCGGTGAACCCCAAGGCGAAGAATTTGGGCGTATGAATCCTTTATCCAGTAACTCCTTAATCTGTTTCTTTATTTCCTCCAAATCCTTTGCGGGCATCCTATATGGTCTCTTAGAAATTGGTCCGGTGCCTGGCAAAAGTTTAATCAAAAACTCTATGTCTCTATCCGGTGGCATGCCAGGTAACTCCTCTGGAAACACATCCGGATAATCCTTCACTACTGGCACTTCCTCCTGAACAACTCCCGTGAGAGAATGTACTTGAGTCCTTGTAGGCGAATGCCTAGATACATACTTAATCCTTTTTCCCTCCGGGGTGGTGAGCAAAATAGACTTACTGGCACAATCAATGTTACCTCCATACTTCGATAACCAATCCATACCTAATATCACATCCAATCCTTGTGACTCCAGAACTATTAGGTCAGAGGGGAAAGTATGGCGTCCTATGATCAATGGCGTCTGAAAACATCCTTGGTGTGCCATATAATCTGCTCCAGGTGAACTTACTAACATGGGGGTCTTAAGAACTCGGGTGGACATCCTATGTCTATTTACGAATCCCCTTGAAATGTATGAATGCGATGCACCAGTATCGAAAAGAACTATTGCGGTAAATGTCTTAACCAAAAACTTACCGACAACAGCATCTGGTTGCTCTTCTACCTCCTCCACGGTCACGTGGTTCACTTGTCCTTTGTTGAATGGGTTGGGCTTCTTCCCGGCGCTTCCATTGCCGTTCCCATTCTTAACTTCTGGGCATTCATTGGCATAATGTCCAGTCTTCCCACACTTGTAACAAGTGACATGGCTAAAATCCCTCTTGGTGGGTGTGGACGGTGCAGGGCGGTTCTGGTTTCCATTGGCTCCATTTCCACTCCCATTACCATTGCCATTCTTGGTGCCATTGTGGTTGTGTGAGCTACTTCCTCCATGGGTATGCTAAAACTGTCCTACTGCTTTAGGGGTAAAGCGAGGCTTCTGCTGAGCTCCAGAATTATACTTTCCTTGCCCATACTTCCTCTTGCGACTCTCAATCTGTTGATGCTTCCTTTCAATCATCAAGGCTCGGTCAACCAACTCCTGATAGTTATTGAAAGTTGCCACCATCAACTGTACACTCATCTCATCATTCAGCCCTTCCATAAATCTCTCCTGCTTCTTGGCATCTGTAGCCACATCATCTGGGGCATAACGAGATAGGGTACTAAACTCATCCACGTACTGAGCCATAGTACGGTTTTCTTGGCGCAAGTTGCGAAACTCCTGCTTCTTCATACTCATGGCTCCAGTTGAGACATGGGCGGTACGAAAAGCTTGCTGAAACTGATCCCAAGTCACATTGGCTACGGGGTAAGTGGCTGTGTAATTCTCCCACCATGCTGCGGCTGGTCCAGACAACTGGTGTGCGGGAAATCGCACCTTCTCCGCATCCGAGCAATTGGCGGTGGTCAAATCCCTTCCAATCTTGCGTAGCCAGTCATCAACCACAATTGGTTCGATGCTGCTAGCAAACATAGGTGGTTGCAACCTTAAGAAACGTGTCAGGTTGTCCACAGGTGGTGGTGGTGGAGGGTTGTTGTTGTTGTTCTGGTTGTTCTGGGTGTTCTGGACAAGAAGGTTCATCAGGGTGTTCTGCTGCTGGATCAACTGGGTGAGCTCAGGGGGAAACTCGAATTCACGTCTTGGAGGCATCTGATGGGTGTAGAGGGAAGAGATTAGAATAGAAAAGAGGTCTAAGGGAAAATCACTACCCATATGCACATGAGACAAACACACAATCATATCACACCAATCAATTTCAAACAAGGTCTTACAAATCTAACGATCGTTACAAACGTGCTCTAAATCTAATACTTGGTGGTAAACTACTAGTCATAGGGTGGTCATCTAAAAATATTGGTTGGCAGAGGATTCCATAATATCTGCCCCAGCCTCATCTTCATAGTCTTCATCCTTGCTATCCTCCGCTTCTGAATCTGTATCATCTATGATGATATAGTCTTCTGGTGGAATCTCCTTGGGTTCTTCTTCCTGGTCTTCTTCTCCCATGAGTATCCCTAACTTCCGGGTCAAATCATCATTCTTCTCCACAAGTATCTTCATCTCCTCCTCATATCCGTCGCGTGTAGACTTGAGTTCTTCCTCTAACTCCAAATTCCTATTTAGGGCCTTCTTCAAATCTATCATCCCTGCACACATCTGGTGCTCCTGGCGACGAATGTGGTGGTTCAACTCCTGGATGAATGCTGCAATGGATATACCCTTCTTAGTGCTGATCATATCCCAATTCTCATCTCGGCGTCCACAAATCTGGTAGATAGTGTCCTTTAGCTCCTTCTTGTAGACTTCTCCAATCCTTCCCATAGCAATGTGGGCTGCCATACTCCTTCCTAGGCTCCATGTAGGTGCATTAAAGGAAAATGCTATGAGTGAGGTGACGGGTGCGAACGTCCTTCCTGGAACTTGAGCTTGAATCAACCAGCGCTCCTCCTCAGGTAGAGTGGCATTGTAGGTTCCAGTGAAACTTGGTAATCCAATGTGTAGATATCTGGTGACTTCCTTCAGGTGTCGTCCAAAAGGTGTATCATCATCCGGTTGCATGAACTTGTGCTTTGCTTCCACCATCCTAAAGAATAGAAAAGATGAGGAGTCAGAAGAGAGAAGAGTGAATTGTGTTCTAGGGATTGTCTTAGTGGTCGTGTCCTACAGTCAGTGTGTGCTCTGATACCATCTTTGTAGCGACCAGACCTCAAACAGTCTGATCTCCATGCATCAGTGTCATCCCTGGATCAGTAATGCTGACACGCATGGTACTCAAAGGATTTATAACAGAGTAGCAATCACACACTTATTACATCGATAGTTCAACGATGAATTTATTACATAAATCATGGCTGAAGGCCATGATAATACGATAACATCGGAAGGCTTGGAAGATAAGTGAGTCCATCAACTCCAGCGGCATCACTGAGTATAGAACCACGACCAAAAAGGGCATCTTACTCGTCGTCTGAAAAGTCTGCAACATGAAACGTTGCAGCCCGAAAATGGGTCAGCACATGGAATATGCTCGCAAGGTAACACAAAAGATGCAATGAAAGTAAAGCTATACTATATGCAATATGGCTGGTGGAAAGCTCTATGGTTAAGTTTTTGCGTAAAGCCAATTTTTCCCTACTTCAAAGGAATGTATTTTATTTAACTATCATGATAGTTGAAACATCGTTGAGAAGATAGACATCCTCTTGACCCCAATTAAAAGTAATCATTAAACCCAACAAAATTAAATTAAGTAACATGTTGAGATGCACATGATAATCCAAGTACCAGATACTCAAGACGTCCATAACCGGGGACACGACTAATCATGATCAGTTTGTACACTCTGCAGAGGTTTGTGCACTTTCCGCACAAGACTCGATCGCCTCCGTTTGGTTTCTCGCACTGCATGGTGTTTGAGAAACGGATGACCGAGACACAGTCTTTCCGAAGAGGTCCCCTTAACCAGATAGATAGTCCGGTACATCTACAAAACCCAACTACATCTGCTAGCCCATCATGGAAAGGTTTCCCACAACTTACTCAACTATGCCAGAGCCCATATTGGCATGTGGCTGCACACGGAAGTTTCTAGTATGAAAAATCTCATGATCCCTTTGAGCCTGGGTGGCGGTCCATAAGAAAAACAAGCAATCCTGGAATACCCAGATGCCTCAATCCACCCAGATGTGTATTAAAGTTTCCACCTTAAGTTGAACCATTAATTAACAACTCACATCTGTCATGGATTTCACTCAAACCCAAACCACGTCTACGAGCATAGCATGTCCTAACAGCAAACGTAGAGTAACTCCCAGGGTTTGAATGTAATGCAGGTAATAGGTACTACCTCAAACTACTTCCCAGTCCCACAAATTAATTGATCCTATTCATGCAATGTGTGAGGGGTTTGACTAATGCAATGAAAACTGGGTAATTGGAAAGCATGATCAAAGTGTTACTTGCCTTGCTGATGATCCACAAAACCTAGAGACTCAAAGTAGCAAGTGGCGCACTCCGGGTACTCTATCGCAATCAAACAACAAGCATACAATAAGTACTTAACTAATGCACGGGTAAAACTCAAATAAGAGATCTAACCAGAAAGTTCAACTTAAGAACTCCGGTTTGCAAACAGAATCAACTCGAAAGAAGCAACGAAACTCAAACTGCAAAAGAAACGAGCTCCGAATTACTAGTTGGCCTAAAGTCAAATTTCACAGTAGCCAAAACTTTGTTCAAGTTGGTTAAACGTAAAGAGGGCTTCGAGACGAAGATCTGGGATTTTGAATCACCTGATTCCGACTCTCGTGCGAAAAGAAAAACGAAAAACAAGATCAGTGCAGAAATCGCGATCGGAAAAATCGCGGATAAAATACCCCGAAAAAGAAAACGACGAACAGGCTAACGAACGCACGTTCGCTGTCTGCGGTTAACTAACGAAAACCGTTCGTTAAAACGAACGTACGTACGAACGTCCGTTGTTTAACTAAACCGGCGAAAAACCGATCTAAACCAAAAAAAAACAGATCTAGGGTTCTTTTTTTTTATTATAAAACCGTTCTGATCTCTCAAAAAAAAACGGGACGGCGTCTACCTCGACTCCGGCGGGCGGCGGCTCCGGCGAGGTTGCGGCGGGGCGGCGGGGTCCGGTGAGGGGGAGGCGGGCGGCAGCGGGCGGCGGCGGCGGCGGCTGGGCGCGGCTAGGGCTAGGGTTTCGCGCGGGGCGGCGGGCTGGGCGAGTCGGGCCGGCCTGGGCGGCTTATAAAGCCCAGGAGTCCTAGGCGAAGACGACTCCTAGTCGGTTTTTTTTAAATAGAATCCCGGCGCAGTAAAACTAACGAAAGAAATATCAAACGGACTCCAAAATTCCCGAAATAAATTTTCACCGTCCTCTAATAATATATATTTAGGACCAAGTGAACATTTTTCCCGGACCTAAATGCAATTTTGAAAAACGCGTATTTTTCCTATGCAAATAAATCTGAAAATAAATCCAGAAAAATACCAAAAGTGATTTTAATATTTTTTTCTCCAATATTTCTGTTATTTTGGAGAATTCATATTATCTCCGCTCATTTATTTTATTTAGAAATATTTTTAGGAGAGAAAAATAATTAGAATCACGCTGTCCTCGTACCGGTATTCGAGCGAACTTAAATACGAAAACGGTAAAATCCCCAACTCTCTCCGTAGGTCCTTGAGTTGCTTAGAATTTCGAGGAACTCCATGAACAAAATGCAAAAAACATGCAAATGCAATTATGATCTATGTATAACATTCCAAATTGAAAATTTGGGATGTTACATATAGACACTATGTGGGATAAAATATACCATGGTATTCGTAATATTATGCTTCGATATGAAAAAAATTATCATGATATTTGTAATTGTGCTATTACAAATTTATCACACCCTCATGAGCTAACGCCTTTGGAACAGCATATATACATTGCATGTATTTTTGCTTTGCTATATGCTGTGTTCCACACAAATATAAGTCGAGGACGGCTTTGTTTCAAGAAAGGGAGGATGATGTGGACACGGCTATGGTAAAAAGGTCTACAAATATTACACGACAAATACATGATCAAGTACTTTCGTTTCTTCGTACGTATAATTTAAATAATAGGAATATAATGCTACGCTCATGTTTTAGTTTTCTTGTACTCGGGAAGGAAGGATTTAAAGGAACAACTAGAAATATACGCTGATGAAAGGTGTAGGAACAAGTAACGACTGCAGACGTATAAGCAACAATTTGGTTCAGGCTAAGTCAACCATGCATGCCATTATTAATTTAAAAGACGTGGGCCCCAAGTCCCATGTGGGTTGCGTGCCATGCAATGCATGTATGCATATATGGATTTGATCTCCAAGAGTCCAAGATCAACATGGACGTGCACCAGCCGCATCTCTTCATAGCAGACAAGGACACGTCGACGCGGCACCGTGCGCACGCGGCTGTACCCTTAATAAATAGTTAGCCTAAATTAGAGTTTAGACTGGAGTTTTGTTTAGAGAAGTTTAACTTTAGCTACTTTTATTTGTCTTCGCTCGTGGCAGCTAGTGCGACCGTCAACACATCCTATCAGAACCCCATATTGTGAGATTTATCCATCTAGCATATTCGCAATTTTTAGATTGCTTGGATATTATTTTCTTGCATGTTCTTCGATTTGCTTGCAGGAAACATCCTTCGTGGATAGGTCGATCATGAGGTGCTTTGTAATGGCCTCGATCTTGCGGTGTCCTTTCCCAGTGACAGAAGGGGCAGCAAGGCGTGCATGTACCGTTGCTATTAACGATAAAAAGATGGGGTCTATGCCCCATAAGGTGGTAGCATACGTGCCTCGTGCACATAATTATGCCCTTAAAATTCCTTGGGCGGCGCTGAGGGCACCCCGCAGAAAAATAGTCCATAGTTTGGCTCGATCCTATTCGAACTCCAAAATTATATTTCAAGGTTCATTAGAAAACCAGCTTTGTTTACGGCCACACTGGATTCCATTTCTTTTCTAGGTTTTTTTTTCTTTTTTTCTTTTTTACAGGATGGCGATCACACTCCCCCCTTCAAGGACACATCACAAAGGAGAAAACGGCGCAGACGTGCAGTAGGGACCCGCACTAAGGTTTCTTTTTTTAGATTAAGACCCTGTGTAAACATTTTTTCTCTTTTTGTTCTATACTTTTCTGGTATGTAAAATGTCCAAGGAAGTTATCGACATTATCTGTAAACATACGGCTCGCCGTACTATAACGGGATATTATAGAAACAGCTTGGTTTATATTATGTTTGGAGTTTTATTCTCTCACCACCTTTGTTCTCTCCCCATGTCAGATTGCCACCTGTGCCTTGATAATAGGGCCCATTGCCAGGGGCTGTATTCAGCCCGGTATATGTTCAAAAGTCCGAACACCTATAGGGAGTGTTCGGCGTCCTGGATATTTGCTTTATATGCATCAGTTACGAATCATGTCTTGGGTCAATAGTTGGGTCGCCCGGCTCCTGTGCTTACCCCTACGTTCCCGATTATTCGGCTAGGGTGTAAAGGGAGAACGACTGCGATTGTACTTCTGGCTCGTCCGGTCAAGTACGTCAGTAGAGAAAGCCGAAAACTGACTGTCATGATCGGCGAGAATCTGGTCTGTGTTCTGGTGACTTAGTGTCATACTACGATCGATGGAGATCTACCATGTGTTATATGAAGGGTTGGTTTTTTGCCCAGCCGCGTACACATGGATACCTTAATTCGGAAATACCATATTCGCACCAGGGGCTAGTACCTATCCCCACTTGTCAAACTCCCATGTCTAAGCGAAAGCAATAATGTCGCATAGTCTGGTTGCCTGGTTCGTTCGGCATACACCTCCTACATGGACCAAGATGTTGGATAAAGAGTGTTTATGCATATGACCAAACACCCCAGTAATATTTACATGGGGACTGAAGCGGACGACTGGAAACTTTCAGATTTAAATAAACAGCCGTACAGAAGGTGAAAGTCGCTCACACTATAATAGCGCAAAAGTTATATACATCGGTTCATAAGCTTAAGTCTTTACAACCCAATACAATTACTCAAAGACAATATCTTTTGAGCACTGGCCTTCTACAAGACGGGCGCCTTCTATGACGTCCTCGAAGTATCTCTCCGACTTGCGGTGCTCCTTTCCTTCAGGCGGGCCAGCAGTGGCTATGTCCTGCGCCTTCATCTTTGCCCAGTGCACTTTTACACGGGCGAAGGCCATCCGAGCACCCTCTATGCAGGCCGAACGCTTCAACGCGTCGACCCACAGACTCGCTTCGACGAGCCGCTTCACCAATCCGAAGTAGCTACTTGGGATTGGCTCAGCGGGCCACAACCGTACTATCAAGTCCTTCATGGTCGAACCCGCCATGTTCTGCATCTCGACCAGCAGCTTCGTCTGGTCGTTGAGGGGCACCCGATGTTTTGGCGCATAGAATTGCGACAAGAACAGCTTCTCTGTGTCGTTCCCCTCCTGGGCTCGGAAGTATTGGGTGGCATCAGCACTGCTCCTTGGAAGATCAGCAAACACGCATGGAAAACTCCATCACCGTGTCAGCTGATACGTCTCTAGCGTATCTATAATTTTTTATTGTTCCATGCTATTATATTATTTGTTGTGGATATTTAATGGGCTTTAATATACACTTTTATATGATTTTTGGGACTAACCTATTAACCGAGAGCTCAGTGCCAGTTTTTGTTTTTTTCCTTGTTCTTGAGTATCGCAGAAAAGGAATACTAAACGGAGAAACTCAACAAAGGTTGTTTTTGGACCAGAAGAAGCCCACGGAGTACCAGACATGGACCAGAGGAGTCCCGAGGCCACCACGAGGGTGGGGGTGTGCCCTACTCCCCTGGGCGAGCCCCCCTATCTCGTGGCCTCCTCGTGGACCCCCTTACTTGTTCCCGACTCCAACACCTCTTATATATACCCAAACCTCCACAAAATAACCTAGATCGGGAGTTCCACCGCCGCAAGCCTCTGTAGCCACCGAAAACCAATCTATACCCGTTCCACCACCCTGCCAGAGGGGGGAATCCCTCTCCGGTGGCCATCTTCATCATTCCGGCGCTCTCCATGACGAGGAGGGAGTAGTTCACCCTCGGGGCTGAGGGTATGTACCAGTAGCTATGTGTTTGATCTCTCTCTCTCTCTCTCTCTCTCTCTCTCTCTCGTGTTCTTGAGATGGCACGATCTTGATGTATCGCGAGCTTTGCTATTATAGTTGGATCTTATGATGCTTCTACCCCTCTATCTTCTTGCAATGGATTGAGTTTCCCCCTTTGGAGTTATCTTATCGGATTGAGTCTTTAAGGATTTGAGAACACTTGATGTATATGTCTTGCGTGGGATACCCATGGTGACAATGGGGTATTCTATTGATTCACTTGATGTATGTTTTGGTGATCAACTTGCGGGTTCCGCGATGGAAGCACAAGTGCTCCTTGGGTGATTTTGGTAATTAATGTCAACATATCTCTTGTTGGACTAATGTTTTCATCTAGTGTATTTCAGACAAGTTCAACAAATGGAGTGGCATGGACTAGAGGGTGTGGAACCCCTTTCCGTATGATAAGGACAAAAGGATTGGCTCGAGCTCAAAGCTCAGGACTCTGCATTTTCTATTTCAGTGATCCAAGATCACATTAAGTCCATAGGAAAGCCAATACTATTAAAAGGGGATGAGGTGTGGCTTAATGGCTTGCTTGCTCAAAGTGCTTAGTGATATACTCCAAAACCCTCAACCACTTTATCGAGATGGGATTGCAAACTCTCTGTTGCCTGTTGCAATATTTTTGGTCTAACCGAGATGTGCGATCGGTCCCACCGAGTTCGCAATGCAAACTCTGTGTTTTCCCTTTGTAATGTTTTGGTCCCACCGAGTTTACCTGACCAACTCTCTGTAAGCTTATTACCAAAATCGATCCCACCGAGTTTGTATAATCGGTCTCACCGAGATTACGTTATACCCTAACCCTAATGAAATCGGTCCTACCGAGTTGATCATATCGGTCCCACCAAAATTCCTAACGGTCACATTATGAACTAAATCGGTCTGACTGAGTTGTCTGATTCGGTCCCACCGAGTTTGGTAAATTATGTGTAACGGTTAGATTTTGTGTGGAGGCTATATATACCCCTCCACCTACTCTTCACTCATGGAGAGAGCCATCAGAACATACCTACACTTCCATCATACTTGTTCTGAGAAGAGAACCACCTACTCAAGTGTTGAGATCAAGATATTCCATTCCTACCATATAAATCTTGTTCTCTAGCCTTACCAAGTTGCTTTCCACTCAAATCATTCTTCCACCATATCCAAATCTGTGAGGAGTTGTTTGAGTGTTGGGGAGACTATTAATTGAAGCATTTGAGCAAGGAGTTCATCATCAACACAACGTCTATTACCTTTAGGAGAGTGTTGTCTCCTAGATTGGTTAGGTGTCACTTGGGAGCCTCCGACAAGATTGTGGAGTTGAACCAAGGGGTTTGTAAGGGCAAGGAGATCGCCTACTTCGTGAAGATCTACCCCTAGTGAGGCAAGTCCATCGTGGGCGATGGACATGGTGGGATAGACAAGGTTGCTTCTTCGTGGACCCTTCGTGGGTGGAGCCCTCCGTGGACTCGCGCAGCCATTACCCTTCGTGGGTTGAAGTCTCCATCAACTTGGATGTACGATAGCACCACCTATCTGAACCAAGACAAGAACATATGTGTCTACACTTGCGTTTGCTCCCTTCAAGCTCGTCCCTTTACCTTCATATGCAATTGTTTTACATTCCGCTTCTATACTCTTAGAATTGCATGTGTAGGTTGATTGCTTGACTTGTGCTAAGTTGCTAAAATCTGCCAAGAACTAAAATTGGGAAAATGCTAGATTTTGCTTTTGTCAAGTGGTCAAAGTTGCATGCTTTACTTCACAATACCTATATACTCTTGTTATGCATGCTTGTTGTGCATTGTGAAAGTTAAACAAGTGCTAAATCTCCACTCCAACTTCAAGTGTTTTAAAAGCTGCCACTTTTCTTGTTAGAGTCTATTCACCCCTCCCCCTCTAGACACATCCTCTTCTCGATCCTTTCAATTGGTATCAAAGCATTGGTCTCCATTGCTTTGGTTTAATCACTATTGGAGGAAGATGGATGAGTCTACGTTGGGGAGTATTAGACGTAGAATGCCTATGGTTGATGGAGAGTACTTTAATGAATGGAAAAATGAGATGCTTGAGATCTTCAATGAATATCATTTGGACAAGTACATTGATAATCCTTTTATGCCCCCCATCGATGCTTCGAATCCTACTTTCAATGAGAAACTTGACATGGTTCGAAATCTTAGGATTGTTAATCTTATCACTAGAGGATTGCCTAGAAACTTGCTTGTATGTTTGCCAACTTTTGAATGTGCTTATACTATATGGAGATTTCTAGAGGAACGATTCCCAAATTATTCCTTGAAAAATCTGGATGAGATTCTCCATAAGTCTATTGCCTTAAATAAGATGAGTACTAGTGATCCTAAGTTTGGCGATTTTTTGTTTGAGCTTCGTGAACTCATGCATGCCAAAGGGAGATGTTGGAATAATTAGCAATATCATTTCTGAAGTCATTAGTATTCATAGAGATGAGCATTGTTACGGTCATACTTCTAATGAATTAATCTCTCTAGGTGTTGATCAATCACATGACGATGAGGAACATGTATACTACGATGAGGATGATCTTGATGGACGAATGAGACATTTCGGCCGTATGGCAATCTTCGTGGCTACACAGCCAGAGGAAAGGAATGGGTGCTTGATAGTGGTTGCACGGATCACATGACCGGAGATAAGGACATGTTTGATGAGCTCGCTAGGAATGATGGTCCACAAAAGTATGTTACCTTTGGTGACAACTCTAAGGGTAAAGTTGTTGGCATTGGTAAGGTGGCCATATCCAACGATAGCTCAATTAAGAATTTCATGCTTGTATAATCTCTCGGATATAATCTTTTCTCCGTGTCTAGACTAGCTGATTTTGGTTTAAATGTGCTATTTACTCATGTTGACTTCACTAAGAAAGCCCAACCTCGCACTTGTTTTATTGCTAAATCCTCTAAAGGTTGGTTGTGGCATAGAAGGTTAGGTCATGTCGGTATTCGAAATCTTGATAAGCTAATTAAAGGTGATCATATCCTTGGTGTTAAAGATGTTATATTTGACAAGGATAAACTTTGTAGTGCTTGTCAAGTAGGAAAACAAGTTGCAGGAAGTCATCCCGTGAAGAACATCCTGACTACTAGGATACCACTTTAGCTACTTTACATGGACCTTTTTGGTCCCAATGCTTACAAAAGCCTCGGTGGTAACTCTTTTGGATTAGTCATTGTTGATGATTTTTCAAGATTTACATGGGTGTTCTTTCTTGATGATAAATCGCATGTCCAAAAGATCTTCAAAAACTTTGCTAGGAAGGCCCAAAATCAATTTGAAGTGAAGATCAAGAAGGTTCACAGCGACAATGGAACGGAGTTCAAGAACGCGAATGTGGATACCTTTCTTGACGAAGAGGGGATTTCACATGAGTTCTCGGCTACGTACACACCTCAACAAAATGGAGTTGTTGAGAGGAAGAATCGGACACTCATCGAAATGGAAAGAACGATGCTTGACGAATACAAGATGCCAAGACACTTTTGGGCAAAAGCGGTTGAGACCGCTTGTCATGCAACAAATCGCTTGTATCTTCACAAGCTTCTCGGCAAGACGGCATACGAGCTTCTCACCGATAACGAACCCCAAGTTGGATACTTTCGAGTATTCGACTCAAAGTGCTACATTATTGATAAGCATCGTCGTTCTAAATTTGCTCCCAAATCTCATGAAGGTTTCCTACTTGGTTATGGCTCAAACTCTCACACTTATCGTGTCTACAACAATTTAACCCGAAAGGTTGAAGAGACGTTAGATGTGAAGTTTGATGGATCTAATGGCTCGCAAATAGATCAATTGCCAATTGATGTAGGAGATAAAGATCTTTCAGAAGCAATTCAAGACTTGTCTATCGCCACGATCCGTCCAACGGAGGTGAAAGAGAGTGCTTCGTCAGTCCATGTGGAAGCTCCTACCTCATGACAAGGTGAACCACAAGTTGACTTGGACGCATCCACAAGTGGGACACGCCATGACGAAGGAAACGAGGATGTGCATCAAGATGAACTTCATCGACCTCCTTCTCCACCTCCGCAAGGGGACAACAACACCAACAACAATGAAGAAGGACAAGAAGAAGAAGAAGATGAAGAGGATGTTCGACCTCGATCCAAGCAAAAGCTTTCAAGAGTTAGAGCAAGAATTGCTAGAGATCATCATGTAGAGAAAATCTACAATGATATCCAAACCGGGAGAATCACTTGCCCTAAATCTCGGTTAGCTAACTTTTGTGAAAATTACTCTTTCATATCTAACCTTGAACCTATGAAGGTTGAAGATGCTCTTGATGATCCGGATTGGGTGAACACTATGCACGAAGAGCTACACAACTTTGAGGGAAATCAAGTGTGGACATTGGTCGAAAAGCCCGACAACAACCACAACATCATTGGTACCAAATGGGTGTTTCGCAACAAGCAAGACGAAGATGGTCAAGTTGTCCGCAACAAAGCACGTCTCGTCACCCAAGGCTACACTCAAGTCGAAGGTATGGACTACGGTGAGACATACGCCCCCGTTGCTAGACTTGAATCCATTCGCATCTTGCTTGCCTATGCCAATCACCATGATATCACCTTGTACCAAATGGACATTAAAAGTGCTTTTCTCAACGGTGAAATTGAGGAGGAAGTTTATGTTAAACAACCTCCCGGCTTTGTCAATCCTAAGAAACCCGATCATGTTTACAAACTTCACAAAGCTCTTTATGGTCTTAAACAAGCTCCTAGAGCATGGTATAAATGCTTGACCAAGTTCCTTATTGAAAAAGGCTTTGAAATTGGAAAAAAATATTCCACTCTTTTTACTAAAAGGGTTAATGGTGAGTTATTTGTGTGCCAAATTTATGTTGATGATATCATATTTGGTTCTACTAACACACATTTTAGTGAAAGGTTTGGAAAGCTAATGTCGGAAAAGTTTGAGATGCCTATGATGAGTGAACTCAAGTTCTTTCTTGGTTTGCAAATCAAGCAAACTAAGGAGGGTACCTTTGTTTCTCAAACAATGTATACCAAGGACTTGTTCAAGAAATTCAACATGCAAGAATGCAAAGGTATGACTACACCCATGCCTACTAGTGGACATCTTGACTTGACGAAGGATGGCAAACCGGTTGATCAAAAGGTTTACCGCTCTATGATTGGTTCATTGTTATATCTATGTGCCTCCCGTCCCGATATTATGCTAAGTGTGTGCATGTGTGCACGATACCAAGCGGCTCCTAAAGAATGCCATCTTAAGGCTGTGAAAAGGATAGTGAGATACCTAATTCATACACCAAATTTTGGCATTTGGTATCCTAAGAGGTCCTCTTTTGATCTTGTTGGCTACTACGATTCGGACTATGCCGGTGACAAGGATGATAGGAAGTCCACTTCGGGTAGTTGTCAATTTATTGGTAGGTCTCTTGTGTCTTGGTCCTCCAAGAAACAAAACTCGGTATCCTTATCCACTGCCGAAGCGGAATACATTGCCGCTCGTTCATGTTGTGCTCAATTGCTTTGGATGACCCAAACTCTTAAAGATTATGGGATCTATGTGAAACATGATCCATTCCTTTGTGACAATGAAAGTGCTATTAAGATCGCCAATAACCCCGTGCAACATTATCGAACTAAGTATATTGAAGTTCGTCATCATTTCATTCGAGATAGGGTGATATCAATCTTAAACATGTCTGCACCGATAAGCAATTAGCGGATATATTTACTAAACCACTTGATGAGAAAGTGTTTTGCAGGCTGAGAGGTGAGTTGAACATTATTGATGCCTCAAACTTGGAGTAGGAACTCCATTTGGATACATGCAAGGCATTAGCCTTTGGCTAATCCTTGACTTTTTCTTTTATGGTCATATGTCTTGGATATATTTGTACCCTTGCATGCTATCTAACCATTGTAGGCACTTGGATGAATCTAAATCCATGAGATTGCAACTCACTCATATCTTGAGCAATCTCTATATCACCAAGTCTCTACACCATGGTGGTTGAAGACAATGAACCATGAAGCCCTTGAACATATCCTTTGACAATTTCTATATATCAAATTTCATTTGGTATCAAGTTTTCATGATTGTCATTTTGGATACACAAGTGCTCTTCCTTGCAAGACTAACTCATGTAGGTAGATGAACTCAAACTACAAGTGGTGCTCCCAATTCTTGATGAGCTACATCAACCTTGAGCAACCCACACAAGTTCAACTACATGATCAAGATCAACATCACCACCCAAGGTATGTTATTCCATCTTAGAGAAGCTTTACCCCAAGTCATGGGTGAAAGCAGCTCAACAAGATGTGAATACATCAAAATGCTTAAACAAGAAATGGCAACCCCATTTTGAGCTTAAATGATGAGTATGACCTATGATCAAGTGTCTTCGCTTGACTCCTAAGTCAATATACTCTAACATAGGTGACTTTGTCGCCGACCAATTCTAGATGAAGTTCTCTAGTGTTTATTTGTTCCTTGCATTTGTTACTTGCATTTTGTTCCCCTTCTCTTAACAAAAAAAAACTTCATTTAGATTTTCTTTTCTCTGTTTTGTTCTGCATTTTCTGCATCCAATTCATTGCAAATCCTTCAGTTAATTCCTTGCAAATCTTTGTGAGATCTTATTTGCCTAGTGAGCTGAGATGGAAAATTGTTCTCTCAGTGTTGAACTCGGACTCACCGATTTGCTTCTTACGGTCAAACCGAACCATCTCGGTGCCACCGAATGAAACTACTCGGTGCCACCGATTTCAATACTTAGGAGACAATTTGTCATTTGCATCCTGCATATATGTTTCAGATCCACTCAATGATACTTGTCCTCTACCAGCATCAGATTTTTTTTAAACAAGCTCTGCTTTGTGACTCAAGGAACAAACCTATTTTGACTCATACTCCAGAAGATCCCTTCATGGAAATTGATGTCAAAGGGGGAGAGAGAGATCAAATCTTAAGGGGGAGAGATTAAGGGGAATAAAGTGTTCACATCAAATCACATGCCCGAGATGCTTGGTGTTCAAGAGGAGAGAAGTTACATGTCTTTAAGAGGGGAAAGGCATGTATATGTTATTGATCTGATTTGTTTTGCTCTGATTTTGTTTCCCTAATTTCTTCCATTATCCAATATAAGATTCAGGGGGAGAAAGACTGCTAGGGAAGAAAGTCTTTGAATTCATTGCATATCTTCTACTTTTGGGAACATGTCTATATTCAAAAGTACCTAGTACTCACTCTCTACATGCTATCCCAATCTTGGTACTCTTGTGACTCTTTTGTTGCTCTGTCTAGTAGATGTACCTGTGTTATCTAACCTTGTTTACTCAGGTTCATCCCTTCATAAGCCAGCTCAAGATCACAAGGTAAGTATATGCATCACACTCATGAGCATGAAGATTTCTTGCTAATGTACATATTGTTTGCAACAAGGAATCATGACCATGAGGATATACTTCATATATCCATATCAATTGCTGTGATGCATATAGCCAAGATACATGTAACTCGTTGCTTGCTCTATCATGTCTATGCTTTCACATGTTCTTACATTCCATATTTACATGATTGCATACATGTAGGGGGAGCCTGTGCATGTTACATGTCCTTCCAAAGCTTTACTTGCTATTACTCATACCTTTATCTAAAGCTTTGATGTATGTTGTCATTAATTACCAAAAGGAGGAGATTGAAAGAAAAAGTGCTCCCTTGGTGATTTTGGTAATTAATGTAAACATATCTCTTGTTGGACTAATGTTTTTATCTAGTGTATTTCAGACAAGTTCAACAAATGGAGTGCCATGGACTAGAGGATGTGGAACCCCTTACCGGATGATAAGGACAAAAGGATTGCCTCAAGCTCAAAGCTCAGGACTCTACATTTTCTATTTCAGTGATCTAAGATCACATTAAGTCCATAGGAAAGCCAATACTATTAAAAGGGGATGAGGTGTTGCTTAATGGCTTGCTTGCTCAAAGTGCTTAGTGATATACTCCAAAACCCTCAACCACTTTCTGACATCCACATATGTCCCAAACCAAAAGTCAAACTCGGCCCCACCGAAAAGTTCTATCCAGCGCCACCGAGTTCATTTGACATAGCCATTGCCAGAAACCCTAATCATTTCGGTATCACGATGGGGATCTCGGTCTCACCGAGATGGGATTGCAAATCTCTGTTTCCTGTTGCAATATTTTCGGTCTAACCGAGATGTGAGATTGGTCCCACCGAGTTCGGAAAACTCTCTATTTTCCCTTCGTAATGTTTCGGTCCCACCAAAACGAGCGAATCGGTCCCACTGAGTTTGCCTGACCAACTCTGTGTAAGCTTATTACCAAAATCGGTCCCATTGAGTTTGTGTAATCGGTCTCACCGAGATTACGTTATGCCCTAACCCTAATGAAATCGGTCCTACCGAGTTGATCATATCGGTCCCACTGAAATGCCTAGCGGCCACATTATGAACTAAATCGGACTGACCGAGTTGTCTGATTCCGTCCCACCGAGTTTGGTAAATTGTGTGTAATGGTTAGATTTTGTGTGGAGTCTATATATACCCCTCCACCCACTCTTCACTCGTGGAGAGAGCCATCAAAATATACCTACACTTCCATCATACATGTTCTGAGAAGAGAACCACCTACTCAAGTGTTGAGATCAAGATGTTCCATTCCTACCATATGAATCTTGTTCTCTAGCCTTCCCAAGTTACTTTCCACTCAAATCATTCTTCCACCATATCCAAATCTGTGAGGAGCTGTTTGGGTGTTGGGAAGACTATTATTTGAAGCATTTGAGAAAGGAGTTCATCATCAACACACCGTCTATTACCTTTTGGAGAGTGGTGTCTCCTAGATTGGTTAGGTGTCACTTGGGAGCCTCCGACAAGATTGTGGAGTTGAACCAAGGAGTTTGTAAGGGCAAGGAGATCGCCTACTTCGTGAAGATCTACCCCTAGTGAGGCAAGTCCTTCGTGGGCGATGGCCATGGTGGGATAGACAAGGTTGATTCTTCGTGGACCCTTCATGGGTGGAGCCCTCCGTGGACTCGTGCATCCATTACCCTTCATGGGTTGAAGTCTCCATCAACTTGGATGTACGATAGCACCACCTATCCGAACCAAGACAAAAACATCCGTGTCTACACTTGTGTTTGCTCCCTTCAAACTCCTCCCTTTACCTTCATATCCAATTGTTTTACATTCCGCTGCTATACTCTTAGAATTGCATGTGTAGGTTGATTGCTTGACTTGTGCTAAGTTGCTAAAATCTACTAAGAACTAAAATTGGGAAAAGGCTAGAATTTCCTTTAGTCAAGTGGTCAAAGTTGCATGCTTTACCTCACAATACCTATATACTCTTGTTATGCATGCTTGTTGTGCATTGTGAAAGTTAAACATGTGCTAAATCTCCACTCCAACTTCAAGTGTTTTAAAAGCTGCCACTTTTCTTGTTAGAGTCTATTCACCCCCCTATAGACACATACTCTTCTCGATCCTTTCAAGTGACCTTGTGAACTTATGCATAGGGGTTGGTACACGCTTTCGTCTTGACTCTCCGGTAGAAACTTTGGGGCACTCTTTGAAGTTCTTTGTGTTGGTTGAATAGATGAATCTGGGATTGTGTAATGCATATCATATAATCATACCCACGGATACTTGAGGTGACATTGGAGTAACTAGGTGACAATAGGGTTTGGGTTGATTTGTGTCTTAAGGTGTTATTCTAGTACGAACTCTAGGATAGATCGAACGGAAAGAATAGCTTCGTGTTATTTTACTACGGACTCTTGAATAGACCGATCAAAAAAGAATAACTTTGAGGTGGTTTCATACCCTACCATAATCTCTTCATTTTGTTCTCTGCTATTAGTGACTTTGGAGTGACTCTTTGTTGCATGTTGAGGGATAGTTATATGATCCAGTTATGTTATTATTGTTGAGAGAACTTGCACTAGTGAAAGTATGAACCCTAGGCCTTGTTTCAAAGCATTGTAATACCGTTGTGCTCACTTTTTTCATTAGTTACCTTGCTGTTTTTATATTTTTATATTACAAAAACCTATATCTACCATCCATATTGCACTTGTATCACCATCTCCTCGCCGAACTAGTGCACCTATACAATTTACCATTGTATTGGGTGTGTTGGGGACACAAGAGACTCTTTGTTATTTGGTTGCAGGGTTGTTTGAGAGAGACCATCTTCATCCTACGCCTCCCACGGATTGATAAACCTTAGGTCATCCAATTGATGGAAATTTGCTACTGTCCTACAAACCTCTGCACTTGGAGGCCCAACAACGTCTACAAGAAGAAGGTTGTGTAGTAGACATCAAGCAATTTCTGGCGCCGTTGCCGGGGAGGTGAGTGCTTGAAGGTATATCTTTAGATCTTGCAATCGAATCATTTAGTTTCTTGTTTTATTACTAGTTTAGTTTATAAAAGAAAACTACAAAAAATGGAATTGAGGTTGCCTCATATGCTTCATCTTTTTAATATCTTTCGTGAAAATGATGGGAAGGAAAATTGTGCTCAAGTACTAGAAGTAGAATTACATAGAATGCTTGGCATAAAATATGTGAATGATGAGCATGATTGCAATGTTGCTAGTATGAATTATTTGAATACCCATGATGCTAATCATATGCAAAGCCATAAGCTTGGGGATGCTATGTTTGATGAAGATGATATGTTTAGTCCCCCAAGTTTTGATGAGCAAATTTATTATGATGAAAGCATGCCTCCTATTTATGATGATTATTGTGATGACACGTATGATATAAAGAATAAAGATAACCATGAAACTTGTCATCATGATTTTAATTTTCAATTGGATTATGCTTCACATGATAGTTATTTTGTTGAATTTGCTCCTCCCACTACTGTGAATGAGAAGAATTTTGCTTATGATAGGAGTAGTAAAATTTCTAAGCTTATGGATCATGAAAAGAATGCTTTATGTGATATTTATATTGTTTAATTCATTCATTATGCATCTGAAAATTATTATGAGAGAGGATCATATGCTTTTAGGAAATTGCAATAATATCAAGTTTCCTCTCTATGTGCTTAAAGTTTTGAAGATATGCTTGTTTTGCCTTCCTATGCTAGTTGATTATTATTCCCATAATGTCGGTGTACTAAGATAGGGGTACCTTAGTACCCCAACTTGTGCACGGGCAGTAGCAGCTTCCCGTGGCAGGGCTTACCACGTGCTCGCCAAGAACCGTTCTGGTCCCTATGAAGCCATTCAAGAACAAAGTATACAAGTCAGAAGATCAAGGCCCCGGCAAGAGGAGCTTGCCGGGAAGGCCGCACCAGGCTCAAGGTTATCGCTTTAGCACAAGACCCTGGCAAGAGGAGCTTGCCAGGAAGGCCAAGGAACACATACCCCAAGAGATACCTCGGCGCATCATGCGCCCCGACAGGACCCGGAGAGCGACAAGCTTCCGGGCCCGGCAAGATCACGACCCCGGCAAGGTGCTAGCCGGGGAAACCTACACTGTGTGCCCGCGCTCCAGCTCATCTGCCCACGCGTCGCCCTGGGGCCCTTCCAGGGACGCATGGCAGACGGCTGTGCAGCCTGGGGCACACGGTGGCAAGCCACGGTGACGAGGCTACCGCCGTGGCGAACGGAGAAGCATGGACGGACGCTTTTGGGGGCGACGGCGACGGGCATTTAATGCCCTTGTCCCCCACTGTCAAAGTTAGGTGAAGACCACTGTTCATATACTGTTCATGCACTGTTACAACTACCACCAAATTTACACTTTTACCCTCCTCTACGTTGACACCTGTCGGTGACCCCTTTGAGCTATAAAAGGAGGCCCATGCACAACGTAGAGGGGGTTCGAAACCTAGACAACTCTCTCGCTCGGTGTAGCTAGTACTGTAGATCTTCAAGCTCCCGAGCTCAAGAACTCAATACAACCTAAGAAGGAGTAGGGTTTTACGCATCCGCGCGGCCCGAACCTGGGTAAAACTGCCCGCGTGCGCTCCTCGATCTGCTCTCCGTGCTCCCTCCGCTCCCTTACCGCAACGTAGAAGGGGCTCCGGTCCCATAGGTGCTCGTGGGAGGACAGTTTCCCCCGACACATAAGTTGTTTGCTCACAAAATCCCTATGCATAGGAAGTGGGTTAGAGTTAAATGTGCTAGTTATATTCTTCATAATGCTCTCTTTATGTCTCAATTCTTATCTTTTATGCGAGCATCATTGAAATCATCATGCCTAGCTAAAAGGCATTAAAGAAAAGCGCTTGTTGGGAGACAATCCAATATTCACCCCCACTGTTTTTGTGTGTTCACATGATTAAGCTACTGTATTAATCATTTTTTATAGCTTTTTTTCAATAAAGTGCCAAGTAGAACCTTTCGCAAAACTTGGGTGAAGTCTTTGCGATCTTGCTGTAAAAAACAGAAACTTTTGCGCTCACGAGATTAGCTGCCATTTTTTACTGGAGAGTGCTTTTAGGTTGATTATTTTTGCAGAAGATTAATAGACAAATTCCTCACATCCACCAATTTATTTCAGAATTTTTATAGGTACAGAAGTATTCGAAAGTTACAGATTGCTATGGACTGTTCTGTTTTTGACAGATTCTGTTTTTCGTGTGTTGTTTGCTCATTTTGATGAATCTGTGAGTAGTATTGGAGGGTACGAACAATAGAGAAGTTGGAATACAGTAGATATTACACAAATATGAATTTACAATGAGTTCACAACAGTACCTAAGTGGTGGTTTTATTTTCTTATACTAACGGAGCTTACGAGTTTTCTGTTGAGTTTTGTGTTGTGAAGTTTTCAAGTTTTGGGTAAAGATTCGATGGACTATGGAATGAGGAGTGGCAAGAGCCTAATATTGGGGATGCCCAAGGCACCCCAAGGTAATACTCAAGGACAACCAAAAGCCTAAGCTTGGGGATGCCCCGGGAAGGCATCCCCTCTTTCGTCTTCGTTCATCGGTAACTCGAGGCTATATGTTTATTCACCACATGATATGTGTTTTGCTTGGAGCGTCAATTTATTTTATTTTATTTTGCTTGCTGTTTTAATAACATCCCAAGATCTGAAATTCTTAAATGTTAGAGAGTTTTCACATAGTTACATAATTATTCAACTACTCGTTGATCTTCACTTATATCTTTCGGAGTAGTTTGTCATTTGCTCTAGTGCTTCACTTATATCTTTTTAGACCACGGTGGTGGTTTTATTTTGAAGAAATAGATGAAATCTCATGCTTCACTTATATTCTTTTGAGAGTCTTTTAGAACAGCATGGTAATTTGCTTTTCTTATTAATTTAGTCATAATATGATAGGCATCCAAGATGGGTATAATATAAACTTTCATATAAAGTGCATTGATTATTATGAGAAGTTTGATGCTTGATGATTGTTTTGAGATGTGAGGATGTGATATTAGAGTCATGCTAGTAGAGTAGTTGTGAATTTGAGAAATACTTGTGTTAAGATTTGCAAGTCCCGTAGCATGCACGTATGGTAACTCTTGTGTGACAAATTTGAAGCATGAGGTATTTCTTTGATTATCATCCTTTGTGTGGAGGTCGGGATCGCGCGATGGTTAACTCCTACCAACCCTTCCCCTAGGAGTATGCGTGTAGTACTTTGTTTTGATGACTTGTATATTTTTGCAATAAGTATGTGAGTTCTTTATGTCTAATGTTGAGTCCATGGATTATACGCACTCTCACCCTTCCACCATTACTAGACTCTCTTGTACCGCGCAACTTTCGCCGGTACCATACACCCACCATATACCTTCCTCAAAACAGCCACCATACCTACCTATCATGGTATTCCCATAGCCCTTCTGAGATATATTGCCATGCAACTGTCCACTGTTCCATTTGTTATGACTCGCTTCATCATTGTCATATTGCCATGCATGATCATGTAGTTGACATCGTATTTGTGGCAAGGCCACCATGCATAATTTTTCATACATGTCACTCTTGATTCATCGCACATCCCGGTACACCGCCGGAGGCATTCCTATAGAGTCATATTTTGTTCTAGTATCGAGTTCTAATCTTTGAGTTGTAAATAAATAGAAGTGTGATGATCATCATTATTAGAGCATTGTCTCGAAGAAGAAAAAGGAAGGCCAGATAAAAAAGGGGGAAAGGCAAAAAAAGGCCAAAGAAAAAAAAGGAAGGCCCAAAAAAGAGAGAAAAGAAAAAGGGACAATGCTACTATCTTTTTCCACACTTGTGCTTCAAAGTAGCACCATGGTCTCTTGTTTTGTCACTTTCATATACTAGTGGGAATTTTCATTATAGAACTTGGCTTGTATATTCCAACGATGGGCTTCCTCAAATGCCCTAGGTCTTCGTGAGCAAGCAAGTTGGATGCACACCCACGTAGTTTCTTTTGTTGAGCTTTCATACATTTATAGCTCCAGTGCATCCATTGCATGGCAATCCCTACTCACTAACATCGATATCTATTGATGGGCATCTCCATAGCCCATTCATACGCCTAGTTGTTGTGAGACCATCTTCCTCCTTTTGTCTTCTCCACAACCACCACTCTATTCCACTTGTAATGCCCAGGATGGGACTATACCTCCTACGTGTCGAGGCACGACTTAAAGGTATAAGCCCATCCTAGAATGATCTCAAGTTTGGTATCTTTGCACGACTCATGTAAAAGAGGGATTAAATTGCAAAAGGAGATAGTTGGCTTACACTCGCCACTTCACACAATACATTACATAAGCATAACATCATTCAAAAGATCACAACCCATCTAAGGGCGAAGAACCAAAAGAAAGATACCAAAACAACATAAAGCCACAGGTCAGGATCGAATCCTAGTAGAAACCACTACTGATCGTCGAAACGTCACAAGCAAACGGCCACTCTTCATCGAACTCCTGGTGAAGTACTGATCCAGCTCCTGCATCTGGTGTGGTGAAGTAACTGTGAGCCACAGAGGACTCAGCAATCCCGTTCCCGGGTAACACGACTATTTAAGCCTTGGGTGAGGACAAGGCTGAAGAAAGAACAAGAGGTGAAGGAACAACAAGAGTCTGCAGCAGCAACTAGCACTAGCTTACGTAAAAGAGAGCTAGAAGAGAAGGCGCATCGGTCGAGAGATGATCACGAAGTGATCCTAACTAAAGCCAGTCAAACATAACCCCACCGTGTTCAACTCCCGAATCCCTATTCGGAAATTGACAGTCACGGTACACACGCTGGTAGTGTATTGAAACATTGTGTCAAGTTATCTACAACCGGATATTAACAAGCTCCCATCTGCCACATAACCGCGGGCACGGCTTTCGAAAGTTCAAACCCTGCAGGGGTGTTCCAACTTGACCCATTACAAGCCCACGATCCGCGGAGTCGCAACTCCATAGGTGGGAAGACCCGAGTATTCTCGGAATCCCGTGCTCAAGATACTCCGAACTAAGGTAAGGCTAATCCAGCAAATCCTCCTGGCGTGTCGACACCCTGATAGTAGCCGCGCGTATCTAAGTCTCAGGACACGACCGGATGGGTGATCCCACAGGTTTTTACCAAACCTTGAGTTTCCTCGAGGTGGCCCCGCGTAACCCCCGTTTCGGACCAACACTCATGTGGAGCACTGGCCCGGGGTTGTTGAATTAAAATAAAAGGGATAGCTAGTCCACATGCAAGTTTTATTAGTTATTAGGCGAATAGTACCAATGTTGGGACTTGCTGGAAAAGACTTAGCACTTAGCGGTTTATCAAGGGGGTCCCATACACCCCAACCGTGTTAGGAACGCATAATCAAGGAACATAACACCGGTTTATACGGTTCCTAACGGCATGAGTGGAACAAATCACCAAGCAAAAGGCTTAGCCTTCCACCCTTGCCAATATATAGATGATTTCATTTAAGCATTTATATAGTGTGATATAACCCAACCAAACTTCAACATGAAGCAAGCATCTTCAATCTTCACCTGCAACTAACAATGCTATAAGAGGGGCTGAGCGAGCCTACGTATAGCCAATCAATGGTTTGCATAGGTAGGGAGGTTAGAAAGGATCATGGTTACAATAGGAGGCTGACAGGAAAGACAAGGGCATCGAGGCAAAACTATAGATCGAGACTACTAGCAATAGGCAAAGATAGTAATGGTATCTGGGTTCGGTCATCTTGCCTGGGATTCCACAAGGGAGAAGAACGGATCCTCGAAGTAGGCGGAGCAACACAGTCGAGCGAATCCTCACAACTCCGGAACGAAACCGAAGCTAACAAGAGAAGCAACCGGAAAGAAGCAAAACAACACGGTAAACACACAAGCATAAGCATGTCATACGATGCACATCCAAGTATGATGCATGTCCGGTTTAATATGCATGGCATGGCAAAGTGCACAAACAAAACTACAAGTTAAGTGGAGATCAATATGCAACGAGTTGCATATTGACGAAACACCACATTTAACTATTTAGTTGACTCACATTTAATTACAAGACAAGATTAATTGTTTTTAACATAGCAAGAGGTGAAGCATAATAAAACTACACTATTTAGGCATTTTAAATGAGGCCGGAAAATAACAACAACATATCCGGAAAATCCTCATGAGCATGTTTAGTAAATATAAACAAACAACAATTCACACATATTAATGTTGTTAACATGATGCGGATGACATGATCAAGTTTATGCAATTTATTAATTAAAGGTTAACAAGAGAGATATGAAGCATCGTCTCCGTGGTGGAAGGAAAGGGTGCCACGGCAACGATCCGAAAATGATGCAACGCATCATATCGGTTCCGGTATCTCGTTGAGAGTCCGGTGCAAAAGAAAGAGGTGGCGTGAGTGAGTCAAACGAGATGAAAGGTGGGGCGATCCCGTTGCCGGGTTCCCACGAGTCGGCGACGAGACAACTGAGGAACATGACAAAAGAGGGCACAACGGACACGATGCACACAAGGGAGACATTTCATACAACACAACATAACATCTCATGGGTCATCGGCTCGGGGTTATACCTTCGGGACACACGTTTCGGGGCGGTTCGAGATCGTAGTGGAAGTAGTGGTACTCGCGGTCGTAGAGGAAGTAGTTGTTCACGTTCGGAGAGGAAGTAGCCGTTCACGAGGAGGTAGTTGTACTCGGGCGACGGTAGCGGAAGTAGTGGCACACGTTCCCGAAGAGGAAGTAGTCGTTCGGGTCGTCGTGGTACTCGTTCGTGTCATGAAGAGGTACTTGCCGCAACATCGGGCGTAGTCGTACACGGTCTTGCCGGTCTCGGACTCGGTCGTAGACGTTCGGGTATCCATAGAGGTACACGTGTAGTCGAACTTGGCGGTTCATCGGCGACTCGAAGGGGTACTCGGCGGTCTCGATCCGTAGATGTACGGGTCCAAAAGTAGATATACTTGCTGTTTCCTGGTTACTTGAGATTAACAATACCAGCAACAAAACAACAAAACAAAGGGAAAAGTTGCGGGCGACGACGAGCTGGAAAGGACGGAGCCGTCGCGGTGGAGCTGCTCATGGCCGCGGCTGGCTGTGCGCCATGGCGAGGAGGTGCTGGACGAGGGGCTCCTTCGGGACGAAGCGGAGGGACGCGCTCGAGGCGCTCGAGCTGCTGAAGACGCAGCGGCGCGGACCGCTCGAGGGAGACGCAGAGGCCGGCGGACTTGGCGACCTGGAGGCGAGGCGCTGGGGATGGGCGCTGCCTTGCTAGAGCCTTGGCGTGGAGGAGAGGAACCGGACTCCGGCCCTGGGCGATGCAGAGAGGAGGGTCGGCCGGAGGGGATTCCCGCGGCGACCGGCGGCTGCTGGTGAAGGGCCGCACGGGGAAGGGGCTCCTGGCCTTGGCGACGGGGCGCGCCGGGCGGTCGTAGGAAGGGAGGCCAGAGGAGCTCGGGGTCGCGAGGGAATGGCCGCGGCGGCCTGGCTCACGGGAGATAAAGGGGTGAGGATCGAGGGACTCGGGGAGATCCAAAGGGGATCGATGGGAACGAGGGGGCTTCGCGAGCGGGATGAGGGAACGCCTCGATCGAGGGAACGGGAGATCGGGTCGGGCGCTGCGGCGCAGGAGGGAGAGAGCGAGGGGTGAGAGGGTGAGGCTGCAGCGGTCGCTAGGGTTCGGTGGTGGCCGGGCCGGTGGGCCTGATGCCTGAGGAGGCCTGGGCCGGCTCGGGCCAGAAGGGAAGGCCCAAGTGGCTGCTCTCTTCTTCTAGTTATTCCCTTAGCAGAAAACAACTAAGAGAAAAAAAAGAGGAGGGGGGTTAGGGAAAAAACACATGGGATTATTTTTCTCGGGCATCATAAAATGAGTGCGGTCCGAGAAAAATAGAAAAGGCGAGATTGTAAGAAATAATTCAAACATATTTGAATTAATCAAATGGGTTTGAACTAAGACTTGATTATAGAAGTGTCCAAAAATGTTCGAATTTTCGGAGGAACCTCGAAACAACGGAAAAGAATTACAGGGAAGGGTTTTTGTAGGAGAACTCGAAGTGGAAAAGACATGGGGAAATATTGCAAGTGTGTTGCGGGTAATTCCAAACAATGGAATATTTATTATATAGCTCCCTAAATAATATTGAGAGGCTTTTATATGTTATAAAGAGAAGTCACCTTCCCTCGATTTAAATGGACCGAAGGTCCACATGATTTATTAAGGTTGAGATGCAAAAATTAAAATGACATGATGGCATGATGACATGATGCAATGCGAAAATAAATAACACAAGCACAAAAGAACACACGGGCAACGCGGAACATCTGGAATCTTCTGGAATCTTCTGGGACGTCGGTCTTCGGGCGTCACAACTCTCCCACACTAACAGAGGATCTCGACCCGAGATCCTAGAGATAGCACCGGGTAAATAAACGGAAGAGGAAGAGGTAAAACAAAGTTGCTTCTTTGACAGACGAGTGAAATCAAAGAACCTTTAGAGGTTGAACAATCTTGAAAGAAAGAATACAACGGAGATGAATGAAGTTAAGAGCACTCCGGTAAAATGAGGAACAAGGAACATTATGAGAACCTTGTAGGTTGAAAGAATGAAACAAGAGCTCACGGATCAAAAGAATAAGAAACCGCAATGGTATAGCCAAGGAATAAGAATGACAGAATTTGGACAGCACTCCGTCTGAAAATGGAAGGAAATGAACAAAAACTTGAGAAGAAGGGAAGATACTTGATGAAATCAACAACACACTGCCTCTGAAACAATTGAAAGAATGGCACCAGGGGTAAGAAAAAATTCAGACAGCAGTCCGGTTAAGAAGAGAGGCAAAACTTGATAAGATGAGAGAACTTGAATGGAGAACACAACACTCCGGTTAAATGATAAGCAAGGGAAAGAACATGATCTCGATAAAACGAGATGATGGTTAAAGAGAGCAACATTACAAAGCCTCCGGAACGAAAGAATAGATGCTAGATCATTGGGAAGAAAAGAACGGAGAAGAAAATTACAACTTCTCTCAAAATTGAATTTGAAAGAGCAACCTTACGAAGAAGGGTTGAATGTGGTTGATGGAAAATCAACAACGAAACGAATAAGCTCTTGTTGTGGGCTTATGGAAAACATCTCAAAATTAAGAGGCGACAACCAGCCACTAACGAAAACGATTGAGATCAACAAGGAGAAGAAAAACTTATTTAACCGGAATGATAAATGAAGAGCTTGGGTCATTTATGAGCACCATAATAGCAACAATCCTTAGGAAAAGCTTTTATGTGAAATACAACCCAAGATTACTCCAAGAGATAAAATGAGGGGTTGAGAGGATCTCCTAAAGAGATAGAAATGATGGTTTTAACTATCTCATTCTTGATAACTCGTGAATCATGAAACATGAAGGAATTGTCAAAATGACATAACACCATCTGAAAAGATAAGGTAGAAAGAATTGCACTTGGAAGCATGATGAAGAATGCTTGAGCTCCAACAAGAATCTTGATGAAGACTTCGAGGGTGAATTAAAACATGATGAACCACCATGAAGAACTCCGGTAATGAAAGCATGAGAAGTGAAAGATGAAAAGAATAAGATTCAAGGCCCGCGATGAATTAGATGGAGCTTTGAAATGATATAATTGAAATAACTTGGAGCTCCGGAAAACAAGATGAACAACTTAGAACGGAGAATATGATATGATGAACAAGCTCCAGACAAAAGAATTAAATCACCTTGAAGGAATAAGAATAAGAATTATGTCATGCATCTC
This sequence comes from Secale cereale, assembly GCA_902687465.1. NCBI lineage: Eukaryota > Viridiplantae > Streptophyta > Magnoliopsida > Poales > Poaceae > Secale > Secale cereale. The sequence goes on along the minus strand of LR738711.1, from coordinate 158,024,881 downwards.
CTTCACCAATTAAATTGGTGACAACCAAGGATTTGGCATACTACTTATTCTTGTTGGAAAGGATTAAGAGAGAACTCACACAAGCTTGGATAAATCTTCAACAAACCACCGGTAGGATTATGAAAGAACAAATGAATTAAATAACGATAACAACGGAAGGGTAATCTTGAAAGAACTACCGTAAGAATAGGGAGACGAACGAAGAGACATCAATGAAGAATATTTGGAGGACGAAGTTGAAAACTGAGAACGAAGAAATCTTCTGAAATGATGGCCTTCGGAGGATCACAAGGAAAAGAATTCATGAAATGCTTCGGATGGGTATAAAAAGAATCCTCGTGATCGAAAACAATAATGAGGATGGCATGAAGCTAGAACCATGAATCTTCAAGAAGACGGGCCAATATTTAAGATAAACACTTCTCCGGTCTTCAAATGTTGAGAATGAAGACGAGAAATGCCATGAAGAATTTCGAGCACTTCGGAATGAAGAATTAAAAAGGTTGAAACAAGGTGAAAAAGAATTGAAAGCGATCTTGGAGAAGGCATGTGACTGATGGAAATCATTCTTACGTCACACTTTGAAAAGACTTTGAGTATAACTCCGGAAAATAGAAGAGTCAGGTAAGATCCTGGGAAAACCTGTGGGTTATGGGCCACTCAAAGAAATCACCGTTGGAAAAGATAGCTTAAGAGATATTGCACCGGTTGAATAAAATGGCTTGAATAAGATAACAATCCTCAAGATAGCTTGAACGGATTAAGAATGGAATTATGAATCTTCAGCACTCCGGATATGAATAGCAAGAGGAGAATGATTAATTGGTGCACCGGAATAAGAAAGCATTGTGAAATGAGAAAAAAAGGATAAGATCAACACCGAAATCTTGAATTACATCCACCAGAGAAGAAACAAGAACGAAGAATGATGAACTAGAAGCTCTTGAGCATCTTCACGATAAAGCACCAGATAAGAACATTGAAGGAAAAGAATGAAGAAATATCACATGAATAAAATGGATACTTCATCTAAGATTTTCTGGCTCCAAGAAGAAAGGGGGGGGGGGGGGGGGGGG
>LR738711.1:157995051-158023730 GCA_902687465.1 Secale cereale | reverse complement strand
ACAAAGACAACTTGGGATGAATGAAACAGACAAATCGTCAGATTTCTCAATGGTGCCCGTATGGAATAACTTGAAGAGAAGGCACACCGGTTGAAAAGGATTAACATGAAGATCTTGGTGGTCGAGAAGAATTAGCACTCCCATAGAAATATGAGAACACCGATTAGGAAGGTATGGAATCAACATTTGACATCGAAGCAACTCGAATACCAGAATCAAAACAAGAACAAAGGGTAGATATGCAACATGATCTTCACAATATCATCCGAACAGAGAATTGAACGAATGAATTCCGTAGGTACATCAACTTGACGAGAAGCCACTTGGAGAACAAAAAATAAATAAAAAAAAGGAACAAGGAACAGATAGAACAAATACAAGATAGAAGTTTCGTTCGACATCTTCGTGCTGAAAGCTCATGGAACGTGTTACAAAAGGGTTTTGCAATCCTCGGATCAGCATAGCCAAGGACCCTTTAAGATGCAACTCCCGATCAGAACAAGTCCATAAAACCACTTCACTCAATGTAGAACCCCGAACTTCATATCGTGCATCGGTTGGAAGAATGCCTAGAACTACTAGATGAACCCACCTATAGATTTCCGAAAGTTTCCAGTTATGCAATCAGGTGTTGGGGATACACGGGAAGCACCGCGCAATCAACTCTAAACCTACATCCAGGTGTATCCATCCTTCAACACATAACCAGTCTTTCTCGGAAACTGTTTACCTCGGACCTTCGAAAAGCATCCACTATAACAAGCTATGGCAATACTCCCGAACTACCTCCCTAGTACTGGTTGATGTCGGGGTTATCTTGCCACAAACCGCATAGGAGAGTTTGATATGTCGGCCGTCTTAAGTATTCTAGTACTGCCGCGATGGATTTGTGACGACAACACCTCGGAGCTCAACTCCCCGGGATACTGCCACAACCCCTAATGACAGGAGGCATCGAGAACAATGTTCTCGTCACAAAGACATCGGAACAATCCAAACAATACTCGCGAGATCCTAAAAAAAAATTGGTGCAATTTTTGAAAGTAGAAGAGGCAAGAGTAATCGTCAGGAGTCCTCACCAGAGTGAAAAGAGAAGAGGAGCAAAAGAAATCCTACTCTCCGATATAAATATAGGACTCAAAATATTTTCAGTGTGTGCCTAGACTCAACCGTCAACGATTCGATCAATCAGTGGGGGCTTCTAGGTCGGAGAAGGCTCTGAATACCAACTTGTAATGCCCAGGATGGGACTATACCTCCTACGTGTCGAGGCACGACTTAAAGGTATAAGCCCATCCTAGAATGATCTCAAGTTTGGTATCTTTGCACGACTCATGTAAAAGAGGGATTAAATTGCAAAAGGAGATAGTTGGCTTACACTCGCCACTTCACACAATACATTACATAAGCATAACATCATTTAAAAGATCACAACCCATCTAAGGGCGAAGAACCAAAAGAAAGATACCAAAACAACATAAAGCCACAGGTCAGGATCGAATCCTAGTAGAAACCACTACTGATCGTCGAAACGTCACAAGCAAACGGCCACTCTTCATCGAACTCCTGGTGAAGTACTGATCCAGCTCCTGCATCTGGTGTGGTGAAGTAACTTTGAGCCACAGAGGACTCAGCAATCCCGTTCCCGGGTAACACGACTATTTAAGCCTTGGGTGAGGACAAGGCTGAAGAAAGAACAAGAGGTGAAGGAACAACAAGAGTCTGCAGCAGAAACTAGCACTAGCTTACGTAAAAGAGAGCGAGAAGAGAAGGCGCATCGGTCGAGAGATGATCACGAAGTGATCCTAACTAAAGCCAGTCAAACATAACCCCACCGTGTTCAACTCATGAATCCCTATTCGGAAATTGACAGTCACGGTACACACGCTGGTAGTGTATTGAAACATTGTGTCAAGTTATCTACAACCGGATATTAACAAGCTCCCATCTGCCACATAACCGCGGATACGGCTTTCGAAAGTTCAAACCCTGCAGGGGTGTTCCAACTTGACCCATTACAAGCCCACGATCCGCGGAGTCGCAACTCCATAGGTGGGAAGACCCGAGTATTCTTGGAATCCCATGCTCAAGATACTCCGAACTAAGGTAAGGCTAATCCAGCAAATCCTCCCGGCGTGTCGACACCCTGATAGTAGCCGCGCGTATCTAAGTCTCAGGACACGACCGGATGGGTGAGCCCACAGGTTTTTACCAAACCTTGAGTTTCCTCGAGGTGGCCCCGCGTAACCCCCGTTTCGGACCAACACTCATGTGGAGCACTGGCCCGGGGTTTTTGAATTAAAATAAAAGGGATAGCTAGTCCACATGCAAGTTTTATTAGTTATTAGGTGAATAGTACCAATGTTGGGACTTGCTGGAAAAGACTTAGCACTTAGCGGTTTATCAAGGGGGTCCCATACACCCCAACCGTGTTAGGAACGCATAATCAAGGAACATAACACCGGTTTATACGGTTCCTAACGGCATGAGTGGAACAAATCACCAAGCAAAAGGCTTAGCCTTCCACCCTTGCCAATATATAGATGATTTCATTTAAGCATTTATATAGTGTGATATAACCCAACCAAACTTCAACATGAAGCAAGCATCTTCAATCTTCACCTGCAACTAACAATGCTATAAGAGGGGCTGAGCAAGCCTACGTATAGCCAATCAATGGTTTGCATAGGTAGGGTGGTTAGACAGGATCATGGTTACAATAGGAGGCTGACAGGAAAGACAAGGGCATCGAGGCAAAACTATAGATTGAGACTACTAGCAATAGGCAAAGATAGTAATGGTATCCGGGTTCGGTCATCTTGCCTGGGATTCCACAAGGGAGAAGAACGGATCCTCGAAGTAGGCGGAGCAACACAGTCGAGCGAATCCTCACAACTCCGGAACAAAACCGAAGCTAACAAGAGAAGCAACCGGAAAGAAGCAAAACAACACGGTAAACACACAAGCATAAGCATGTCATACGATGCACATCCAAGTATGATGCATGTCCGGTTTAATATGCATGGCATGGCAAAGTGCACAAACAAAACTACAAGTTAAGTGGAGATCAATATGCAACGAGTTGCATATTGACGAAACACCACATTTAACTATTTAGTTGACTCACATTTAATTACAAGACAAGATTAATTGTTTTTAACATAGCAAGAGGTGAAGCATAATAAAACTACACTATTTAGGCATTTTAAATGAGGCCGGAAAATAACAACAACATATCCGGAAAATCCTCATGAGCATGTTTAGTAAATATAAACAAACAACAATTCACACATATTAATGTTGTTAACATGATGCGGATGACATGATCAAGTTTATGCAATTTATTAATTAAAGGTTAACAAGAGAGATATGAAGCATCGTCTCCGTGGTGGAAGGAAAGGGTGCCACGACAACGATCCGAAAATGATGCAACGCATCATATCGGTTCCGGTATCTCGTTGAGAGTCCGGTGCAAAAGAAAGAGGTGGCGTGAGCAAGTCAAACGAGATGAAAGGTGGGGCGATCCCGTTGCCGGGTTCCCACGAGTCGGCGACGAGACAACCGAGGAACATGACAAAGAGGGCACAACAGACACGATGCACACAAGGGAGACATTTCATACAACACAACATAACATCTGACGGGTCATCGGCTCGGGGTTATACCTTCGGGACACACGTTTCGGGGCGGTTCGAGATCGTAGTGGAAGTAGTGGTACTCGCGGTCGTAGAGGAAGTAGTTGTTCACGTTCGGAGAGGAAGTAGCCGTTCACGAGGCGGTAGTTGTACTCGGGCGACGGTAGCGGAAGTAGTGGTACACGTTCCCGAAGAGGAAGTAGTCGTTCGGGTCGTCGTGGTACTCGTTCGTGTCATGAAGAGGTACTTGCCGCAACACCGGGCGTAGTCATACACGGTCTTACCGGTCTCGGACTCGGTCGTAGACGTTCGGGTATCCGTAGAGCTACACGTGTAGTCGAACTTGGCGGTTAATCGGCGACTCGAAGGGGTACTCGGCGGTCTCGATCCGTAGATGTATGGGTCCAAAAGTAGATATACTTGCTGTTTCCTGGTTACTTGAGATTAACAATACCAGCAACAAAACAACAAAACAAAGGGAAAAGTTGCAGGCGACGACGAGCTGGAAAGGACGGAGCCGTCGTGGTGGAGCTACTCATGGCCGCGGCTGGCTGTGCGCCATGGCGAGGAGGTGCTGGACGAGGGGCTCCTTCGGGACGAAGCGGAGGGACGCGCTCGAGGCGCTCGAGCTGCTGAAGACGCAGCGGCATGGACTGCTCGAGGGAGACGCAGAGGCCGGCGGACTTGGCGACCTGGAGGCGAGGCGCTGGGGATGGGCGCTGCCTTGCTGGAGCCTTGGCGAGGAGGAGAGGAACCGGACTCTGGCCCTGGGCGATGCAGAGAGGAGGGTCGGCCGGAGGGGATTCCCGCGGCGACCGGCGGCTTCTGGTGAAGGGCCGCACGGGGAAGGGGCTCCTGGCCTTGGCGACGGGGCGTGCCGGGCGGTTGTAGGAAGGGAGGCCAGAGGAGCTCGGGGTCGCGAGGGAATGTCCGCGGCGGCCTGGCTCGCGGGAGATCGAGGGGTGAGGATCAAGGGACTCGGGGAGATCCAAAGGGGATCGATGGGAACGAGGGGGCTTCGCGAGCGGGATGAGGGAACGCCTCGATCGAGGGAACGGGAGATCGGGTCGGGCGCTGCGGCGCAGGAGGGAGAGAGCGAGGGGTGAGAGGGTGAAAGGATCGAGATGGACCTAGAGGGGGGGTGAATAGGTACAATTCTAAATTTTAATTGTTACTTAGCAATTTTTAGGCAATGGTACTAAATATGAAAGTGAGCCTAACAATTGCAAGTAAGATGCTTAACAAGTTAAGCAAGCTACACGGTTAGGTAGGTAAAGTAACACAATGAGATACAAGCAATAACTTAAATAACAAGTAACCACAAGTAGAAAGTTTAGGTTAGGAATAACCAAAACTTCGAGAGACGAGGATGTATGCCGATGTTCACTTCCTTGGAGGGAAGCTACGTCACCGTTTAGAGAGGTGGGTGCTACCACGAAGGCACACCAACGCCACGAAGGCTTCCCAACCACTAGTGGTAAGCCTTTAGGTGGCCTCCAAACCCTTACAAACTTTTCCGGGGGTAATCACAGAGTTTGATTCCTCACCGAAAGACTCCTACCGCCTAGGAGTCTCCAACCTCCAAGAGTAACAAGAACAATGAAGTAAAGCTCAAGACTTGCTCAAATCACAAATTCCTTTGGTGCAAAGAAGAGGAGGGAGTGGATCTATCACTTGATTGGACAACTTCTCACAAATGTCTTCAAATCCTTTTGGGATCTAAGATTTGGTGTATCAAGGTGAGAGAGAGTGCGAATGTGTTCTTGAGTAAGCTCAAAGTGAATGGTCAACCTCTCTTGTGGAAGAAGGGGATATATATAGTCATAGAGGAGAGAGGTGACCGTTGTACAGAAAAACGTACAACATGTGTCGGACATCCGGTCATTACCGGACGTCCGGTGGCATAGGTAGCACTGGACGTCCGACGGAGGCCGGACGTCCGGAGCCTGACAGTTCACCAGACGGGGCCACGTATACTGCTGTGTGTACAGGTGACCGGACGTCCGGAAGATTCCGGACATCCGCTAATTCTTTCTGTAAAGAAGTGCCGGACGTCCGGAGTGTGCCGGACGTCCGCTAATTCTTTCTGTGAAGAAGTGCCGGACGTCCGGAGTGTGCCGGACGTCCGTTAGGCGCTGAAGGACCGGTCGTCCGGAGGAGACCGGAAAACCGCTGTAAAGCTTCTGTTGAGGAATACCGGACATCCGGAGGAGGTCGGTCGTCCGTTAGGCGCTGAGTGACCGGACGTCCGGAAGATACCGGTCGTCCGGTAGGCTGTGAAGGTCCGGACGTCCGGAGAGTGCCGGACGTCCGGAGAAAACTGGACACATAGGTTTAGTTACAATACTTCTAGGTGCACAGAATATTATACTTGGTATGGATAGAGTAGAGATAGTGTGGGAGGATACTTTGTATGTTTTGAGCAAGTCTTTCACAATATCCATTGATCCCCTCTTAATAGTGCGGGATCCCTATACTCAGAATCAACCTGAAAATCAAGCTAGAAGCTATCATCTTTTATGTCCGTTCTTGAGCAATGTAGATTTGTCTGTATTCATGATCCACACACACATTGAGACATAATCCTGAGATATACTTGATAAACATGATTAGTCCCATATATGCATGTTGTCATCATTTATCAAAATATAATTAAAGGCAAGATTGCACTTTCCTCCCCCTTTTTGGTAGTTGATGACAACATGCATGCATTTCTCAAAGAATTGTATTAAAGGTTTTCAAATATCGAAATGATGTTATAGAGCTCCCCCTCAATAGGTGCATGAACAATAATAAACAAGAGGAGAGGAGCTCCCCCTAAATATGATATCATGACAATCTCTTTCACAGATTTCATAGGAAACTTATACACGAGATATCATACATAAACCTCATACCCATGATATAACACAGTAGTTCCATAGATATATAGGTGCATCACATAATAGATAAGGTTTCAACACAGAGTTCATATAACAGGTTCACATCATATGTTTGATACAAATCTCACATCATTACATAAATAGATAAGTTCTTAGTGAAATGCCTACTCCCCCTTTGGCAGCTACTACCCAAAAGTTGTCAGACCATCAGAAAGCATCATCATCATCATCGTGAGTACCACTGCCACCAGCCTCGTCAAGAAATTCAGACCACTCAGGACCCGAGGGGAAGCCAAAGTCAGAAGGCGGAACATCCGGAAGTCGTTCATCATCACTCACATCGTATACTCCGGATTCTCTCAAACGAGCCTTCAGAGCATTCTTGGAAGTAACCATGCGAGTGACTACATCGTGGTTCTGGGAACACTGAAAGGTGATGGCCTTCATCATGGCAGAGTGAGCTTTCCCAAGAAAGCGAGCAATGCGTCCAAGGGATGAAGACCCGGAATGAGTAGTGGGAGGAAAATGAGCAACAGTTCGACGAGGATGAGTGGAGGAGGAGGGCCTCACCCAGTCATCTGCCATGTGGGATGGAATGACCCACTGCTCATGTAAATGAGTGCGGACAATGGGAAAGGGAGCCACACTCTCAATAAAGGCCTGAAGATAGGGGGCATGAGGAAAGGCTCGCTTGAATTGGAAGGAAGCGAGACGGATCTCATGCCACAGAAAGTGCGGAACATTTATCTTTCCTTTAGGTGCCGTGTAGAGACGATGCATTAGGTCAATGCAATAGCTATTGCACGACCCTTTGTCTCCTATTTTAGGATAAACGGTGCGAATGACACACTGAAAAATGATGTAAAAGGGAGAGCGCCAAATTGACACTTGGTTTAGATCTTTTTCTTTCTCCTCCTTAGTCATTTCAGCGATGGGTTTGAGGAGATCCATGCAAACATTTATGCCTTTGGGCTTATGGCGGGGATCATCTTTGTGTATTTTGAACCCACTATCAGGAAAGCCCAGAGCAGCCACAAATTGAGAGTATGAGGCTGTAAGCACTGTGTCGGAGGTCATCCAAGTGACCGTGTTGTTGGGGTGAAAATGACATGTGGCATAAAATTGATGGATCGCAGCATTATTGAAATCATGCTGAAAGGAAAAAGGAGCAGCGAGACCCGAAGTCTCAATGAGTTCAATGGCTCCCGGATACTTCGGATGAGAACGAATGTGCTCAAGATCAATGCACAAATGTAAGGACAGACCTTTAGGTAAAATGACAGTGGTGAAAATGTCTGCCTGGACATTGGTGCGAAAACGATCATCCGTGGAGTCGCTCGCAACCGTAAATTGGTCTACATCACGGCGAAGAGTAAGATATGATGCGATGGGAATGGTGTTGAATCGCTTAACCTTTCGACCGTGAGAGAGAGGAGGCTCAAGGGAGATGTGACGAGCAGCACCTTGAGGCTGAACTGGTGGAGGAGGTGGCTTAAACGTGGGTCGCCGAGTCCCGGGCTTGGGTGCAGCAGTGTGGGAAGAGCCAAGGTCCTCCCTCTCCATAGCTGCGAGTTCATCCTCAAAATCTGATTCCTCCGATGAGGAGTCGCTTGTGGGGCTGCGAGGCGGAGCGACGCGCTTCTTAGCGCGAGCATGTTCTTGTGAGTCATCGGAGCCACCATGACGAGATGGGCGAGCAATCCCACCGGTGGCCTCCTTGCGTGCGGAGTGTTTAACCTTCGGCATTCCGTCCTAGAATAAGAAAAAAAAGGACCCACAATCACCACACTACTCTCATAGATCGAGGGCAAACCCGAGGGATGAGAGGAGGGGAAGAAGAGGGGGAAACCTTGGAGTGAAGATGCGAGACGGAGAGAGGCCGGCGAGGGAACCAGGCGACCAGCCCGGCTTATGGACAGACGAGGGCCCCCTCCTGGCGGCGGCCAGAAAAAGGATTCCAGCGGCAACGGCGGCAAGACGATGAGGTCCAGCGACGGCGGCCAGGCGATGAGATCCAGCGGCGGCGGCCAGGAGATAGGGACGGGGATGAAGATTTTAGGGTAAAACTGCCCCTCCCCACGCGGCCCGCCTTATATATGGGCCAGGGATATACCGGACGACCGGCGGTTTCCGGACGTCCGGTCCTAGTATAATTAGCGGATATCCGACAGTACCGGACGTCCGGTATAGGATTGACAGAAGGGTTTTGTCGGACGTCCGGAACGTATCGGACGTCCGGACGCACTCGAAACACTGGACGTCCGGAAAGTACCGGACGACCGGAGGGTCAGAGATGATGGATGGCTTGGGGCATTTTGTAGGGAGATGATGGATGATGCTTGCATGAATCTCGAAGACAATAAAATAACTTGCTTGGTTACTATGGTTACTCTACGAGTGGTGGTTGATGTCACCATGTTTGAGCATATGTGATATGAGACCTCAAGAATGTTGACTTGGGTGCATAGTCACTACTCCATCATATTAAAGCACCACATGATATGGTAAGCTTTGAGAGTGTTTGTTCTTTTTATGCATTGTATAGGAAGTAGAGTACTCATGAGTTGAGTGTATCCCCCTAAATATATGCCTACATCAAGACGAGATATTAAGTTTATGCATGAATGGGTACTAGATTTCACATAATATTGTCAAGCTCCAAGATACCAAGTTCACGCCTAAGTCGACAAAACCTAGCTTCATCCAATGGCTTCGTGAAGATGTCTGCAAGTTGCATTTCTGTACCAATGTGGGCAACATCGATGTCACCCTTTTCCACATGATCTCTCAAGAAATGATACCTAATGTCAATGTGCTTGGTGCGAAGATGATCTTTGGGATTTTCAGCAATGTTGATTGCACTTTCATTATCACATAGAAGAGGCACATGTCGATAGGTGATCCCGTAATCCTTCAAAGTTTGCCTCATCCATAGTAATTGAGTTCCACAACTGACAGCTGCAATGTATTCTGCTTCACAGCTGGAAAGGGCAATACAATTTTGTTTCTTGGAGGACCAACTTACCAATGAGCGTCCAAGAAATTGACATGCACCGGAGGTAGACTTGCTGTCCACTTTGTCACCAGCCCAATCAGCATCCGTGTACCCAATAAGATCAAACTTAGCATCGTTGGGGTACCATAGACCCAACTTTGGGGTGTGAACAAGGTATCTAAGAATATGCTTAACCGCTTTATGATGGCTTTCCCTAGGGGAAGCTTGAAATCTAGCACACATGCATACGCTAAACATGATGTCTGGTCTAGATGCACAAAGATAAAGCAATGAACCAATCATAGAGCGATAAATAGATGGGTCAAAAGGAATACCGTTTGTGTCTTCAGTGAGGGCAATTGTGGTTGGCATGGGTGTCTTACATGGACTAGCATCAGACATGCCAAACTTTGCTAGGATGTCCTTGAGGTATTTTGCTTGAGACAAGAAGATTCCTTCTTGAAATTGTTGAATTTGAAATCCGAGGAAGAATTTCAAATCCGCATTGAGCGACATTTCAAAATTCTTGGTCATTGAAGCCGCAAACTTCTTGCATAAATGAATGTTAGGAGAACCAAAAATTATGTCGTCTACATAGATTTGGCATAATATCAAATCACCCTTGTGTCTCTTATTAAAAAGAGTGGGATCGATCACCCCTCTCACAAAACCATCATCGAGTAGAAACTTCTTAAGATGATCATACCAAGCACGAGGTGCTTGTTTAAGGCCATACAAGGCCTTATGAAGTTTGTACACATAGTTTTTGTGATCGGGATCAACAAACCCAGGTGGTTGTGATACATATACTTCTTCTTGTAGAGGACCGTTAAGGAAAGCACTCTTCACATCCATTTGATGTAATGTAAATCCATTGAAAGCAGCATAAGCAAGTAAGATGCGAATAGATTCGAGACGGGCAACGGGAGCAAAGGTCTCACCAAAGTCCAAACCTTCGACTTGTGAGTACCCTTGTGCCACTAACCTTGCCTTGTTGCGGATGATGACACCATTCTCATCTTGCTTGTTCTTGAAAATCCATTTTGTTCCAATGACATTGTGTTCTGTAGTTGGTCTCTCCACCAGAGACCATACTTGGTTGCGTTCAAAATTGTTCAACTCTTCTTGCATTGCCACGAGCCAATCGTTGTCCATTAATGCGTCTTGTACCTTGAATGGCTCAATACTAGACACAAACGAGAAGTGAGCACAAAAGTTTGTCAATTGTTTACGAGTGACCCTACCTTCGGATATGCCAGTGAGAATTTTGTCAACATCAACACGTCCGGCCACACGAGGCATGATGGAGGTGAGAGTTTCACGAGGTTCAACTTCATGTCCATCATCCACGTCCTCAACATATGGATCATTGATGTGAGGTGGAAGATCTTCTTCTTCATGTTGCATTTGTTGAGGTTCATCATCTTCTTCTTCATGTTGCCTTTGTTGAGGTTCATCATTCCTAATTGCACTTTCTTGCTCTTGGTCTGGTTGAGGATGATCATGGTGAGGGACTTGATCATCATCAGGTGCTTGAGTTCTGGGCATTGGTCGAGGATTTTGATCTTGTGGTGGTGTGGGTGTTGTAATGGTTGGATATATAGGAAGTCGTGCGTCGTTTTCCATATCATCATGAGGTTCTTGTTCCATTGGAAGAAGAGCACCAACACCCATGTTCAAGATATCTTGAGAGGAATCTTCATCACCTGCATCACTTAGATCAACTTGCCCTCCATGAGAGCCATTAAATTCATCAAACACCACGTCACAAGTTTCTACAACACATCCATTGGATTTGTTGTAGACCCTATAGGCGTGGGAGTTTGATCCATAACCAACAAATATACCCTCAATAGTTTTGGATTGAAATTTTCCTAATCGTTCTTTCTTGTTGAGTAAGAAGCACTTACATCCGAACACACGGAAGTACTTGACATTTGGTTTGTTTTCGGTTAGGAGCTCATATGGGGTCTTTTCCAAGATTTTGCGGAGGAAAAGACGGTTTGAAGCATGACATGCAGTGTTGACGGCCTCAGCCCAAAAGCTATGTGGTGACTTGTACTCATCCAACATTGACCTTGCCATCTCCACAAGGGTACGGTTCTTTCTTTCAGCCACACCATTTTGTTGAGGAGTGTAGGGGGCGGAGTATTGATGCTCAATCCCCTCGTCACTGAGAAACTCTTCCAAGGTGTAATTTTTGAACTCGGAGCCATTGTCACTTCTTATTGCCAAGATTTCTTTGTCAAATTTGCGTTGAGCTTGTTTGGCAAAATCAATGAAGGTGAACTTCGTCTCGTCTTTGGATTTGAGGAAGAACACCCATGTGTATCTTGAGTAATCATCAACAATGACAAGACCATACTTTTTTCCACCAAGACTATCCCATGAAGGAGGCCCAAAGAGATCCACATGAAGGAGCTCCAAAGGCCTTGATGTAGATACAATATTCTTGGGTGGGTGTTTTGATTGGTGTTGCTTCCCGGCTATGCATGTACTACACACACGATCTTTCTCAAAAGAAATATTAGTTAGTCCAAGGATGTGATTCCCCTTTAAGAGGTCTTGAAGATTTCTCATGCCGACATGGGCTAGTCGGCGATGCCATAGCCATCCCTTGTCGGCTTTGGCCATTAGACAAGTTGCATGGAAGGTACTCTCTTTCGAGAAATCAACCGTGTAAAGGTTGCCATCCAACTTTCCAACAAAGGCCACTTCAAGAGTATCTCTCTTAAAGACTTTCACATCCGTTAGTCCAAACAGTGTATCATAACCAACAGAAGCCAATTGACGAACAGAAAGTAAATGATATTTTAGAGATTGGACAAGCATGACATTTGCAAGTGACATGTCATTTGTGATAGCCACCTTACCCAATCCAAGTACCTGTCCTTTTGTTCCTCCACCGAACACGATGCTCATAAATGGTTTGATGGCTTCCATAAAATCGTAGAGCAATTTTCCGTCTCCGGTCATATGGTTGGTGCATCCACTATCGATCACCCATTTGACTCCACCGGAGAAGGCAACCTACACACAATTCATTACTTGGTTAGAGGCACCCATTTTGCAATGGGACCTCTCACATTAGTCACGAGGGTCTTAGGAACCCAAATAGCATCGAACCGAAATGCATTATGGTGGCCAACAAATTTTGCATAAACCTCTCCATCCTTTGTTTTACGCAGTACATAGGATGGAGGCATGAAACCCTTAGGTTTGATGGGAGTGGGTTGGTCCCTAGTGGCCTTTCCACTCATAATCTTGTTGACTTGACTCTCTCCTTTCTTCCTCTGCCCTTCGCGTACAAACGTCTCCTTGAGAGGAGTGGTGCACTTTTGAGTGGAGGTTTTTGTCTTGCTTGTGCTTGGGTCGTACCCAAGCCCTTCCCTTGCGAAAACTTCATTGTGACGACTCAATACTTCATTAAGGTTCTATTGTCCTTGAGCACAAGTCATGATTCCTTTCTTGAGCTGTGCTTTTAGAAATCGATTTTCCTCACAAATAGATGCTAGATCATAACTTGCGTTAGTAGTACATGCATCAACATTTATAACAGGAGAGGAGTAAGCCTTGGCTAGAGTTTCAAGATAAGTAGCTTTGAGCGTCTCGAAGCTCTTTGTAAGAAGGGTGAGCTCTTCTTCCTTAGTCTTAAGAGACACATATAGAAGCTCACACTCCTTAGAGAGAGTAGCATGAGACCTCACAAGTTTGCTCTTATCATTCGTCAACTCCTTGAAGGAGCTTTCATCCTTTTCCAAGGAACCAAGTTTCTTGACATATTCATCAAGGTTTGTACCAATTTTTATGCATAGTTCATCATTTTTTGCTTCCTCATATAGGACTTTCCGCTCAAGGATTTAATATTTTTCCTTTTCCTCGGTGACGAGGGTTTCGAGTTCCTTAATGGTGACGGTGTGCTTACCCACCATCTCCATAAGCATACGAAACATAGTGAGTTTCTTTCCTTTGAGGGAACACATGAATTTTTCTAGTTTAGCATACATAGGATCATTCTCATCATTATCCTCATGATTATCCTCCGCATCATTAAGAGTAGGTGGAGAGAAAAGAGGAGGTTCCGAACGAGAGGTTACCTTCACTTTGTCTGAAGAGGTTTGTTGCTCATGGTCCTCAACAATGGCGTTGGCCATCAAACACTTGTCTGCGTTGCCCTTGTAGTCTTTCATGTAGTTGTAGGTGACAACCTCACCACTTTTGTTGACTAGTCTCAAGGTGCTTTGAGAATCTTGAGCAACACCGGCAACACCTCCAACATCATCGGGATCGGATTCTTCTTGGGCAATCATAGCCCTTCCATCTTTCTTCTTAAGCTTGGAGTTCACAGGGTTTGGCAATTTCTTCTTTACAAAGTTCTTGGGAAATCTGGGCTTATCTTCTCTCTTCTCATATGGGCACTCATTGGAGAAGTGATCCGTCTCGTCACAGTTGTAGCAACTTCGGACCTTCTTCTTTTGAAATCTCCCTTTGAATTTTCCTGCGCTGAACTTCTTCACAAAGAGAGCAATGTCTTCATATGAGGGTCCCTCTTCAGAGTCACTTTCATCATCTTCATCCTCACTTTCTTCTTCTTCACACACTTGTTTAGCCTTCAAGGCTAAGTTGGTCCCGGAAGATGAATTTCCATGCATGGCAAGATGTCTTGTAGCATTTGTCTTGGATTCTTCAAATAGTTGAAAGGTGGATATGATGTCATCTGGAGTCATTTCTTTGAATCCATGGTGTTGCTTTATGTCCCACACCATTTGATGGTGATACGGGGCAAGAGCATGTAGCAACTTGTCCACAAGAAACCGCTTTGTCAAGTTGAATCCATCTTGTGTCTTGTCACAGTCACAGGACTCTATGTCAGAGGTAAGCGTCATCAGAAGCTCGTTGAGCTGGTTGGGGGTTTCACCTTTCTCCATACAGAAGTTTTGCAATTGGCCTTTGGCAATCTCATATTGTGCAAGCCGGAGGGAGGAGGTTCCGGTTTTTGATCTCACAATGCAATCCCACAAATCCTTGGCACTGGTGATGTGTATGAAAGGTCTCCTTTGCTTTTCACTCATCCCTTTCCTTAACAACATGATTGCAGTGTCGTTGAGATGCTTGTCATATATTTCTCTTGGAGTGAGGTTCTTTGGATCAACAGGGTTGTACCCATCCTCCAAGATGGCCATCATCTCATCGTTTGCGAACCTAAGATGATCCTGCATAGCAACTCTCCACATAGAAAAGTCAGCCTTTTTATCAAGCACGGGAGGTTCACCCCCATGCTTATACTTTGGTTTTTCATCTTTAGGTTTTGCATATAGCCATGGAACATTAGAGTGATCACTATTAGGAGGTTGTTGATCAAGAGAAGGAATAGGCGCAGTTTGCCTCGAACCCACACCACCCGGACTAGTGGGTATCGTGGAATCTGTGGTTAGTGCGGCTAACCTTATTTTGACCAAGGCCTCAAGAGAAGCATCATGCTCCTCCTTTTGCTTAGCAAGGGCCCGTTCTAGATCCTCAGAGGTGAAGGTCTTGACTCCCGAAGAAGTCGAGACCTGATCTTTTGGATCTACAACAAGGGGAGTCCCATCGGGGTTCATCTCGCTCTAGGGCGGTTAAGCCACAAGAATAGAGCACGAGGCTCTGATACCAATTGAAAGGATCGAGATGGACCTAGAGGGGGGGGTGAATAGGTACAATTCTAAATTTTAATTGTTACTTAGCAATTTTTAGGCAATGGTACTAAATATGAAAGTGAGCCTAACAATTGCAAGTAAGATGCTTAACAAGTTAAGCAAGCTACACGGTTAGGTAGGTAAAGTAACACAATGAGATACAAGCAATAACTTAAATAACAAGTAACCACAAGTAGAAAGTTTAGGTTAGGAATAACCGAAACTTCGAGAGACGAGGATGTATGCCGATGTTCACTTCCTTGGAGGGAAGCTACGTCACCGTTTAGAGAGGTGGGTGCTACCACGAAGGCACACCAATGCCACGAAGGCTCACCCTATTCTCTCTTTGAGATATCACCACGAAGGCGATTCCCAACCACTAGTGGTAAGCCTTTAGGTGGCCTCCAAACCCTTACAAACTTTTCCGGGGGTAATCACAGGGTTTGATTCCTCACCGAAAGACTCCTACCGCCTAGGAGTCTCCAACCTCCAAGAGTAACAAGAACAATGAAGTAAAGCTCAAGACTTGCTCAAATCACAAATTCCTTTGGTGCAAAGAAGAGGAGGGAGTGGATCTATCCCTTGATTGGACAACTTCTCACAAATGTCTTCAAATCCTTTTGGGATCTAAGATTTGGTGTATCAAGGTGAGAGAGAGTGCGAATGTGTTCTTGAGTAAGCTCAAAGTGAATGGTCAACCTCTCTTGTGGAAGAAGGGGCTATATATAGTCATAGAGGAGAGAGGTGACCGTTGTACAGAAAAACGTACAGCATGTGTCGGACATCCGGTCATTACCGGACATCCGGTGGCATAGGTAGCACCGGACGTCCGACGGAGGCCGGACGTCCGGAGCCTGACAGTTCACCAGACGGGGCCACGTATACTGTTGTGTGTACAGGTGACCGGACGTCCGGAAGATTCCGGACATCCGCTAATTCTTTCTGTAAAGAAGTGCCGGACGTCCGGAGTGTGTCGGACGTCCGCTAATTCTTTCTGTGAAGAAGTGCCGGACGTCCGGAGTGTGCCGGACGTCCGTTAGGCGCTGAAGGACCGGTCGTCCGGAGGAGGCCGGAAAACCGCTGTAAAGCTTCTGTTGAGGAATACCGGACATCCGGAGGAGGTCGGTCGTCCGTTAGGCGCTGAGTGACCGGACGTCCGGAAGATACCGGTCGTCCCGTAGGCTGTGAAGGTCCGGACGTCCGGAGAGTGCCGGACGTCCGGAGAAAACTGGACACATAGGTTTAGTTACAATACTTCTAGGTGCACAGAATATTATACTTGGTATGGATAGAGTAGAGATAGTGTGGGAGGATACTTTGTATGTTTTGAGCAAGTCTTTCACAATATCCATTGATCCCCTCTTAATAGTGCGGGGTCCCTATACTCAGAATCAACCTGAAAATCAAGCTAGAAGCTATCATCTTTTATGTCCGTTCTTGAGCAATGTAGATTTGTCTGTATTCATGATCCACACACACATTGAGACATAATCCTGAGATATACTTGATAAACATGATTAGTCCCATATATGCATGTTGTCATCATTTATCAAAATATAATTAAAGGCAAGATTGCACTTTCAGAGGGTGAGGCTGCAGCGGTCGCTAGGGTTCGGTGGTGGCCGGGTCGGTGGGCCTGATTCCTGAGGAGGCCTGGGCCGGCTCGGGCCAGAAGGGAAGGCCCAAGTGGCTGCTCTCTTCTTCTAGTTATTCCCTTAGCAGAAAACAACTAAGAGAAAAAAAAAGAGGAGGGGGGTTAGGGAAAAAACACATTGGGATTATTTTTCTCGGGCATCATAAAATGAGTGCGGTCCGAGAAAAATAGAAAAGGCGAGATTGTAAGAAATAATTCAAACATATTTGAATTAATCAAATGGGTTTGAACTAAGACTTGATTATAGAAGTGTCCAAAAATGTTCGAATTTTCGGAGGAACCTCGAAACAACGGAAAAGAATTACAGGGAAGGGTTTTTGTAGGAGAACTCGAAGTGGAAAAGACATGGGGAAATATTGCAAGTGTGTTGCGGGTAATTCCAAACAATGGAATATTTATTATATAGCTCCCTAAATAATATTGAGAGGCTTTTATATGTTATAAAGAGAAGTCACCTTCCCTCGATTTAAATGGACCGAAGGTCCACACGATTTATTAAGGTTGAGATGCAAAAATTAAAATGACGTGATGGCATGATGACATGATGCAATGCGAAAATAAATAACACAAGCACAAAAGAACACACGGGCAACCCGGAACATCTGGAATCTTCTGGAATCTTTTGGGACGTCGGTCTTCGGGCGTCACACACCTATAGTGCTATATCCATGGCTCACGCTCATGTATTGCGTGAAAGTTGAAAAGGTTTGAAAAAATTGAAGTATGAAACAATTGCTTGGCTGAAACCGGGGTTGTGCATGATTTGAATATTTTGTGTGACGAAGATGGAGCATAGCCAAACTATATGATTTTGTAGGGATGAACTTTCTTTGGCCATGTCATTTTGAGAAGACATAATTGCTTCGTTAGTATGCTTGAAGTATTATTATTCTTATGTCAATACTAAACTTTTGTCTTGAATCTTTCCGATCTGAACATTCATGCCACAGTAAAGAAAATGACATTGAGAATTATGTTAGGTAGCATTCCACATCAAAAATTCTGTTTTTATCATTTACCTACTCGAGGACGAGCAGGAATTAAGCTTGGGGATGCTTGATACGTCTCCAACGTATCTATAATTTTTTATTGTTCCATGCTATTATATTATCTGTTTTGGATATTTAATGGGATTTAATATACACTTTTATATGATTTTTGGGACTAACCTATTAACCCAGAGCCCAGTGCCAGTTTCTGTTTTTTTCCTTGTTTTTGAGTATCATAGAAAAGGAATACCAAACGGAGTCCAATTGACCTGAAACTCAACGGAGCTTTTTTTTGGACCAGAATAAGCCCACGGAGTACCGGAGATGGACCAGAGGAGTCCCGAGGCCACCACGAGGGAGGGGGCGCGCCCTACCCCCTGGGTGCGCCCCCTATCTCGTGGCCGCCTCGGGAACCCCCCTTACTTGTTCCCGACTCCAACACCTCTTATATATACCCAAACATCCAGAAAATAACCTAGATCGGGAGTTCCGTCGCCGCAAGCCTCTGTAGCCACCGAAAACCAATCTAGACCCGTTCTGGCACCCTACCGGAGGGGGGAATCCCTCTCCGGTGGCCATCTTCATCATCCCGACGCTCTCCATGATGAGGAGAGAGTAGTTCACCCTCGGGGCTGAGGGTATGTACCAGTAGCTATGTGTTTGATCTCTCTCTCTCTCTCTCTCTCTCTCTCTCTCTCTCTCTCGTGTTCTTGAGATGGCACAATCTTGATGTATCACGAGCTTTGCTATTATAGTTGGATCTTATGATGCTTCTCCCCCTCTATCTTCTTGTAATGGATTGAGTTTCCCCCTTTGGAGTTATCTTATCGGATTGAGTCTCTTAAGGATTTGAGAAAACTTGATGTATGTCTTGCGTGGGATACCCGTGGTGACAATGGGGTATTCTATTGATTCACTTGATGTATGTTTTGGTGGTCAACTTTCGGGTTCAGTGACCTTGTGAACTTATGCATATGGGTTGGCACACGTTTTCGTCTTGACTCTCCGGTAGAAACTTTGGGGCACTCTTTGAAGTTCTTTGTGTTGGTTGAATAGATGAGTCTGGGATTGTGTGATGCGTATCATATAATCACACCCATGGATACTTGAGGTGACATTGGAGTATCTAGGTGACATTAGGGTTTTGGTTTATTTGTGTCTTAAGGTGTTATTCTAGTACGAACTCCAGGATAGATCGAGCAGAAAGAATAGCTTCGTGTTATGTTACTACGGACTCTTGAATAGATCGATCGGAAAGAATAACTTTGAGGTGGTTTCGTACCATACCATAATCTCTTCGTTTGTTCTCCACTATTAATGACTTTGGAGTGACTTTTTGTTGCATGTTGAGGGATAGTTATATGATCTAGTTATGTTATTATTATTGAGAGAACTTGCACTGGTGAAAGTATGAACCCTAAGCCTTGTTTCAAAGCATTGTAATACCGTTTGTGATCACTTTTATCGTTAGTTACCTTGCTGTTTTTATATTTTCATATTACAAAAACCTATATCTACCATCCATATTGCACTTGTATCACCATCTCTTCACCGAACTGGTGCACCTATACAATTTACCATTGTATTGGGTGTGTTGGGGACACAAGAGACTCTTTGTTATTAAGTTGCAGGGTTGTTTGAGAGAGACCATATTCATCCTACGCCTCCCAAGGATTGATAAACCTTAGGTAATCCACTTGAGGGAAATTTGCTACTGTCCTACAAACCTCTACACACTACAAAAAAATACACTTCCATGATGATACGTGTTTGTCACAGTAGGTCACATTTTCTGTCATGCATGTACATCCATGACAAATTTATGACAGAATCAAGGTAGTCATACATGTGCTGTCATAGAAGTGTTCCATGACATTACCAAATTATCATCACGGAAGTGTCCACCTCCATGATGATAAATCGCGCGTCACGGAAGTGCTTTCGTCAAGGGTGACCAACACATGGCATCCACCGTAAGGGAACGCTGTTAAGCTACCGGGTCCGGTTTTGGATCCGATAACCCGTTAACAGCCCCGACCAATGGGGATTTTCCACGTGTAAAATCATCATTGGCTGGAGGAAACACGTGTCGGTTCACCGTTGGGACAGATGTCATCCACTCATTGGACCCAAAGCGCCTATGATACATCGACACATGGCACGACCCAACAGAGGCCCATTCGTGTGAAAAGGTTGGCCCGTTTGACTTTGTCAAAAGGTGGCGGGCCGGCCCACGGCAAGCCTATGAACGGCCTGTTCGCATATAGCCCATTTACAGCCCGCTAACCCAGGGCCCGTTTACGGCCTATCCGACTTAGGCCCAGTAGCATCATCTGGGCCGTCCAATATAATTCCAGCCCGTTTTAGCTTCCGGCCCATGACGTCTTTCGGCCCATATGAGGCCCTTATTACTCTCGGCCCATTTAACGGCCCATGGTAAAACTGGCCCATAATGAAAAATGTATCACTTTATACCCATTAACGTCACGTGGTGGAACTGGGCCGTAATGAACAGTGTATCACTTTATACCCATTAACGGCCCATTATTCCGTTGGGCCGTTTCCAGCCCATGTTATCTTTCGGCCTTCTCGAGGCCCATTTATTCTTGGGCTCATTTCCACATTCATTTACTTACGGCCCGTTACTGTCATTTTCTGCTTGTGTGCCAAATTCAGCATGTGGTTACAGTCGGCCCGTTTGTGGCCCGATAATACGTTGGGCCGTTTTCATGTCAAAAAAACCGTTGGGCTGTTTTTATAGAGTTATCAAATACGGCCTATTAATGACCCATTATTGTCCACGAATAGTACGGCCCGTGATTGGCGAAATGATGATACGCCTAGTAGAAGGCCCATGGATCCTACGGCCCGTAAAAGGCCCATGAACCGTACGACCCGTAGAAGGCCCATGGATCCTACGACCCGTATAGAAGGCCAATGGATCTACGACCCATAGAAGGCCCATGGAGCATACGGCCTGCAGGAGGCCCATGGTTACAACAGTCCGCGTGTTACCATGATTATTTTGGCCTAGTTTCCAAAGATAGGTTATTGTGGCCACTAGAAAAACACAGAAAAAGAACTGTAGTGACTACAAGCAAACAACTAAAAAAGACAATAAGGAAATAAATAAGCAAGCAATTAACGCTGGCCTATTACCGCTATTACACATATTACATCCACTGGGCATCAAAGTTCGCCACCAGTGCAAATATAGGGAACAAAGCAGCATATTACATACACTGGCCGTCAAAATTGGCCACCAGTGCAAATAAACGCGGCAGCAAAACAAGAGCATAACTGAAACAACTTCAGAAGAGCTCAAGAAACGTGGTATCCACCATGCTGGCAATAAGCTTAGCAAGCTTATTAGCTTTCTCCTGTTTGGCGCTAAAATCCTCCAACGCTTGTTGTTGCACCAGAAAGTATGCATCTAAATGCTCTAGTGACTTCCGCAGTCCTTCCACTTCTTGTCGCAGCACAGCTAATCGATGTCTTTCAGCTTGTAGTTGAGACTGAAGAAACCGAACTGATTCAGACAGTGAGTTTGAATAGCTTGTGCAAGCGGTAGTGGCCAGTAACTCCAACATAAACCAAGACAGGACTTTGGGGTTGTCTCACTGCCTTCGAGATAGTCTTCCTTAGCTGTTTTATCAGCTTTGTTGGAGACCAACAAGGATGTGCCACTATCCTGAACCTTATATGCATTACTTCCTTTACCATTGCTTAATAAGGCACTCTTCCCCAATATTCTGTCAGCATTTAAAAGAAGAAACAAGCAGACACATAACAGTTTAGCATGTACTAGTATATGAAACTCATTTGGGTGAACCAGTTCATTAGTAAGGTGGACAGGATTAAACTACCAAGTCTTCTATTGCCAAGTACTAGTACATAATAAAAGCATCAAACAAACATATATATATGTCCTATGGTCACTGCATTGTCTTGCCAAATCAAAATAGAGACACGGTTCAAATCATATCAGTTCAAAACAAAGCAGCAGTGAAAGAATACAAAGCGTGGGAAACTACATGGCACAACAAGATTTCAGATGGGTACCACGGGTCTACATGTACAACAACACTATTTGCTTTGTTGTGATGCTAGTAATGTGCATGATATGAGAAGTCAACTGTATACACAATTGAAGTTGAAATCAGCAGAGCTATTGATAAGAGCAAGCCTGTTAAAGAAACATCCGTGAACATACCTGCTGTGCCATTGGAGTTTTGATTAGATCCTTCAATTTAAAAATAAGTGTGTAAATACAGTGATACAAGAGCAAAGCAGTATGCACGATAGCAATCATAGTTAAAAAAGGCGCGCCTAGGCTCTAGGCATTGGCGAAACACATTGTGCATAACTACCTTAATCTGTGCATAACTGTGCATAAGCATGCGCTTTGGTCCGTGAAGCGCAAGGCTGTGGCAAAATGCACAATTAACGCCTAGCGCTTTTTGGAACTATGATAGCAATGGAATCTTAAATTAGAACAGTTGTTCTTCAGGTTTAGGCACTTGTTCTACATGAACAGAGTACAATAAGACACATGAATATAGTAATAGAAAATGAGCTCATAGAGCTTACCACATTCTTGGTTCGGGACCAGTACAGAACAAGGCGTTCCCAGTCATCGTCCAGTAAATGTGTCTCGGGAGAACATAAGGGAATTTGATGAGTTTCTTTGCCGATGAAGTACATTTTCTTCAGGTAATTCCGATACCGCCACCAAGCATTCTTGAAGATAGCAGAGGTATTAGCACAGGTTACCTCATCGTGAGTTTCCAAATCGGTCCGTCTCTATAGAGAAAAATGGGAAAATTTGATGTATTATAACCATCATTGAGGTAGGATGTATGGGACAAAGCAAAGTAATTGCCATGAATAACATTACTTACACATAATTCCTGGACAAACACCTGTAACTGGCATTTTCCTTCATCTTCAGTATAATATTTCCAAGATGGGAAGATACGCACATATGATTTAACAACATCAAATGTAGATGCTAAAGTACGACTAGCTAGTTGTACTTCCTCCACAGGAATAGGCGTACTAATTGGTGGAGTTGGGGTTCACCGTGGTAGTATTGGCCCTTTGGGCACTGGAGTTGCCTTACTAACTGCTCTTGTTTGGGAGCTCTGTGGTGGAGATGGTGCTGTGTCAACAGGAACTGGGTTACTATCTGCTGGGGTTGGGGTTAGATTGGGTGAAGCTGGTTCTCTGTCCATCGCAGTAGGGGTACAATGTGCGAGAGTTTGGGTTATGTGTGGTAGGGCTGGTTCTCATGCATGTACAACCGGAGTGTTATCAACACCAAGAGGTAGCACTGTTTTATTCGAAGATCGTGTTTTTAGTCCGCTAGATGCTGGCATCACCCGCTCCAATTCAAATGGCTGATAAACAGGAAACATAGTTGAATGTACAAACATTGTATGACAGACATATGCAATATATAGTGTGGGAAAAAGAGGACATGAAATAGTTGACATGTATATTGTTTAACTAAAACAGATAGCATGACATAATTTCACATATATGATGTCTATCTAAACTGGATAGAATAGTATAACATAATTCAAAGATATAATGAATAACTAAAACGCCATGCCAAGTTAGAGCATACACCTCGGTGGGGGAATATGACTGGTCATCTGTCTCTGAATCCATCTCTGAGGAGCTATCGGGACCCAACAAGAGATCTGCTTCGAGAGGTAGCACTGTCTGCTCTGAAGGCCTTGTTTTCACTCTAGATTTTTCAATCTCCCACCCAAATGGCTGATTCACAGGAAGAGTAGTTTAATGTACAAACATTGTCGAGAAATGGAAATGTAATGAACAAAAGGATGGGCAAGATATCATTCAAATATATGATGCCTAGTTAAACATGATGGCATTGTACATTTCACATATATTATGGCTGGCTAAAAGACATGAGACTGCATAATTCCCATATATGATATAGAAACTAAACAGGTGGCGACAGAACATGTCTAAACTAAGCAGATGACATATATGATGTCAAAAGTAGGCACTGCAAGGCAACATATGCATGGTATGACTAACATCATAATGCCAAGGTAGAGCAAACACCTTGGGGGGTAAATAGGAGTGGTCAGCGGCATCTGAATCCGCCTCAGAACAGATATCTTACTCTGGATTACAATCTGGAGAGGGGTGGGGAGGGTTTGCCATTGAACCCACCACTGAGCGATGTCTGCATGACATTGTATTGGCGCGCAAAACTCTTCTCTTTTTCTCTACATGTTCAGCATGACTGTGTACAATATCTGACATGCATATAAAAAAATATGGTGAGATTATGCAAGGAGAGCATGCAGAAATTTAGAGTGATGGTAACAACCAGTGGATGGATCCAAAAATAATGATAGCTGGCTGATGATTGTTTTAATTTAATAAAAAGATAGATGATGATTGCTTTACTATTTGTTTCCCACCCAAGATGAACAACATAGGCATACCCTGGGTGAACCAGATATTAGATAGAGATACTATTCATTGCTTCCTCGATATGTGCCCCACAACTAATTTAGAACTCAAGTTTGAACATTAATTTGGACCTGACTTGGAGTCTAAGAGGTGAACATGACGATAAAGTAGCAGGTAATTTTAAGCAATGCATAACATAAGCAGAATCAAAAGAGAGGCGACCTCTCTTTTGGACCCGTGTAATCATCAGGTTCATCTGCTGAGTCGATGATGGTGATGCCGCTGCGGTGGGTGTCGGCGGCAGGGAAGGAGATCTGAGGCGGCGAAAGACGGTCAGGAGTCGTGATGTCTGGTTTGGTGGATGTTTCTGTCGATGGAGCACCTTAGGTGAGGTGGACGACGCCGCGGCAGGAGCAGGACAAACCACACAAAGTTCCCTTCGACACCTACCTGTAACTGAACTAATTCTGTAAGGGCTCATTTGGCTTGCATGATTCTCAAAATGCAGGGATAGGAAAAACATCGGAATAGGATAGGAATGCACATGGTAAACAGAGCATTTGTAAACACATGATTTCTGCCAACTTGGGTGTTTGGTTTATAGGAATTGGAAGAGCAGAGGAATGCAAAGAAACATGGCCAAAATAAAGTGAAACCATATGAAAACGTGTACAATTAGAATGTTATTCTGCCACTAATGCACTTGATCTTGTTTTCATGCATAGGATTTTGAAAAGTAGGTCTAGGTGGATGTTTTGCTTCATTCCTTTAAACAAAATGCATGAATAATTGAATAGTAGAGTGACATTGGAAAATTCCCTATTGCTATGTTTTTCCGTCGAACCAAAATTTCCCTAATGGATCGACATAAATGTATAGTAATAAGCGATGCAACAAGTGTACAACCTCTTTGCCATAGCCGTGTCGGCCTCAGCATCATTGGGTTGGTCGCTGAAGCAGTTGAGGCGAAGGTTGTTATCGGAGGTGTGGAGGAAGATCTGAGGAATCTATAGACGGCGTCCAGGGCATTGCTCTGTTGTGATGGATCGTTCTGTCGTTGGAGCAGCCCCATGAGCCGTAAGACGTCAAGGCTGAAGCAACACAAGATAGACATCGTCAATCTCAAGTGGGATTCTAATAGGATCTCCAATAGATGATGTAAAATTTACATCACCAAAAACCACCTGACTACAACAGATGAGGTAAAAACTGTTGACTCTGAACTTAAGTGTCAAAACTGAAATTTACTGTGGAATCTGAATGTTACTGTCGAAACTGAACGGAATGGTAGTAGAGAGGCACTTGACATGTAGTTTAGGGAGGGCCTGCAGTTCATCTTCAACCTGCACCCCCCTGAGCCGCCAGCCACCACCGGCCGAACCGCCGGCCCCAGTGTCACCTCGCCGCCTCGAAACAACTCCCCACCGCCGGTCCACCGCCGCCCCGGCCAACCCTATAGGCCCCCAGCCCCCACCCTGAACCCTAAGATAGATAGTGGGGTACCTCTCCGGTGAGCCCCGTCCCCGATGCGGGTGGTTTTTCCTTAACTCCGGCGAGCCCCCCCCCCTCCCACCCCCTGAAAATCGACTGACCCAAAAGTCGATTCAGTCGACTGAAGTGTAGCTAAATCAGAGCAGAGCAACAACACGAGTGAGGGGGAGAGCAGCAGCAGCAACGCGAGCGAGCGAGAGCCGGAGCAGCAGCAGCAGATCCGGCTGGTATGGACGCTGCCTCCGAAGGGGCCTCGCACTAGGGGAGAGCCGCCATGGAGATGTCGTCCGCGGCGCCGGCTTCAAGGTAGCCAATCCATGGGGTGAGGGATGGAGCACCATCGGCGCCAGGAGGTCGAGCTAAGGAGAAGGTGTGATGCGATGAGTGTACAACCTCTTTGCTGGCGCCGAGTAGGCCTTGGCTTTCTCCGAGGAGTCCGTGAGGATGTTGCGGTTCCGGTGGAGCAGGTTAAGGTGGTGCTGCGGGGATGGAGCAGCCACGATATACGAGGCGATCGTCGGAGCAGATCCTTGGAGGTGGAGGACTGGGTGGCTGAACCGGCGGGACAACGAGATGGACGATGGATCCTCATCCGGGGAGGTGGACGAGGAACGTCGAGCTGTTGTGGTGGACGACGTCGTCGGGGAAGAGGCTCCGGCTGGGCAGCGGTGAGGTGGCAGACGGAGGAGGGTGGGTTTTCGCGGCAGGAGCAGAGAGGTTATGGCAGCCTGGGATTTCGAATGGCAAAAAGGAGGCGATGGAGACGCGCTTGTCCAAAATGTAGGGTGTGTTACAAAAGTACCCCCCCCCCACCGATTTGAACTAGTGGCCCTTTCGGCTCAGGGTCAGAAGGGGGATTTTGTGTGTCGGGATTTGGCAGCTGGAGGGAGTTTTCGCGCGTGTTGTAATTTCGGGATAACAAGGCGGGTTGTGAAGGCGCCATTTTTGGGAGCACGATATCTGAATTTTCGGGATATAACAAGGCGCGGGTAGAATTTTAGGGACAAGCCTAATGTGTAATATTGTACTTGTATGTACCAAATCAATTCGCACTTCCCTCAACCAAAAAGAAAACGAAAAAATAAAACTATTCACAGCACACAAAGAGAGAGTCTTGCCCCGTTCTACTATAAAAATGATATTTAAAGCTACTCATACCAACAATTTAGTGCAATTAAATGCTATTCGGTAGTATGAATCCATGTTCTGTCCAATTAAAAAAAATTGCTTGCTGTATAATGCATGTAACCTACTCATACCAACATTTTAGTGCATTCCAAATATCTATACTACCACTGCAATTTGAACTGAATTTGAATTCGTTTCTCTATTTCAATAACAATCTACAATCATGATTGTTGCCAGCTTCAACCATCATTCGTGTGTTACTACCTCATTTCCGGTTTATAGGGCTCAATTCAAAAATCTCACCAACCAAGATAGATGATGAGTGATGAAACAATTTTTGTAGTTTGCAAAGGCACACAATTAATGCACTTGTTTTCCTCACAATTTTATGTTTACCAATGCATTAATTGCAATGCATGCATACATAAAATACATGCATTGGTCAATTTTCTCTTAATCTTTGCATGCAATGATTTAATGCACCCTGAAATCTGAACATGTGATGGGGAACAATCAAATTGAGCCTTATAAAACGAAAAATCTAAAATTTTGAGATAAGCCCTATAAACCGTAAAGGAGGGAGTACCTTAATAACACACCACATGATTACTATAGAGATAGATATGAACTATGTGTACTACATGAACTCGAATTCTGTTTTTTGAATACACTTGATGTTGATTCCAAATAATAGTACATTTGATATACTAACTATATATTCATACTCTAAACCATGTTCCACGTGTACACCGTGTTTATCACACATAGTATAGTGCCCCACCCCCTACATTATGATAAGTATTTAGACCTGAGCTACAAAAGCCACACATTAGCCCAAATTAAGATCAATATTCTATATGTTATATGTAGTACTAGCAAGATGCCCATGCGTTCCACAGAACATCAACATCATCAAGCGGAGGCCTAATTTGCAAATATGGAGAGGGGTGTGGGTATCTTTTTTCAAAATTGTCATAGTTTCCTTCCTATCCATCAGATACAAATCGGACGGCCTATATTGCAGGATGGCACCATCATCAACAACTCCGTTTTTATAAGAGTAGAGATAAAATATATTATATGTAGTAGAACATGTTCATAACCACACCATGTGTATCACCGTTATATATATTCACACATGCGTTGGTTTAAAACACTATGATAAATTCTTCAAATGTTCGAATTCGCTTTTTATAATGAAGTATGATCTCTATTCGTCTTTTACACCCACACAATTCTCTTATCTTTGTAGCTAGCTAGCGCTAACTTTCTCTCGTGCATGCAGACGCCCGCATCCCTCTCACCCTCCCTCAGCATTCTCTAGCTCCATCATGCAAATTCGTCTTTTCACTATAGGTCGTTCACCCATGGCGTCTGTAGCCCCCCCAGCTCCTTCTTTACGGCACACATCGATCGATATGCCTCTCTAGCCAGGTGTGCCTAGCACAAAACACAAGCTTCCCCTCTTCTCTTATCACCGTCCATGCCTCACTCCCACCACTCTTTTCATCGATCTCGTACTCGCACACTCCTCCCCCCTCGATATAGTATGACTCTCGCACCACCTCCTAGATGCATCCCTCTCTCTCTATCCTTCTCCCCATGCCTCATTTGCTTCTAACACACACATGCATGTATACCGATCGATCTCCCAACATATACCTAAGTCGACTTTAACTATTACCCCCCCCATCGATCGACGTACCTCACAAGTTATGTCTCTCCTTTCTCTGAGAAAGGACGATTGATCTTCCTAAGTAGTTATGTCTGCTTACCA
>LR738711.1:157925500-157994957 GCA_902687465.1 Secale cereale | reverse complement strand
CAAAAAAACTCTCACGAACCCACACACTATATCTCTCTACGTTTGTATCTCTCTCACACAACCCCACGTAGGTGGTGTACGTATACAAGAAGAGAATAGGTGCACCGTGCATGTACTCACGCTTCGTGCCCAGCCACACCCGCGCGGGTACACGGTGGAGCTCATTTCTGTACAAAATGGCAGCCCACGTGCTAATTTGAACACGTGTAGCAGTTGTTTACCTACGGAGGTCGTGTACCACGCGTGCACGAAACAAAGTTCGACTTGATGCATTGGCGCGTTATTTTTAAATAAAGTTATATTGCTCAATGGCACGTACACAGAATATAAAATGATTTTTATGGAGAAAAAGGTAGTCCGCTCCACTATATACAATGGAGCATGCATGTCTGGTTTGTCTCTCTTCAGAGTATCTCACACAAGGCTACGGTGGCCTCTCTCTCTCTTTCTCACCGTTGGTCACTGATCCGGCTGCATCCCGTCCGCCGGCGGAAAGGGAGGACGTGCATCGTTTCTCTGTTCGATGGTGCCGAGGCAGCACGTCCCAATCTGCGGTACACGCTGTTCTCTCTGACCATGCTCCGGCATGGTAGGGCCTACGCCACCTGCTCGCTGCCGCGGTATGTGTAGATTTCGCCCGCGGCCGCTCACCTAGTTACATCCCGACGACCTCCAGGTATCCCCTCCGGCCTTGCTGCACTGCCCGTCTTCCCACATCGCTACATGTGGATCTTCCATAGTTCTTTGCCCAAAACTTAGCTCGTCCGGCGTACTTTCCATATTGCAATCTCGTCCACACACCATTTTAGACAAACACAATTGTGTTGTTATCTTCCTTTAGGACAAGGAATATGCTTCTTTTTTGTCGTCGCATGTGTCATCAACTATTATTGGCCAGTAATTGTTTCCTTTCTACCTATTTTTTTGCAAACAGGGCTATCCATTTCACCTCGTTGCTATTGCGACCTTTTGGTGAAATGCACAAATCACTTTTTTCTTAAGAGTGTTTTGTGCAGTTCTACCAAAATGTCACACGGGCAACGTCTCTACATTTCAGTGCGAATGCACAAAGGGAGGTTGGTTTTGCTCTATCCTCCTCATCCAACTCCGAGCCTAATCTTCTCCAACTAGTTAGTCTTAAGAGAGACTGCAAAGGTGACCTGCTTCTATTTGTGTGTGTATTGTTTCATCGGCAGTCCTCTATTATCGTAATCACACTTAATACCTTTGGAACAGGGATGCTCAGCTCTATTTTAGTGGAACTGCACAAAATGATCGGAATGTTGCATGCTCCAAACAGCTACTTTTTTCACAACATGCCTTGTTGAGTTAGCTAGAGCCGGGGGGACGTTGCTGCCAATGAAAGCATGGATCAATTTTAATTTAACACCTTCTCACAACTTTGTCTTCAGTTGTGATGTAAATATTAGCTCTGATTAGAAAGGAAGTTAGTTTTTTATTGTTTCCGAAAGAGCATCGATGGCAAGACACACGAAACAAAAGCTGAAAGCTCACACCATTGTACAATTTCATGTCGCTGGAAAATTATTTGTATAGTACGTCAATTATGTACACAAATGATGGAAGCTTGATAGCATTGAAGCCTCTTCGGCATCCGGGTCCATGTGCCATGCACAAAATTATACTCCTTCGTTCCTAAATATTTGTCTTTTTACAAATTTCAAATGGGCATATTTTAGAGTGTAGATTCACTCATTTTGCTTCGTATGTGTACTCCCTTCGTTCCTAAATATTTGTCTTTCTAGAGATTTCAACAAGTGACTACATACGGAGCAAAATGAGTGAATCTACACTCTAAAATATATCTATATACATCCGTATGTAGTAGTCCATTTCAATCTCTAATAAGACAAATATTTGAGTAGTCACTCGTTGAAATCTCTAGAAAGACAAATACTCCAGAGTATATTTAAGAACTGAGGAGGTAGTGCACAGCCACATGAGAGACTCAGACCGGTCTTTGCGCCGCATTAATAGTGAGTAATGAGAAATCAAATCATAAGCCCCACCTTCCCACTGTAAGTTGCTCGGAAGAAGCAACCATCGATACGCTCTTCTTTGAATCCGCTCATACTACTCCATCTGTCACTGTTTATAGAGCGCGCTTCAGAAAAAGAGAAAATCTCTGGGACCAAGGCGACTAGCGATCGGCCTAAAAATAGCATTGGTAGTTATAGCACGACGTTTATTATTAGAGGAAATGATGCGTACACACATGCATGCAGTGCTTCCACCCCAGGTACACACATGCATGCACTTACTCCACTCCGTAGTACTACATCAAGAGAAAATTGCGGTTACCACGCCCTAATTAATTGAGCATTAAACCAAACGCGTCTAAAGTCTCTCTGGTGGTGGAAATGCATTGAGAGAAATGCATCATAATGAAGCGCACCCTGTAAACTGTGATGGAGGGAGGAGTATTATGAAGGTGCAAAACCACGTACGCGTATGGCCAGTCGGTCAATGCACCTCCTCTTGGCATATCACTGACATGTGGGACCGGAGTGTGACCAAACTGATCTCAATTGACGGCAAAATGGCCAACCCGCCGTTCCTTGAGAAAGAAGAGGAGCGGGAACACATAGACGGGCTCATACGGAGGCCAAGATATATTCGAGCCTGGTTGATCGATTTCATCATTACAAGTTGGGCTGCCGTTTTCCGCCCTTCTCCGGAATAAATGTGTACTTTATTAGAGATTAAGAAAAATAAGAGTATAGAGGCTCCACCATGAGGTTCTAGTAGTATTACTACTTGTACTACTAAACCTTGCGCTTGGCTCTTCGCCTCTTCGTGAAGTCGAACAATGATGGTACTCTGCATGTTCGGTACTATAGTGTATGCCTCTGGCAATCTGACACTGAATGAACTGATGCATGTCCACCGCCTGGGCGAGGGTACGTTGCATAAGTCAAAAGGCGTAAGCGAGCTTCACCTTGTCCTGCAAGCTTCTCCTTGTTCTGCGAGTTGACGGGACACACCAACAAGTAGTGCTCGTCCATACTCCCTCCTTTCCGGTTAATATGGCTTAATCTTTTTTTGCGGGTAAATGAGAGAGCTTTATTCATATATAAGCATTCTTAGGATGATCAGCCAAGACACTGGTCACTAGGAAGCGAGGTACCCTGCAAAAAAAGAAGTAGGAAGCGAGGTGTTTCATCAAGCCAGCTCTCGGCCACATTCAAAGTGCAGCAAGCACAGTTCGCACAAAGATGAGCCACAAGGTTTGCTGACCTGCTTACATGCTGAATAACAAAAAAAGAGGAAATATTACCGAGCGCTCCTATTTGTAACAGGATATGAGCCAGAATTAAGCGAGAATTATGGCGAGTGTTCCATGCAATCAACTTCCATTATCACATGCGAGAACCCTCGAAGAGAACCAAATGTGTTGAAGATTGCTTTATCACATTTCAAAAATATAATAAGAGTGTAGATGCTCCTCCATCTGGTTCCTAATACTTGTATAGTACTACATACCTCTATAGACTATAGTAGTTGTACTAGTACTAGTAAACTTTGCGCTTGGTTGTTCGCCTCTTCGGGAAGTGCAACAATAATAGTACTACTAGTATAGTGTATGCTTCTGGCAATCTGACACCGAATTAACCGTTGCACGTCCACCGCCTGAGCGAAGGATAGCTTGCATTAGTCAAAAGTTTCTCCTTGTCCTGCGAGCCACCACGCGCAAGCTTCTCCCGTCCTGCAAGCTTCTCCTCGTTCGGCAAGTAGACGGGACACAGCAAAGTAATGCTAGTCCATACTGCCTCCTCTCCGGTTAATATGGCTTAATTTCAAACGAGATAAATATACTATCTGTCATTGTATATTTGGAAAAATACGGTCAGTGGACTTCATAATACGCTCATTGCGCTCAATATATACATGTTCCGGTGTTTATACGGTCACTAGCTCACCCTGGCTGAGTATGTGTGTGCATGCACGTGTAGGTTGAGCACTTGAGCGTGACCGTGTGTGTTCCGTCGTGTGCTCGGACATGCATGCATTAGGGCGTCGCGCGCGTTTTTGCGTCCATGTGTACGTGTGACTGTTGCATACACGTAGGGGGGGGGTACGTATAGGGGCCACTAAAGGAGCAGTCAAATCACACAGTAAGTTAGTCGGAAGAAGCAACCATCATTTCTCTCTTCAATGACACGTACGCAATATAAAATGGTTGATATGGAGAGAAAAAGAAAACCACTATATATACACTAGCAGGAGCCTAAGATACAAGCCTGCTTGCTTGGGTTTCTCTCTTCACAAGCATAGAACGACGATGGCCACACCGCTGGTCACATATCCGGCCTGATCCCGCGGCTGGGGGAAGGGAACAATGTTCTGCGTAGACGCGATCGACATCGGCGAGGGAGAAAATCCACAGTCGGTGCATCCCAATCGGGGGTCACCGCGGTATGGGTCGATGCCGCGTCCCAACCGCCCTTCTAGCTACAGCTTGACGTCCGTTTCGAAAATATTAGTGCATGCCAACAAAAATTATACTAGTATCGTTGTTCCGTTTCGAAAAAAAGCATATAAGCTGTTACTTCTTACCCAAAGGATCTTTATATCTAACAGACACAAAATATCCATTCGACTGTTCGAAATTACTTTCACTCCTGATCTGATGTCGAGGTAATTGCTGTATCGCCACCAAAACCCACCATCTCTTAAGCTAAAGTAGACCGAGCTAACCCTATATTAGCATATTACTAAGATAAACAGAAGGCACTGTAGAATCATTTAGGATGTGAGCTTGTCAATCTGAATGTGGAGGGACACCAGCTTAGCCTCGGCCAGCAGCCTGGGCGGAACTGTGAAGAAGGTCAGCTCCTGCACGGCAACGTCGCCGCGATCCCTGCTGCTTGTCACCTCCATTTCCACCTTGACAGCGTCCGTCCTGCCTTTGGGCTCTATCGGCGGGCCGTTCGCCCACAGCTTGGCCACGTTCTGTGGCAGTGGGGACGCCCCCGCTCGGACGCAGACGACCAACACAGCGATAGGTGCGCCGATGTCGATCATGTCGCCGACCAAGAAAAATGCGCGGCCGTCCACCTCCGCGAACAGCAAGAGTCGTGGCTCCGACAGTGGCACTTGCAGCTGGAGCGCCTTGCCGTACTGGACCCTGTGCACGGGCATGGGATGCACGATGCCAATGTGGTGGGAGAGCACTGGCGGCGGGCCTTCGTAGCCGCAGACGGGCACGGGGCATTTGCAGGGTGCGAGCGGACACACGCTTTGGTGATCGGCGAGCTTGTGGTAAGTGACGTAGAGCCCACAGCCTTCGTGTGGGCACTCCACCCTCATCGAGGAGAGGACGGCGTCCACCTCGTGTTCCGCACGTCAAAGCCACCGCCACGCACGCACTTCTGGCACTGTCGCTGGTTCCCGGGGCGCTTGATGCGGCAGTCCGTAAAAGCCAGGTGCCCTCCCTTGCACTGCACAAATCAATCGAACAACACATCAATCAAGAAACATGCACCTTGCTCGATCAGTCGAACGGACGAGGTGTATTCGAACCTCATACACTGGAGGCTTCAAGGGGTGGAGGCACAAGGGGCAGTGGAGCAAGGTGAGGTCCATCGAGACCATAGAGAGCTCCATCGTCGGGTCCTGTTCCGTCTACATGATCTCGCCCTCCTCGTGCACAACCATCTCTCGCTTTATTAGGGCCGGGGCATTACAAAGCTTTACCATCACATATTCATACTACTTCAAGGTGTATTAAATCAACACATGGAAGCATCAAAATGAGAGTCATGGCATGCATGCATGTGTTGTAATTAATGCATCGGTAAACGCAAATTATTGAAATATATCGAGTGCAGTGCTTTGATGTGTCGCGTCAACTCGTACAAGACCAAGAAGTTTGATTACTACAATGCCCTCTTCCTCGTGGACTGAGCTCCGGTGCCTTAACTGCACCTGCCTTTGGCTGCATGACATGTGAGCCAACCACCTGTTGGGCCCACCTGTCATAGACGCAAAGGCAGGAGCAGTAAGTCAATGAAGTTGCGTCCCTCCCTCGCGCATGAGTGTGGTGGCTGGCAGGACTAGTCGGAGCTTTTGCTACATGCTTCTTGACGGCGGCGAACTTGCGGATGGAGTTGACCATCATGTCGTCCATGCGAGAGGCGGAGCCGGCATCGGCTAGGGCTACGACGCTGGCGGTCGCCAGCACCGTCTGGAAACGTTGCACGGTGCGGGGCCGCAGGCCGGCGCCTTGGATGATTTGGCACAGTCGACTACCGCTCACGGCCATCGATTTAACCTCACCTGCTTTTGGCTGCATGACAAGTGGGCCACCAACCTGTTGGGCCCACCTGTCATGGACGCAAAGGTAGGAGTAGTAAGTCAATGAAGCTGCATCCCTCCCTCGCCCATGAGCGTGGTGGCTGGCAGGACTAGGAGAAGCTTTCATTCGCTACACGCTCCCCCTCCTGTACGCGGTGGACATGCAGCAGTTCAATCGGTGTCAGATGGCCAGAAGCATACTGTAGTACTCCTCCACTTCAATAGTACTCCCAAAGAGGCGAAGAGCCAAGCGCAGCCCGGACGCTCGTGTGGCAGTTTCATGTGTAGAGTAGTCTAGGATAGCGTGTACCGTGCCTGTAAGCTTTAAAATCGTTGGGGTCGGCTACTCGGCTCCATGCTATATTTTTTTGATTAAAATAATCTTCTGGCCCTACGTGTCATCCTGATGATTCTAGTTTGCACGCTCATCTGGTCAACACAGGAATATATATATTTTAATTTGTGGTGGGGTAAATCTTAGAGGTTGCAGCAAATGGAGTATTGTACATTGCGGGTCTTTCAGCCAAGTTTAGAGGCAACCATGTGGGGCCACTGCTATGATGTGTCGCGTCAACTCTTACAACAAGGAGAAGCTTGATTTTACTACTACACGCCTTCTCCCTCGCCCATGCGCGCGGTGGCTCACAGACGAGGACAGGCTTTTGCTTATAGTACTACAACAAGCTATCCCTCCCGCTCGCGGTGGACGGACATGCAGCAGTGGATTCGATACTATAGAAGCAGTAGTAGTAACATCATTGTTCGTCTTCTCGAAGAGGCAAAGAGCCAAGTGCAACCCGAACGTGGCAGTTGCGAACCTTGGAGCACGCATATAGCTAGGCTCTTGCATGATACAAAATTTCTATGTGAGCCCACTATTGTAGTAATCCCTCCGCCCGGAAATACTTGTCATCAAAATGAATAAAAGGGGAAGTATATAGATGTATATTAGTTCTAGATACATCTTTTTTATCCATTTTGATGACGAGTATTTTCGGACGGAGGGAGTACTTGCTAGTATAGCCCTGTAAACCAGAAAGGAGTATTTGCCTTTCTAGAGATTTCAACAGGTGACTAGACTACACCGAGACAGAGTACATATGGAGCAAAATTAGTGAATCTACACCGTAAATAAATATGTAGTTCTCTCATTTTCCTCTCGGCCTTGGTCGCGGTGCACAATATTGAGTATACTAGTATCATCTTGAAATTTACGAAGTCACCATAGGCACCTCGTCGTCGACGGGAACGTCTCCTAACACGCGATAGACGCGAGCGGCAGTCGCCTCCATAGGTGCTTGAATGCCAAGGAGGGAGAGGGTAGCGGTTCCCGAGACGTTGAACGGTCAATGATGCATCCTCAAATTACTCTACATGCAGAGGGAATTAATTGGAGAAGCAGAATAGAGCCAGTACGATGTGAATGCAACAGAGTTTGGATTCTCATATAAGGGCGCCCCACCACTCCAATCCATCTACTCCTTAGTCTCTATGCAACACTGCTCACTCCAATCCAAGACCAAGTGACCAGAGGCCAGAAGCACCTATGGAGGCGATGGACGCGAGCGGCAGTCGGCTGTGCCAAATCATCCAAGGCGCCGGCCTGCGACGCCGCATCGTGCAGCGTTTCCAGACGGTGCTAGCGACCGCCGGCGTCGTAGCCCTCGCAGATGCCGGCTTCACCTCTTGCATGGAAGACATGATGGTCAAATCCATCCACAAGTTCGCCGCCGTCAAGAGGCGCGCGGACGACCTTGCCGTAGTGCTCTAGCCCGCGCGCCCAGGCTCCTCATTGCCTACCACCCTCATTGGCCTCCATGGTGACGAACTCTTTCAAGCCTTGGTGGCCCTGCAGTTGCGAGAGGTCGCGATGAAGAATGTGCACCTCGAGGTCGCACACATCACGCAGCGCCTCGCCATGCAAGAAACCGTCGACCTGCACATCTACGTCTACGAGGAAATCGTCTACATAGGCCACTACAAGGCCAGTGAGGACAGAAAGACGTTTGCCTTCTTCCAGCGGCTGGAATCTTTGGACGTCATTGTTTAGAAGCACGTCGACCTGGCCACGAAAGCCGCTACTACTTAGCCGCCGTTCGGTGGGCCGGCGCCCTGAGTCGAGGAGGTGGACATCGTCGATGGATGCATCTCTTCTTCTTGTCTCATGTAACCAGCACTGCATCGCCTCGTGGCCTTAATGTTTTATTAGTATAGGAGTATATGGCATTTTTATTCCAGTAGTAATGTTTTCATTGTGAGGTGGGGCCGCAGTTGAGCAAACCGACCATCGGCAAATTCCCACCCTGCCCACCGGGCGTTGGCTGAGTTTAGAATTAGAAGAGAAAAATGAGGGAGAAGAGCTAGTTGTAGCATAGACGTTGTTGTCAGATGGGACTCGTGTTGATATAATAGGAGTATTGAGCACTCATACCTCTTTTTTAGGGAAAAAGCAGTCGTATGTCTAGTACTACCACTAGTTGGGTGTGTGCGACCTATACCTGTCATCACTTTAGGTCTCCTTTTCGAACCGTAGCTACGCTTCACCATACATATTTTTCACGCATTTATCCTCTTATATGTACTCCTAGGCTATTTCCACGTGCTCCCTTTCGCCGACATGTGGGACATAGAGCATCTGGGTCGTAGTGCATGCACGACTCGGAGCATATGACGGGGTACTTTACATTTTAGACCTCACGAATCACATGCAAACCCCCCGCGGAAGAATAAATAACTAAATGAATTACTACATGAAACTGGATTATTTTCGTAGAAACCGGAGCACATTCATTAAATTTTGGACATAACACGTTTATAAAAAACTACCGGACCTAAACCAGTCTAAGGGCCTCTTTGATTTGCAGGATACTGAAAACACAGAAATGGGGAAAGTATGATGGCGATGAACAGAGACGAGGAGAACTCTACTAACTCAGTTAGAGGTTAGAGTTAGATTCTAACCCTGAACTAAATCTAAACCAAAGAGGTCTATTGATGGCAGGGTTAGATTTACAATAAATGTTCTTTCACAATCACTGCACAACATTGCTCACTCCAATCCAAGACCAAGTGACCAGAAGCCAGAAGAAACCGGCGTCAACCAGTTGTCAAACTCCAAGTATTAGGAGAGTGAACGCTAAAAATATTGCTTGGCGCATAGCCCAAAAAAACACAGTCCAGTCTTTGGTCCCAACTTGTGCCTTTTGGTTATCGACAGATATGGTAGCAAACTGTATGGCATGGAGTCTAAAGATTCCAGACAAGTTGGTTGACGTGTATATGCATCTGGCACTTAATCATTCTGCACGCCAGGGATGCTCCATTTCAGTTGAACTGCACAAAAAATTTGGGTGGTTCATTTTCTCAA
Organism: Secale cereale; assembly: GCA_902687465.1. Taxonomy (NCBI): domain Eukaryota; kingdom Viridiplantae; phylum Streptophyta; class Magnoliopsida; order Poales; family Poaceae; genus Secale; species Secale cereale. The sequence continues at coordinate 157,985,272 of LR738711.1, read as the reverse complement.
CCGCCTCCTTTCTCGTCTGCAATGTAGAATTTTGGTGAGCTACATGACCAAGATGAGCCAGTAAACTAGTTGGATGAAAGTAGTGGCCAAGTTGCTCAAACATCCCTCAGCACGAGGCCACTATTTGAGGATAAACCTACAAGCAAAGTTCAGATTGTCTGTGCTGCCTCTTATGTACTCGAAAGTTTACTCGTACAAGCATTAATTTTAGCAAGAAGTACCTCCGACTGAACACCATTTACCTGTCTGCAATGTAGAATTTTGGCGAGCTACAGGACCAAGATGAGCTAGTAAACTAGTTGGATGAAAGTAGTGGCCAAGTTGCTCAAACCTCCCTCGGCACGAGGCCACTATTGGAGGATAAACCTACAAGCAAAGTTCAGATTGTCTGTGCTGCCTCTTATGTACTCAAAATGTTACTCGTACAAGCATTAATTTTAGCAAGAAGTACCTCCGACTGAACACCATTTACCAGTCTGTACCGTAGGTAATTAAAGTTCGTCCATGGATCATATTGGTTGTGATCTTAATCATTTGGATGCATAAACATACTGAACATGTGTATATCTGAATCTTTTTCTGAATTATCTATGAATATTGTTGTGTGATCTATCAATCATTTGGATCCATTGACATGCTGAACTTGTGTATATATGAATCTTTTGAGTTGTTGATAGTAGATGTTCGCTATGAATATGAACGTGTCCTGTGAACCTGAGTTTGATACAAATGTTTACCTTTTCTGTTGTGCTTGTGTGTGAACTTGTTAGTATGCCTACTGTGGGGTATGTGTCAGGCCCAAGATGTGATTCTATCCCGATCACGTGACTCATGCGTGATTGGGGCACAACCGCATCTCAAGCGCTTAGCAAGATGGATATCATTACATCGTACCATTACATAAATACATGGGGATACAACAACTCATACAAGTCACACGAATACAACAACATCAATACAAGGCACCCGGCTACGAATGCGAACATAAAAAGCACAACGACATCCATCTGCTATCCCAGGCTGCCGACCAGGAACCTAGCCCAAGACTGACGAGGAAGAAGAAAGAACTCCAACAAAAGGTAACATCGCTCTCACGTCAAGTCATCGGAAACCTGCACCTGCAACTGTTGTTGTAGTATCTGTGAGCCACGAGGACTCAGCAATCGCATAACCATGGGTATCAAGACTAGCAAAGCTTAATGGGTAGGAAGAGGTTAAGTGGTGAGGTTGCAGCAGCGGCTAAGAAAATGCATGGTGGCTAACTTCCGAGTAGAAGAATAAGATGAGCATCTACGCAAACGGTCACAAACTAGTAGTGATCGCTAAAGATCATGAACTACCTACGAGTCAAACATAACCCCACCGTGTTCTCTTCTCAAAGTGAAAAGAGACAGTCACGGTTACTCACACGGTTGTGTGTTTTATTTCGGATCCTCTATCAAGTTTTCTACAACCGGACATTAACAAATTCCAATCTGCCACATAACCGCGGGCACGGCTTTCGGAAGATCATAACCCTGCAGCGGTGTCCCAACTTAGCCCATCACAAGCTCTCACGATCAGCAGAAGTAATAATAATACCCCTTATCTTAGGGACAATCCGATCAGGCTTGGAATCCCGGAGCACAAGACATTTCGACAATGGTAAAACAAGTCCAGCAAGACCTCCCGGCGTGCCGACACCCTGATAGTAGTCGCGCGTATCTCGTCTCAGGCCACGACCGGATGGGTGATTTTACGGGAGCTAGATACCTTGAGTATCCCCGTGGTGGCCCCGTCGAACCCCCGTTTGGGACCAACACCATCAGCACTGCCCCCCTATATGTAGAAAGAATCTTCGGGGACGCGACCCCCTATGCAATTTAATTAATTAATTAAGTTGTTAGTATGAGGCAAATTAAAACCAATGTTGGGCCTTGCTGGAGGATTTTTATTCAAAGACGAACTGTCAAGGGGTCCCCATATACCCAACCGCGTTAGGAACGCAAAATCAAGGAACATAACGCCGCTTTATCGGCTCCTAAGGTGGCATGAGTGGAACAAAACACCGAGCAAAAGGCCAAGCCTTCCACCCATTGCCAAGTATATAGGTGTGTTCATATATATAAGATATATTGTGATATTCCAACAACAAGTTCCAACATGGAACGATCTTCATCTTCACCTGCAACTAACAACGCTATAAGAGGGGCTGAGCAAGCAGGTAACATAGCCAAACAACGGTTTGCTGGGAAGGTGTCAAAAGTTAGAGGTTTCATGGCAACAAGGAGAGGTTGACAAATAGATAGGTAGCGCGACATATAGCGATAGCATCGAGACTTCTAGCATAGCAATGATAGTAAAGGTATCCAAGGTGATGGTCATCTTGCCTGAGATCCCGCAAGGAAGAAGAACGAGTCCATGAAGTAGACGAAGAAGAAGCCGCGAAGATGAACCACGTGTAGTCGAACGAATCCTCATGATCGCAACGGAAAAGAACTAGCGAGAAGAAGCATACTACAAGGACAACACAAGAACATGACAAGATGCTCAACCAAGTAGGATGCAAGACAAGTCTATATGATGCAATTCATGGAAAGGGATGCAAGACATGTGGCATGAAAGACAAATACATCAATAGTTATGAACAAGTCAAAACATCTCATAACAAGTTCCAGCACTTAACAACCACATGCACTTTTGCAACAGAGATTAACATGGCAATATGGCACCTAACATGAATGATATAGCAACCAACATGTGGAGCACTTCACAATGAACATTTTGACATATCATATGCTTCATTTGGATAAACATGCACAAAGATATCATCACCACAAGCATGCAACAAAATTACAGTTACCAGCAGTTTTAAACATATAACACACTTGCAACGATGATTAGGGCATTAAGATGAACTCAAACAAGCATGCCACAATGGAACAAAATGAAGAGCATATCACAACGAACATTTGCACATATTATTCACTCAATTTGGACATACATACAAAAAGTTACTGCCACTCAAACATGCCTATAAATTTACAAATCTCAGGGACTTAGAGGAAAAAATAGACCTCGTAGGGGGTGGACATGTCCGGGTGCAAACGGACATGTCCGACGGTGGCTGGACGCGGGTCCACCTGCAGTGGCACGGCGAGGGGAGGCATCGGACATGTCTCGGCACCTCGGGACATGTCCGGTGGAGCAGGCAGAGGAGGTCGACGGCGGCGCTTGATACGTCCAAAACGTATCTATAATTTCTGCTTGCTCCATGCCACTTTTGGGTGATATTGCTATGATATTCATACACTTCCATACACTTTTGATCATATTTGGACTAACCTACTAATCCAGTGCACCCCGGTGCCAGCTTTTGTTTTTGGCTGTTTTTGTATTTCAGGTTTTCACGTTACGAGAACTGCCAGGAAAAATACAGAAAAATTATATAAAAAATCAGCGTTCCAGAACCTACCTTGCACCCGAAGGACAGCCGGGGGGGGGGCACCAGGGCTCCAGGCACCCTGGCGGCGCCCCCCCTGGGCCGCGCCGGGGGGGCGCCTGGGCCCCCCGAGCCCCGTCTGGTGCCTCCCTTCGGCATATATTTAGAGCGTCCTTCGAAACCCTCGGGACGGAAACTCTTTTTCGCGATCTCATCTCTGTTCCGCCACCGCCGCCGCTTCCAAGATCGGGAGCACCAGGAGAACTCTTCCCAGCACCCTGCCTGAGGGGAGGATCACCATCGGGAGCCTCTCCACCACCATGGACGCCTCCCGGATGAGTTGTGAGTAGTCTCCCTTGGACCATGAGTTCATGACCAGTAGCTATGTGATGTTCTCCTCCCGTTCTTGTGCTTCACTAATTAGTCCTCGTGAGCTGCCCTACATGATCGAGGCACATATGTAATCCTTATGTTGTTGCTATGATGAGTTTGCTGGGATCCGATGGATTATGAGATTATGTTCAGATTGTTCTTGAGTAATATATTTGATCTACCTCTTTTATATTTATGTTCATAAGTAATTCTTGCATGTTCTCCGTTGTTATTTATTGCTTTGGCCAAGTAATACGTAGTGACTCCAAGAGGGAATGTTATGCTTGATTGTGGGTTCATGCCCCTCGATGACTAGTTTGAGTGACAGAAACATGAGTCTAGGGGATGTGCTGTTGCCACAAGGGGGAAAACAACGGTGCTTGTGCCCGCGGGTGCAAGGATTGTTTACTTTACGCAAAGTTCTTTTAATGCAGTTGTCTGTTGCATTGAGTTTACACTATGGGTGGGACTCGCAACTTAATACCAGCGAGATGTTCTGGATAGATATCTCAAGGTGGATGATTAGTAGTAGATATTGATGGATTTCGGTCTACTTACTTTGGCGTACCGCCCATGCTTTTAACCTCAACCTTTCTTGCAATGTAGTCAGCATTGGTTTGCGTTCGTGGTCCTGTCAATTGCCCAGCTGTAATTTGTTTACCTCACATAGCTGTTTTATCGTCTTTTGGGAGAGAGACATCACTACTGAACATCATGAGACTCTGGTCTATATTACCATCATTGGTCACATCCGCTATTTACTTTTCGCTATTATTTACTATTGCAAACATTATCTATCACTACTATCATTTGCGTTTAATCCTTTGTGAACTACAAGGCCGGAGGGATTGACAACCTCTCTGTACTCGTTGGGAGCAAAGTTATTTGTATCTGTGTGCAGGGCCACGTTGATTGCTAATCCGCGCCGTTAGCAGTTGACACCTACTTGTTGAACCTAGGAGTCTCTGGGGATTCGATCCTTGGCATCTTTGCTAAGGGAAAAACTTCCACAACACTGCATCTTACACCTTCCACTTGGGGTAACCAACGAGGGGTTAGAGGCCCATCAAGGAGTTTTTCTAGCGCCGTTGCCGGGGACTCCACTCTTCAGGATAGGGGAGTTGCACGCTATCTTTTACCTTTGCTTTTTAGTCTTGTTAGTTTACCTTTTAGTTTTTGCTTTAGTACCTTTTATCGAAAATCACAAAAATAGTTATCTTGCTTGCTTGCTACTATGGGTTCCACCGAGAACACCAAGTTGTGTGACTTCACTAGTCACAACAACGATGACTTTATCAGCACACCTAGCACTACACCTGCCACTTCAGCACCTTCATATGAAATTAAACCTGCTTTACTGAACTTAGTCATGAAAGATCAATTCTCCGGTGCTGGAGATGATGCTGCTTTACACTTAAACAACTTTGTTGAACTTTGTGATATGCAAAAGTACCAAGAAATAGATGGTAATATTGTTAAGCTTAAGCTTTTTCCTTTCTCCTTGAGAGGAGGAGCTAAAATATGGTTTCAGTCTTTGCCTAGAAATAGCATAGATTCATGGGACAAGTGCAAAGATGCTTTTATTGGAAAATACTATCCACCTGCTAAAATTATCCAACTTAGAAGTAACATAATGAATTTTAAACAATTGGATAATGAACACGTTGCCCAAGCTTGGGAACGTATGAAATCTCTTATCAAGAACTGCCCTACTCATGGTTTGACTACTTGGATGGTTATCCAAACTTTTTATGCAGGCTTGAACTTTACCTCGCAGAACTTGTTAGATTCGGCCGCGGGAGGAACTTTTATGTCAACTACACTTGGTGCTGCCACGAAGCTTCTCGATGAGATGATGACCAACTATTCCCAATGGCACACCGAACGCGCTCCAACAGGTAGGAAGGTAAACTCTGTCGAGGAGATTTCCTCCTTAAATGAAAAAGTTGACTTGATCATGTCTCTACTTTCGAAGCAATCTTCTGTTGATCCTCGTGATGTTCCTTTAAATTCTTTGATTTCTCAAGAACAAGTAGATGTGAACTTTATCTCTAGAAACAATTTTAACAACAATGCTTATAGGAGTAATTTTGATAGCAATCCTAGACCGTTCCCCTCTAATTCTTATGGGAACAACAATGCTTATCCTAGTACCAAGAACTCCACTACCGAACTAGAGATTATGCTTAAAGATTTCATCACTACCCAAAAAGCCTTTAATAAGAGTGTAGAAGAAAAACTACATAAACTAGATGATCTTTCTTTTAAGGTAGACCATTTAGCCAATGAGGTAAAATTGCTAAATATTAAAACTTCTCCTCTTGAGGAGAGGGAAGTCACTCCTATAAATGCTATTCAAGTGCAAATTAATGAAAATATTAGGATGATGGCTAAACTTAAAGAAAGATGGGCTAGAGAAAGGGAGGAAGAAGATAGAATTAAAAGCCTTCCTACCCACCACACTGTAGCTACTATCCAAGTTGTTAAAGATGTCCAAACCCTTAGCACCCAATGTACTCCTGGTCCCAATGGACCTATTAATGGTGATGCTATGACTATAGAAACTACCAAACAAGTGAACCTAAAGGACACCACTACTACTTTACTTGATGCTCGTGACCTTGATTTTGATAATTGCACTCTTACCGAAGTTATTGATTTCCTTCACAAGATGTCTAGAGATCCCCGCACTAGCATGCTTAACCTTGCCTTCACATAGCATATCACTAATGCTCTCATCAAAGCTAGGGAGGAGAAACTTAGAGTAGAAGCCTCCATACCTAGAAAGCTAGAAGATGGTTGGGATCCTATGATAAAAATTAAATTGAATGACTTCTCTTGCTATGCATTATGTGATGTTGGAGCTAGTACCTCTGTTATGCCCAAAAGAATATATGATATGCTTAAATTGAAACCTTATGATTCTTGTTCTTTTGGTGTTCGTCTCGTTGATTCTTCCATAAAGAAACCTTTGGGGAGGATCGACGATGTTCTTATCATTGTCAATGACAACTATGTTCCCGTTGATTTTACTATTATGGATATTGAATGTGATCCTTCATGTCCAATTATTTTGGGACGTCCCTTTTTACGCACCGTTGGTGCTATCATTGACATGAAAGAGGGTAATATAAAATTTCAGTTTCCTCTCAAGAAAGGGATGGAACACTTCCCTCGAAAGAAGATCAAGTTACCTTTTGAGTCCGTTGTACGGGATAGCTATTCTTTTACTCTTGATAAAACTTGATCTCTATGCATTATGCCTAGCTTAAAGGCATAAAAGAAAGCGCTTTTGGGAGGCAGCCCACATGAATAAATTTTTATATTTTGCTTTTGTTGTGTCTTGATGTTGTTTACTACTGTAGCATCATCATTGTATCTTTGTTTTTCATATTTGTGCCAAGTATAGCCTCTGATTGCTAGAAAGTTCAAAAGTTGTGAGGTGCTGTCCAGGAAACAGATTCTGTCCTTGGATAGAAAAATTCGTATAAAATCACCAGATCATCTTTTTGGTCTGAATTTTTTTGACAGCGTTCTCTATATAATTTTATTTCGTGCTTCTGTTCTGAGTTTTTTTATTTGAGTTGCAGAAGTGCCCCGAACAAATCAATTACTACCAGCTGTTCTGTTTTTCACAGATTCTGTCATGTTTTGTCTTTCCTTCATTTTGCAAATCGAGAGCTTGCTTTTTCTTTGCAAAAACCTTTTGGCAATCTTGAGAAACAGTAGAAATTCAAGAATATCTTTATTTACAGCAAGGTGCAATTATTTTATTAAGGGTACTAACCTCGCTAATCAGATTATAATGAGTTATGTATGAAGGGAGTTTTCAAGTGTGCGAGGGAAGATGATAAAAAGATTCAGGAGTGTCAAGCGCTCAAGTTTGGGGATGCCCCCGTGCACCCCCAAGAAATATTCAAGGAGACTCAAGCGTCTGAGCTTGGGGATGCCCTCGTGCATCCCCTTCTCCATCAACATTATCAGTTCGTCTTTCGTTTCGCTATATTTTTATCACTTCATGTGTTAAGTGCTATGCTTGGAGCGTCTTGCTTTTAGTTTTCTTTTTAGTTTTTCATAACGAGTCGGAACTCAGCTTTCTTTATATGGGAGAGAAACACGCTCCACTTCTACCTAGAACATAACATAGAATTTTCATGTCTATCTTTGATGTGTGTGTTCTTCGTCTTTTAATAGCTACTATCATGCTCTGCTCTTAGTATTCATGCTTATCTTTTCAAAGAGATTTTGTTTAGTTGGTTGCTTGAACTCTCTTTAATTATCATTCTTATCTTATTAAGAGAGTTTGCTTCCGTTGCATTGGTTAATATGTCTATGATAAAGATGCTAAGTGCATAATGGCGCTTAGTAGTTCATGTTTTCTTATGGTTAGTCTCAAATAGCTGGGGGATTCCCAATGTGTTATTGGAGTACCAACTTGATTTGTTTGCCAATGATGTGGTATGGTTTAGTAATATCTTCCTTCGAGAATTTATTTTGATTGACTTGGCGTATGCTCACGCATTTTTAAGACTGTAAAGAAAGTCTGTCAAGCCTTGATGATCTTTTATTTCTGAATAGCGATATAACTACCATGCCTGATTCAATATTGCTTTATCGCTCTGCATGATTATGACCGTCATTGCTCTCTTAGTTGGTCGCTCCCAGTCTTTTTCTAACCTCCACCTGTACTAAGCAGACTAACTTTGCAATACATAGCTCATGGGAAAGTAGCTTAAAAACTATTGTGGTAAAGAATATGTTGCCTATGTATCTTATTTCTTATAAGTTGCTTGCTGAGCGGTAACCATGTTTCTGGGGACGCCATCAACTGTCACACTTTTGTTGAATATCATGTGAGTTGCTATGCATGTTCGTCTTGTCTGAAGTAAGGGTGATTTGCCGTGGGTTGAATGAGTATGCATATTGTTAGAGAAGAACATTGGGCCGCCAACCAAAGCCATGTATCATGGTGGAAGTTTTAGCTTGGACTTAATCCTCAATCTCTTATGAGAACATGCTTATGCATTAAAGAGGAGTCCATCATCTATTTTCTATGTTGTCCCGGTATGGATGTCCTCAAGTTGAGATCTATCAAAAATGAGAAATCAAATGCGATTTATCTCCTTGGACCTTTGTACAGGTGGCATAGAGGTACCCCTTTGTGACACTTGGTTGAAACATATGTAATGCAATGATAACCCATGGAAATCCGAGCTAATTAGGACAAGGTGCGAGCACTATTGGTATTCGATGCATGAGGCTTGCAACTTATATGATGTCTTATGCATGACACATATGAAGTACTACTACCGTTGACAAAATTGCTTCTATATGTTTTCAAAATAAAAAGCTCTAGCACATAACCATTCTTTTACTTTTATGTTGAGTCTCCACCTTCTTTTAAAAGCACCAACTACTGAGAGCATGATTGTCATTCTGAGTGTAATGTGCATTGTCCCAAAGTAGCATTGTCTTTTGCATGATTGTGATATCGTTTATTTTGAAATCATTGTATCTAGTCATCACTTAAACCTTGAAGGTGCCCCTGCATTTATGTTTTGCATCACTAAAGGGGGCAAGCTAGATATCACTTTATCATATTTGCACATCATGTTCATTGCAAATCTATTTGATGCTTCAATGTCATGTTGTAAAACTTTCAGTCATTTGTGATTTTCTCATGAGGCAACTTAACCACTATAGATTCATTGTCTCAGTAAGCTTTTGTCATATGACTATGAATAAGTCCTATATGGTTAATAGCATGTCACCACAGAAATTATTCTTGTTATCATTTACCTACTCGAGGACGAGCAGGAATTAAGCATGGGGATGTTGATACGTCCAAAACGTATCTATAATTTCTGCTTGCTCCATGCCACTTTTGGGTGATATTGCTATGATATTCATACACTTCCATACACTTTTGATCATATTTGGACTAACCTACTAATCCAGTGCACCCTGGTGCCAGTTTCTGTTTTCGGCTGTTTTTGTATTTCAGGTTTTCACGTTACGAGAACTGCCAGGAAAAATCCAGAAAAATTATATAAAAAAATCAGCGTTCCAGAACCTACCTTGCGCCCGAAGGACAGCCGGGGGGGCCACCAAGGCTCCAGGCACGCTGGTGGCGCCCCCCCCCCCACTGGGCCGCGCCGGGGGGGGCGCCTGGGCCCCCCGACCCCCGTCTGGTGCCCCCCTTCGGCATATATTTAGAGCGTCCTTCGAAACCCTCGGGACGGAAACTCTTTTTCGCGATCTCATCTCTGTTCCGCCGTCGCCGCCGCTTCCAAGATCGGGACCACCAGGAGAACTCTTCCCGGCACCCTGCCGGAGGGGAGGATCACCATCGGGAGCCTCTCCACCACCATGGATGCCTCCCGGATGAGTTGTGAGTAGTCTCCCTTGGACCATGAGTCCATGACCAGTAGCTATGTGATGTTCTCCTCCCGTTCTTGTGCTTCACTAATTAGTCATCGTGAGCTGCCCTACATGATCGAGGCACATATGTAATCCTTATGCTGTTGCTATGATGAGTTTGCTGGGATCCGATGGATTATGAGATTATGTTCAGATTGTTCTTGAGTAATATATTTGATCTACCTCTTTTATATTTATGTTCATAAGTAATTCTTGCATGTTCTCCGTTGTTATTTATTGCTTTGGCCAAGTAATACGTAGTGACTCCAAGAGGGAACGTTATGCTTGATTGTGGGTTCATGCCCCTCGATGACTAGTTTGAGTGACAGAAACATGAGTCTAGGGGATGTGCTGTTGCCACAAGGGGGAAAACAACGGTGCTTGTGCCCGCGGGTGCAAGGATTGTTTACTTTACGCAAAGTTCTTTTAATGCAGTTGTCTGTTGCATTGAGTTTACACTATGGGTGGGACTCGCAACTTAATACCAGCGAGATGTTCTGGATAGATATCTCAAGGTGGATGATTAGTAGTAGATATTGATGGATTTCTGTCTACTTACTTTGGCTTACCGCCCATGCTTTGAACCTCAACCTTTCTTGCAATGTAGTCAGCATTGGTTTGCGTTCGTGGTCCTGTCAGTTGCCCAGCTGTAATTCGTTTACCTCACATAGCTGTTTTATCGTCTTTTGGGAGAGAGACATCACTAGTGAACATCATGAGACTCCGGTCTATATTACCATCATTGATCACATCCGCTATTTACTTTTCGCTATTATTTACTATTGCAAACATTATCTATCACTACTATCATTTGCGTTTAATCCTTTGTGAACTACAAGGCCGGAGGGATTGACAACCTCTCTGTACTCGTTGGGAGCAAAGTTATTTGTATCTGTGTGCAGGGCCACGTTAATTGCTAATCCGCGCCGTTAGCAGTTGACACCTACTTGTTGAACCTAGGAGTCTCTGGGGATTCGATCCTTGGCATCTTTGCTAAGGGAAAAACTTCCACAACACTGCATCTTACACCTTCCACTTGGGGTAACCAACAAGGGGTTAGAGGCCCATCAACGCTCGGCGAGGCGAGGCCAATGAGGCGCCGGGATGGCCGGATTGGGGCCGGGGAGGCGAAGGAGAGGCGGATCCGGCTGCTCGTTGCCCGGATCCAGCCGGAGGAGGTCGACGCCGGCGCGCTGCTCGCGAGGGCAGCGAGGTGAGGCCGGCGGAGCTCGGCCTCGAGCTCGGGCTGCCATGGCAGCGAGGCTGGAGAGGGAAGGGCGAAGGAGCTGGCGGCGGCTCGGGTGGTTGGCGGCAGAGCGTGAAGCTTAGGCAGATGAGGAGCGGGGCAACACGCGGCGCGGTGGCAAAGCCGGCGGGCCACGGAGAGGCTCGCCGGCGAGGTGGCGGAGAGGAGCTCCGGCGAGCCCGACGAGACGAGGGAGCGCAGCGGCTTGGGGGCAGGAGCGGCTCGGCGCGGGCGCGGGCAGGCTCCTCCGGGCCTAGATCTGGCCCGGGGCGGGCCTGCTGCGGGCTTGGACTGTTGGCGGCGGTGGGAGGCTGAGCCGCGCCGTGGAGGTCTTCCATTGGCCGTAGCGGCGGCGCTGGAGGCGGCCAGCCAATGGCTGAGTGCCAAGTGGCGCCCGTGAGGTGGCCGGTGCTGAATTCGAGGAGGAAGACGGCGGGGGCTGCAGGAGAAGAAGGGGTAGGTGGGTTTTAGGCCAAATTTGGAAGGGGAAGGGGTCTATATGTAACAGGGGCTAGAATTAGGGTTTGGAGGGGCTTTGGAGGCCAATTTCGGACCGTTGGATCCCGATCGGACGACCCGAAACGGAGGGAGGGGTCTATGAGGGCCTAGTGGGCTAAGCTGAAGGCCTCGGGGTGAGAAGAGAGAGATCAAGTGCGGCCCGACACGTGTTTCGGAGACCGACACGTCTGACGTTTAACCAGCTATAGTGCCGCTATAGTTATCCTTTAGGCTATCAAACGAGCTCCGAATGCGATGAAACTTGACAGGCAGTCTGTCTACACTACAATAAGACCACATGCCAAGTTTCATCCCATTCCGAGAAAGTTTTCCTGCCACTCATAAAATAAATAACCGGAGGCGCCGCGGGCGCGTGCAAGTGTGTCTGGGCTCAGAACGGACAATGGAGAGAACGGGCGGACTCGGACGAATGCAAGTTTTTAAAACATGCGGATGCAATGCATATGATGACACGGCAAAGATGCAACACGCAAGCAGATGACATGGCAACGACAACGAATAACTGGCTGACACCTGGCGCATCGGTCTCGGGGTGTCACAACACTCCACTACTAACAAGAGATCTCGTCACGAGATCTTAGGAACGAGACGGAAGGTAAAAGGAAGAACAAAGTTTTTCGAGGACAAAAGAGAGAACCCAAGTAACCTTGAGAGGTTGAGCCACTTTGAAAGAATAATAGAATGGAGATGAACGAGAAAGAGAAGCTCCATTACAAAAGAGGAACAAGGAACACACGAGAACCAAGTAGGTTGAATGATAAGAAACAAGAATTGAAGGAATACAATGGATTCGAAACCACTCCGGTTAATAAGAGAAAGAAAAGAATTTGAATGAATGAAATTTGGGTAGCACTCCGGCTGGAAAATGGAAGGAATAGAACATGAAGTTCAGAATATGGAGCGATACTTGACGACATGAACAACACAACGCCTCCGGAAGAATTGAAATAAAGGGATTACAAGAACGGAGAAGAAGAGGCCAACTTGAGCACGAGTGACATGAACGAGAATTCATAAGAGAAAGACTTGAACGGAGTTGTTGAGATGATCAACAACAAAAGAATAAGCTTGTTGTGGACTTATTGAAATCATCCCGAAACTTGAGGTGAATTATGCCGCAACCAAAGTATTGATGAGATGAGAAGAGCGAAGAATGCAAAACTCCACTTCAAATGAATACGGAGAATTATTTGCATCTCGGGACAGAAAAGAATAATGCTTGAGCTGCTGACAGGGATTTGATGAACAATTGAAGAATGATTCGAATCGCAATGAACCACCATGAAGAACTCCGGTAACGAAAGGATGTTGATATAGAAATGACGGATGAAAAGAATAAGATTAAAGCCTTGCAATGATTTAGTCGGGGTACCGACGAGAAGGTTGAGAAACTATGAACTCCGGAAAGAAAGGATGAAAACACTTGGGATTAAATTTATTCCTCAAGAATAAACTCTGAAGGAAGGAATAAATCAACTTGATAAAAAGAATAAGAATTATATTATGCTTATCCTCCACCAATTACATTGATGAGAAGCAATGGATTCACATATCACTTATTCTCGATGAAATTGATTAAGAGGGATATATCGTGAAACTTGAGAAAGTCTTCATGAACCACCGGTAGGATTGGAAAGAACGAACAATTGATAATATGAAAAAGACAATAATATTGAATGAGAGTGAATAAAAGAACGAACCTCCGAGAAGAATAAAATCGAATGATGAAAGAGAACAAACCACCGTAAAGAATTGAAAATTAGTGCATACAAGAGCATGAATCGCCGGGAAGAATAAATAAGTTGAGGGAATTTAGATACAAGAGAACGAAGAGGTCGTGGACCGATTAAATAATACTTGAAGGAAGCACCGGACCACTGTGAGACGAACGAAGAGGCATCAATGAAGAATATTTGGAGGACGAAGTTGAAAACTGAGAACGAAGAAATCTTCTGAAATGATGGCCTTCGGAGGAACACAAAGAACAAAATCATGAAATACTCCGGAAGAATGAAAATAGGAAAGGTTGAACCAATGATGAAAATAATTTTCCAATGATCTTGGGGAAGGCACATGACGGATGAAATCCATACTTACGTCACACTTTGAAAAGAATTTTGGAACACTCCGGGAAATTAAAAGAGTGAGGTAAGATCCTGGGAAAAGACCTGTGGGTTATGAGCCCACTGAAAGAAAACCACTCTTGGAAAGGATTGCAAAGGAGATGATGCACGAGAACGATTAAAAGACTCAAATGAGGTGACAACCTCGAATTAATTGAAACGCGGACAAATCTCCTGAGATGTCTTCGAAACACCTAAATAATTAAATGGCGAGAGGAGAACGAGCAAGGGAAAGCACTTGAGCCGATGAAAGAATAAGATGAACACCGGGTAATTGAGTAGGATCCATCGGAGAAGAAAAGGAGATGAAGAAGGATGAACTAGATGAGAATTCACTGGTTGAACTAATTGATGAAAGGAATACAAAGACTTCACATGAGTAGGATGGATACTCGATTAAGGACTCCGGGTCCGAGAAGCAAAAGGGTGGGCGGGTGGGAAAAAGAAAGTCCACTTCGGAAGGGTTAACAACACCAGTTGGTTGAAAAGGACTGAGGGTTGAACTTGCAAAGAGGAAGAGGGTCGAATCGACTTGACGAGAGATGCACCAGATGAAAAGAGCAGACAACGCAACGAACGAAACTAACAGTGTGATCCTAAAAAAATTTGAAGGGGAAGAGGAGTAATTCAAAACACCTATGTCAAGATTCCTCACCAGAGCGACGAAGGGGCAGGGGAGTAAAAAGAATTCCTACTCTCCGATATAACTAGACTCGAAAATAGTTTTCTGCTAGACTCAACAACGGCCAAGCTAGATCAATCAAGGAGGGTCCTATGGTCGGTCGAGGCTCTGATACCAACTTGTCAGGACCAAGATGTGATTCTATCCCGATCACATGACTCATACGTGATTGGGGCACAACCGCATATCAGGCACTTAGCAATATGGATATCATTACATCGTACCATTACATAAATACATGGGGATACAACAACTCATACAAGTCACACGAATACAACAACATCTATACAAGGCACCCGACTACGGATGCAAACATGAAAAGCACAATGACATCCATCTGCTATCTCAGGCTGTCGACCAGGAACCTAGCCCAAGACTGACAAGGAAGAAGAAAGAAATCCAACAAAAGGTAACATCGCTCTGACGTTAAGTCATCGGAAACCTACACCTGCAACTGTTGTTGTAGTACCTGTGAGCCACGAGGACTCGGCAATCACATAACGTTGGGTATCAAGACTAGCAAAGCTTAATGGGTAGGAAGAGGTTAAGTGGTGAGGTTGCAGTAGCGGCTAAGCAAATGCATGGTGGCTAACTTACGAGTACAAGAATAAGATGAGCATCTACGCAAACGGTCGCAAACTAGTAGTGATCGCTAAAGATCCGGAACTACCTACGAGTCAAACATAACCCCACCGTGTTCTCTTATCAAAGTGCAATCACGGTTACTCACACAGTTGTGTGTTTTATTTCGGATCCTCTATCAAGTTTTCTATAACCGGACATTAACAAATTCCAATCTGCCACATAACCGTGGGCACGACTTTCGAAAGATTATAACCCTGCAGCGGTGTCCCAACTTAGCCCATCACAAGCTCTCACGATCAATAGAAGTAATAATAATAATACCCCTTATCTTAGGGACAATCCGATCAGGCTCGGAATCCCGGTGCACAAGACATTTTGACAATGGTAAAACAAGTCCAGCAAGACCTCCCGGCGTGCCGACACACTGATAGTAGCCGCGCATATCTCGTCTCATGCCACGACCGGATGGGTGATTTTACGGGAGCCAGATACCTCGAGTTTCCCCGTGGCGGCCCCGCCGAACCCCCGTTTGGGACCAACAACATCAACACTGGCCCTCCCGTATGTAGAAAGAATCCTCGGGGATGCGACCCCCTATGCAATTTAATTAATTAATTAAGTTGTTATTATGAGGAAAATTAAAACCATTGTTGGGCCTTGTTGGAGGAGTTTTATTCAAAGATGAACTGTCAAGGGGTCCCCATATACCCAACCGCGTTAGGAATGGAAAATCAAGGAACATAACGCCGGTTTATCGGCTCCTAAGGTGGCATGAGTGGAACAAAACACCGAGCAAAAGGCCAAGCCTTCCACCCATTGCCAAGTATATAGGTGTGCTAATATATATAAGATATATTGTGATATTCCAACAACAAGTTCCAATATGGAACGATCTTCATCTTCACCTGCAACTAACAACGCTATAAGAGGGGCTGAGCAAACGGGTAACATAGCCAAACAACAGTTTGCTGGGAAGGTGTCAAAGGTTAGAGGTTTCATGGCAACAAGGAGAGGCTGACAAATAGATAGGTAGCGCGACATATAGCGATAGCATCGAGACTTCTAGCATAGCAATGATAGTAAAGGTATCCAAGGTGATGGTCATCTTGCCTGAGATCCCGCAAGGAAGAAGAACAAGTCAATGAAGTAGACGAAGAAGAAGCTGTGAAGACGAACGATGTGTAGTCGAACGAATCCTCATGATCGCAACGGAAAAGAACTAGCGAGAAGAAGCATACAACAAGGTAAACACACAACACAAGAACATGACAAGATGCTCAACCAAGTAGGATGCAAGACAAGTCTATATGATGCAATTCATGGCAAGGGATGAAGCACACAAGAACAACACAAACCAACAAGTTTAAATGAGGCTGGAATCAACATATAGCAATTCCGGTAAGTCCTCATATACACATTTCTAAATTGGTCCAGATCTGAACCAACCTTAAGTTAAAGTTTTAAACAGGAATTTAACATGCACCATGATGATCTACTCGAAATTCTAGTCAAGTTTCATATAAAGTTTGTTTAATTCGGAGCTACGGCCTAGAAGATATGAGCAAAACAAGACAAGCATGGAAATTATGCAAGATGTATCCAAACAACAAGAAAACACACTCCAAACATGTAAACAACATGATATTATGCTTCTACATGCAAAAACACACAAGTTTCATATATAGCACGCTCAAAACGGAGCAACGGTTCAACACATACACACGAAACAAGATATAGCAACAAGTTGTCCAAGAACAGCAACATAGCAACTTTGGAGCAAGGTACAATTATGCTACAGCACCCAAACATGATAACAAGAGGCATGGATGTGAAATAGACATGATACTTAGATCACACCCAGAAACTTCCTGGAACACAATTAAACTAGCATGGCAAGAATCAATAAATTTATCCAGACTTAGTCAAAATCTGGGAAGGCAAAAACATCATCACGATGCTGCCTTCGGAGGCACAAAACATCAAGCATATCAACTCTACTAAGTATATAAAGATTATTTACATGTAATAGACATAACATACATCAAACAAATCCATTGGAACAACTCCATAGGAGGCATGGATCAATAACAACAAGCTTCACCAAATTGAACATGCTGATAACAGTCTGACAGGTACATTTATAGCAACTTGAGAGCAAGATATAAATAAGCTAAAGTAGGTCATATATGCAAATAAGGGCATGGATGGATAGAGCATAACATGGACAACAAGACATGATCATTGGGCAACCCAAAACAAGCATGGATTTGAGTGAGGCATCAAGCAAACATAGCATCATGTTTAACAGTTTCAGACTTCGCAGTTTTTAACAAGTCCTAGAAAACAACAACAACGAGTAGGCTACTTTACAAGCTTGTTGCAAACACCTCAAGGCATATCATGGAAAGTGGATTGCACCACAGCAAAGATGACATGATTGTTCTTCTAAAACATATTGACATGTGGCATGAAAGACAAACACATCAATAGTTATGAACAAGTCAAAACAGCATCTCATAACAAGTTCCAGCACTTAACAGCCACATGCACTTTTGCAATAGAGATTAACATTTCAATATGGCACCTAACATGTATGCTACAGCAACCAACATGTAAAGCACTTCACAATGAACATTTTGACATATCATATGCTTCATTTGGATAAACATGCACAAAGATATCATCACCACAAGCATGCAACAAAATTACAGTTACCAGCAGTTTTAAACATATAGCACTCTTGCAACGATGATTAGGGCATCAAGATGAACACAAACAAGCATGCCAAAATGGAACAACATGAAGAGCATATCACAACGAACATTTGGACATATTATTCACTCAATTTGGGCATACACAGAAAAAGTTACTGCCACTCAAACATGCCTATAAATTTACAAATCTCGAGGAATTAGAGGACAAAATAGACCTCGTAGGGGGTGGACATGTCCGGGTGCAAACGGACATGTCCGTCGGTGGCTGGACGCGGGTCCACCTGGCAGTGGCACGTCGAGGGGAGGCGTCGGACATGTCTGGGCACCTCCGGACATGTCCGGCGGTGCAGGCAGAGGAGGCACAGGAGGTCGTCGGCGGCGCTCGGCGAGGCGAGGCCGATGAGGCGTCGGGATGGCCGGATTGGGGCCGGGGAGGCGAAGGAGAGGCGGATCCGGCCGCTCCACGCTCGGATCCGGCCGGAGGAGGTCGCTGGTGGCGCGCTGCTCGCGAGGGCCGCAAGGTGAGGCCGGCGGAGCTCGGCCCCGAGCTCGGGCGGCCATGGCGGCGAGGCTGGAGAGGGAGGGGCGGAGGAGTTGGCAGCGGCTCGGGTGGTTCGCGGCGGAGCGCGAAGCTCAGGCAGACGTGGAGCGGGGCGACACGTGGCGCGGTGGCGAAGCTGGCGGGCGGCGCAGAGGCTCGCCGGCGAGGTGGCGGAGTGCTGCACCGGCGAGCCTGACGAGATGAGGGAGCACAACGGCTCGGGCGAAGGGGCGGCTCGGCGCAGGCGCGGGCGGGCTCCTCCAGGCCCAGATCTGGCCCGGGGCGGGCCTGCTGCGGGCTTGGACAGTTGGCGGCGGTGGGAGGCTGAGGCACGACGTGGAGGTCTTCCATTGGCCATAGCGGCGGCGCTGGAGGCGGCCAGCCAATGGCTGAGCGCCAAGTGGCGCATGTGAGGTGGTCGGTGCTGAATTCGAGGAGGAAGACGGCGGGGGCTGCGGGAGAAGAAGGGGTAGATGGGTTTTAGGCCAGATTTGAAGGGGAAGGGGTCTATATATAACAGGGGCTAGAATTAGGGTTTGGAGGGGCTTTAGAGGCCGATTTCGGACCGTTGGATCCCGATCGGACGACCCGAAACGGAGGGAGGGGTCTAGGAGGGTCTAGTGGGCTGAGCAGAAGGCCTCGGGATGAGAAGAGAGAGATCAAAAGAGGCCCGGTACGCGTTTCAGAGACCGAAACGTTTGACGTTTAACCGGCTATAGTGCCGCTATAGTTATCCGTTAGGCTATCAAACGAGCTCCGAATGCGATGAAACTTGACAAGCAGTCTGTCTACCCTACAATATGACCACACGCCAAGTTTCATCCCATTCCGAGAACATTTTCTGGCCACTCATAAAATAAATAACCGAAGGTGCCGCGGGCGCGTGCAAGTGTGTCTGGGCTCAGAACGGACAATGGAGAGAACGGGCGGACTCGGACGAATGCAAGTTTTTAAAACATGCTGATGCAATGCATATGATGACATGGCAATGATGCAACACGCAAATAGATGACATGGCAACGATGACGAATAACTGGCTGACACCTGGCGCATCGGTCTCGGGGTGGCACAGTATGTGAGGTGTGGGTGTCAACGGCACACCTTCTTCCCGAGAAGAATTGCACATTCTTTGTTAGGGTAGCAACGGCGCATCAGCTCTTTTTAGTCTTTTTGCTCTGTCTTGCCCCCTCCCCCGCTCAACCCCTGCCATAATGTTTTCGGCCTCAAGACAAACATAGTACTGCGTTGTTTTGGGGGCTTGATGAAAAATTGAGTGCTGGTTTCTGTAGGTTGGCCCGCCCAGCAAATGGGTTGCTGGTCCATCACGGACTGGGAGGCTAAAAATACAAGTTGTATGGTGCAGAGGCAAGTAAAAAACGCCATCGAGAGCCATCCACTGAAGAAAAAAATATCTCCTAATGTGCTTCATCAGTCGTGCCGCCGGCCCCGTCTATAATCCAGTTCGCTCGGGGATCTGGTATCATTTTTTTTCTAGAGGGTGAACAATTATCAGCTTGGCCTAGGTTTTGTGTTTTAACATGCGTAGCCCACGACATACGGTGACAGTGGTTTCAACTTATTTTTTGAGGTCCATACCGGCCTATGGGCTTTTTCTTAAAGATCGACAGCCCAATGTATTTTTCAACCACATTATATATATATATATATATATATATATATATATATATATATATATTACTATTATCGTATATTTTATAGAGAATTATATATACATTATAAAAACATCCCACGTGTTATTAACTTATAAAAGTAAATGTTTAACAGAAGTTGGCAAGGAAAATCCTGGTTGTTTTTGACTCACCGGCAAGGAAAATCCTGGTGATTGCGTACAAAAGCTTGCGAAGATTTTAAGTACCAATGTAATAATAACGCGCTCATTTTTATTTTGAGCAATAACTCGCTAATTTGTTTATTATGTATATAAAAAATGTGCCTCTCCGGTTTATTTTTTATATAATTGCTCCTTCTAAAATAACATTATATATATAATGAGCCCAACGAATTCGTGTATTTGAAGGAAGTGCAAATGGGCTGGGATTTCTTGGATAATATAAATGGGCCGCATTGACGAGAAATTATTTGTTCACCCAGCCCAGCAAATGGATTGTACATTCTAGAAAACATGGGTTAAATATATGCTACATTTTTGCAGGCTGACATGTGGGCCAATAGGTCGAAGCCTACGCAGGGTGTTGTCAACTAGGTCGGCATGCACCTTCAATCTCTCGTCTTCTTCCTCCAGCGTCGCCGGGACTGCCTGGTCCGGCCTCCGGTGGCTAGCGGCTCTGCTTAGCACACATCGCTGCGAAGCGCTACCCCACCGCCGGCAGGCTATCCCTCCACCCCTCCACACCTCCTGTTATTCTCAACCGACTGCAACCCCACGCCATACCAAAACTAGTTATAACCCTTCTCCTCCACTCAATCTGCGACTCCACTGTCGCGTCTTCCCATCTCCAAGTCGTTCCCATCCGGGGCCTCGCCGTCGTCCACCGCCTCGCTGCGCTTGGTGCGGCGTGGTCAACAAACAAGAGTCATCGGAAGAGGACTGTACGTGGAGAGCCTAACGGCTGGGACCCACGAGGTCCATGGTAGCACGCAAGGAAAGTTCCTCCTTATTAAGCTGAAAAAAATGTTTCCTCCACCTAGCAGCTGGGACCCACCGGCTGTATCTTCGCACGGAAGGAAGTGCCTCCTTGTTATGCGAAAAAATTATTCCTCCCATTGACAGTTGGGACCCGTCAAATTTGGTGGCTGACTTTTGGGCCTACTAAGCGGATGTGTACGCAGGGCTTTGTCAACTTAATCAACAAATGATTCTAGCAGCTGGACCGTTGGATGTTAATCCAACAGCCGTGCTCCTTCTTCAACCTCTGTTCTTGCTTGTGCCTCCCGTGGGCGGCACCGCGGCTGTGCTGCCGCGCACCCGAACCAGTCAAGTTTCCCACTCCTCTCCATCTGCGACTCCACTGCCCCGTCTTCCCCATCTCCGGGTCGTTCCAGTCTGGGGCCTCGCCGTCGTCCACCGGCCTTTGGTGCGCTCGGTACGGTGTGGTCAACAACCAAGAGTCATCGGAAGATGACTGTATGTGAGAGGCCGACAGTCGGGATGCACCACGCCCATGGACGCATGCATGCAACGGAACGCGGCGTGGTCAACATGGTCAAGGAACGATTTCCATCGGAAGTGTACTATACGTGGAGAGGCTGACAGCTGGGTCCATAGCCGCAGTAAGGAAGTGCCTCCTTATTACGCGGAAAATAATGGTTCCTCCACCTAACAGCAGGGACCGACCGGACGGGTCGCCGTATTTTGCGATAAAATGTTCCCCCCTGACTGCTGGGACCCACCGGACGGGTCACCGTATTTCGTGAAGAAAACGTTCCCCCCGCTGTCAGCTCGGACCCACCGGAAGTACCTCCTTATTACACAGAAAAAAAATGAATACTCCCCCTGCTAGCTGGGACCCACCTTGGTGGGAGGCTGACTTGTGGGCCTACTAAGTTGACGGGGATGGAGGGCTTTGTCAACTTAGTCAATATTAACGATTCTAGCTCACGTGATCGTACGATGTCCATCTAACGGCCATAGTGCTTCTTCAACCTCTGGTCTTCTTGCTCCAGCCGCCCAAACCAGCGCCGGTCGTGCTGCGTGCTCCTGCCTCTCGTGGTCGGCTTTGATGTCGCGGAGGCCTCACCGCCCCCTACTAGTCCCACCGCTGGCCAGGCCATCCCTGTACTCACCCACACCCCATGTTATTCTGCAGCGACGACAGCTTCACACCGCAGCCGAACCAGTGAACCCTCGTACTCCTCTTTGCATGGGCATCCATTGCCGTGTCTTCCCCGGCTCCGCCTCGTCCCCTTCTAGGCCTCGCTCTCGTCCACCGCCTTGGTGCTCTCGGCGCGGCATGGTCAATGTGGTCAACGACTGACTTCCATCGGAAGAGTACTGTACGTGGAGAGGCTGACAGCTGGGTCCACGGCCACAGCTGGGTCCATGGCTACAGCCTAGTTTTTTTTTGTAATTTGCCAAGTAAGTCACTTTGTCAGGCCTTTTGGGCTGCAAATCTTTCAAGACGAGGAGAGCTTCATTTGGTTGGCCGAGAAAATGGCCGATCAGTAATGAGAAATGGGTTGTACATTTTTAAAACACATCAAACCGGCAATTAGTTTCAAATTTCTTTTTTCATTTCGAGACTTTAATTGCATTGATTTTTATGCGTGGACAATTTGTTGGATTTTATATCGATATACATTTATTTTAAAAATCAGTTTGAATGTGACTCGAAATTTCGGGATTAAAAACAGTTCAGACCACACAGAAATTTGCAAAATTTCGCCTAATTTTTTAACCGTGGCCACAATATGGGCTGTAATGCTAACAAAAAGAATATGGGCTCCAAAAAAACATTAAGAATTAGCAAATGGGTTATAAATTATTAGAAATAATGGCAGATGGGTTGTATGATGTTTTTTACAGATTTGAGGCTTTCCTAAAAAAGGTTGACGCACAAGCAGTGACTGTTGGATGTACATCCAACGGCCGTCATGCTTCTTCAATCTCTGCTGTTCCTGCTCCAGCCGCTCAAACAAGCGCCGACGGGACTGCGTGGTCCCTCCTCCCCGCGGCCGACTGTGCTGCCATGCATGCCTCACTGCCCCACCATACTCCCATCATTAGCCTAGCTATCCCTCTACTCACCCACACCTGTTGTTATTCTCCGGCGACGGCAGACGAACCAGTAAACCCTCGTACAGTCGTACTCCCCTCCGTGTGGGAAACAACTGCCGAGTCTTCCCTGCCTCCGTATCGTTCCGTTCCTAGGCCCCGCCGTCGCCCACCGCCCTAGTGCTCTCGGTGCGGCGTGGTCAACGTGGTCAAGGAACGACTTCCATCGGAAGAGTACTGTACGTGGAGAGGCTGACAGCTGGGTCCACGGCAGCCGCAAGGAAGTGCCTCCTTATTACGCGGAAAATAATTATTCCTCCACCTGACAGTAGGGACCTACCGGACGGGCCACTGTATTTGGCGAAAAAACGTCCCCCTGACTGCTGGGACGCACCGTACGGGCCACCGTATTTCGCGAAAAAAATGTTCCCCCCGCTGTCAGCTCGGTCCCACTGAAAGTGCCTCCTTATTACGCACAAAAAAATGAATACTCCCCCTGCTAGTTGGGACCCACCTTGGTGGGTGGCTGATTTGTGGGCCTACTAAGTTGACGGGGACGGGGTGCTTTGTCAACTTAGTCAATATGAACGATTCTAGCTCCAGTGACCATACGATGTCCATCCAACGGTCGTAGTGCTTCTTTAACCTCTGGCCTTCTTGCTACAGCCGCCCAAAGCAGAGCCGGTTGTGCCGCATGCTCCTGCCTCTCGTGGCCGGCTGTGCTGCCGCAGAGGTCTCACAGCCCCCTACTATTCCCACCGCTGTCCAGGCCTTGCGGTGAAGGCAGCCTCACACCATAGCCGAACGAGAGAACCCTCGTACTCCTCTCCGCGCGTGCTTCCACTGCCATGTCTTCCCCGGCTCCGCGTCATCCCCTTCCTAGGCCTGGTGGTCATCCACCACCATGGTGCTCTCAGCGCGGCATGGTCAACGTGGTCAAGGAACGACTTCCATCGGAAGAGTACTGTACTTGGAGAGGCTGACAGCTAGGTCCACGGCCGCAGCAACGAAGTGCCTCCTTATTACGCGCAAAATAATTATTCATCCACCTGACAATGGGGACCCACCGGACGGTCCACCGTATTTCGCGAAAAAACATTTCCCCCTGACTGCTGGGACCCACCAGCTACATCTTCGCACGCAAGGAAGTGCGTCCGGGCAAAAAAATGATTCGCCCCCCTGACTGCTGGGACCCACCAGCTACATCTTCGCGGGCAAGGAAGTACCTGACAATCGGGACCCACCTGGTCGAAGCATATGTAGCGTTGTTATTCTGGTCGCGAACGTGTACGTACATACTGGTCGATGTAGAGGCCCGCACGTGTCGTAGCAGAGGCACGCACGTAGCATGTACACGTACGTATAGCGGACAGGGTGCAAGAAAGTAAATATGGCCACGTAGGTACATACGGGCGGGTCTCAAACGCTTACTCGCGCGTACGTACGGCCAGGGCTCGTGTACATGGCTGGGTCGGAACAGAGAAACAGCGTCGTCGTCGTGTTCATGGGGAGCCTACCGGCTGGGTCAGAACGGAATGCGTCATCGTGTTCATCGGGAGGGCTTGGACGGAACAGCCGATGGAAACGAGGCCTGGCGTATCGTAGAACGGAGGAAAAGGCCTTGTGTTCGACCGTCCATGTTCGAAACAGGATCCTGTTCATCGGGAGGGGTCTGGCGTACCGCAAAACGGAGGAAATGGACCTCCTATAGTCGAAACGGGTGTCCTGTTGATCGTGAGGGGTGTGGCGTACCGCAAAACGGAGGAAACGGACTTGTGTTGGAGCACCATGGTGGAAACGGGGGTCTTGTTCATCGGGAGGGGTGTGGCGTACCGCAAAACGGGACTCCACGGGATACTGTTCATCTCCACTGTCGACCCCCTCCAGTCTCCACGGGCTACTATTCATCCACCGTGGACCTCCTCCAGCATCCACCTTTGACTGTTCATCCACGGGCTCTTGTTCATCCAGCCTCCACTGGGCGCTAATCCACCGGCTACTGTTCAACCAGCCCTCTCCACGGGCTCCTGTTCAACCACCCCTCCACGGGCTACTATTCATCCAGCCCTCCACCGTCTACTGTTCATCCAGCCCTCCACGGGGTGGTCCTATTCATCCAGTCCTCCACGGGGTCATGTTCATCCAGCCCCAACTGGCTCGATCGATCGGGGTCCTGTTCATCCAGAGGAAACACCATGGGGTCCTATTCATCCACCCCCACCGAGAACTATTCATCCAAACCACCCCAGCTACGCTCTGTGTTCATCCAGAGGCAGCATCGATCAGCTTCAGTTACCAGCAGTAGCGAAGGAATCGCTCGATCGGGTTCAGTTAACAGCCATCGATCGATCGCTCAGGTTTAGTAACGCGTAGCCTGCAGTGCAATCGCTCGGGTTCAGTTAGAGCCCAACGCCTCGCTCGTGTTCAATTAGAGCCCAATGCCTCGCACCCACGCGCATGCGTGTATGAGAGAAACGCGCATCGCTTGGCCCCGACCACCCACCGTAACCGGGAACACCCCGATATTTTCCTCGCCCTCGCTTCTACCACGGTTTTTTCTATCATGGACGGCCCAAAGAATGTCATACAGCTGCGTCTTCGGCCCGCCCAAGATGAAAAGCCCATTTTCTGTCATGATTTTTTGTCATAGAAATAGGACCCCACCACATCTATGATGATACCGTGTTTTGTCACAATTATTGCCATAGAAGTGTCATAAGTATGACAGAAAAAAAATCGTTCGGCCTAAAATGTCACGGATGTGTCTTTTTTTGTAGTGACACTTGGAGGCCCAACAACATCTACAAGAAGAAGGTTGTGTAGTAGACATCATCAGCACGAGGTACTTCCGCCCTCCGAAGGTGCTATGTAAGCAAAAAGTCTTACCTGATGCTATCTCCCGCGCCTGCTTGATTTCTTCACATATGTTGCACGACTCGCTTCGCGCATCCTGGGCAGCCTTAACTGCCGTAGCGAGCTCGGATGCTTGTTCCGAAGCCTTCAACTCCAACACCTAGCAGTTTCGAATAGCATCTTCGAGTTCATCCTCGACTTCGGACACCCGAGCCACGTGCTCTTGGCACGCGGCCTTTTCGGCCTCTAGATCGGCAACCGCTTTGTCAGCAATTGCCTTGCTCGCCTCAGCCTCCTTCTTGGCCTTCGCGAGCTTGCCTTTGAGGGCCTCGAGCTTACTGGCGCCAACTATTTAATATAGAATATCATAAAGAGTTTATACTCATACTCAATTACTTAGTCTTCTTGACATCTTAATTTTTCAAATCTGCATACCTTGCGTTTCATCTAAACGCTGGTTGACCTGGTCGAGGTCCGCGTTGGCCAACAAAAGCTTCCGATTTAGTTCGGCAAGTTCTGCATCTCGTGTAGTTTGTCGCAACTACTGAAGCCTGTTCAAATACAAAAGCATACAGTTCAGCTCTATAATATGCTATACTATGGATACTTCGTCTGATTCTGTTCAGAATCACACAAAGCATCAGGGGCTACTGGCTATATATGTGCATATAAAACAAATAAAGTTCCATAAAGAACATTACATTGCATACCTCAAAGCCTGTTAGCAGGCTGTTGAAAGCTTCATTCAGTCCGCCTTTGACGGACTAAATCTTCTTCATCACCGCACCAATCACGGTGCGGTGCTCCTCCATGATCGAAGCACTCTGTAGTGCTCCCTCCAGAGGGTCCGGCGCCTCCGTATTAACCCCAGGCATCGTTGTATCCTCCCCCGCCTTGGGGGTCTGGTCTTCGGACCCCGGAGCCGTGCTAGGCTCGGGATCAGTATTCGGTGGGGCCCCGGATTGTTTGGGCCCCCCTCTTCGGTCTCCATGGGGATTGTTTCCCCATGATCAGCGGCAGCCGAGGTGTTACCCTCGGTTGCCCTATCACTTGCCCCGCCCCCATCTCCTTGAGCAGAAGACACACGTTGGGAGGACACTTCGGTGTCCCCGCGGGCCATGGGCGATGGAGCTCGGACCAGCGGGCCACTCTTCGTCTCTCCAGGCGCAAGAGAGTTCCCCTCCGATAAGGAGGCGTCGGGGTGTGCTCGGGGAGGGCTGTAGGTCAGCAGGTGAGAAATACTTAGAAAGCATTAAAATGCTAAACAAACAAGGTGCAGCAATTATTATATCCGAACAAACTTACGTTTCGGTTGGGGGCTTCTCCCTAGGTTTCACCACAAAGCTATGTTCGGACGATGAGTCTGAACGAACGGGGAGGTTCAGCCTCCTCTGGGGTGCGACCTTGCTTGCATCAGCAGCGGACGCCCTCTTCTTCCCCCTGCCTTGCGCAGGGGGCTCTTCTTCTTCTTCGTCATCCTCCTCCTCTTGGGAGGAGAGGATTTTGATCTCCTCGGACTTCGTGTCCGTAGGGCGGGGGCTCCTCTCGGCCTCCTTGCTCTTCTTCTTGGACTTCTTGTCCGGCGCCTTATACGTCGTCGGGACCAACATCGCCATCAGTTGAGGCATCTCTGGGTCTTCTGGAAAAGGCATTGGACACTTAATATGGATTGCCTTCTTTGTCCAGCATTGTATATCACGCAAAAACTCCAATTCCTATTATTATTAAAATAAGAAGGGAATGTATGTTCGGCAGAACTTTTTGATTACCTCTTGTGTGGTAAATGCAGTGCTGTAGCCTGCGTCCTGCGTTTCCTTTGGCCACTCCTTATGGCTCTTTAAGAGATGCTTCTAGATCTCTTTGTGTGTGAAGTCAAAGAGATGCTTCAGTGGCCGGTCTCCAGCCGGATCGAACGCCCATAGGGAGGAGCCCCGGTGTTGGCAGAAAAGAACGAGTCGGGCCAGCATTACCTGAACCATGGTTGTGAGTTGGTAGCCCTTGGAGATCATGCCGGACACACGGCCTTGGAGTGTCGTCACCTCAGTCTGAGACCCCCAGTTCGGAACCTTGTTGGTCCAAGAGATTAGCCTCTTCGGGGGTCCAAATCTGAAGGCAGGCACCGCCGACCATTTGGCGTTGCGGGGCTCAGTGATGTAGAACCGCTCCTGCTGCCACACCTTGTTCGTCTCCACAAACGACCCCTTTGGCCAGGTTGTACTCGGGATCTTACTTATCACAGCACCCCCACACTCCGCGTGTTGCCCGTCCACCACCTTCGGCTTCATATTGAAGGTCTTGAGCCATAGGCCAAAGTGTGGGGGAACGCGTTGGAAATATACACACACCACTATGAAAGAGGAGATGTGAAGAATCGAATTCGGGGCTAGATCATGGAGATCTAGCCCGTAGAAAAACAGCAAACCCTGTACAAAGGGGTGAAGAGGAAATCCTAGCCCCCTAATGAAGTGCGAGAGGAACACGACTCTCTCATCCGCCTCTGGGACGAGAACCACCTGGTCCTTGGTGGGGACTCGGTGCGCAATGTTGGCAGCGAGATAGCCCACACTCTGGAGATCCTCCACGGCTTTCTCAATAACCGTGGAGGCCTCCCGCTTGCCCTTGGCGCCGGATCCGGCCATTGCTGGGGAAGGAAGTGGTGATTGAGGAACGGAGAACTACGGGGCACAAGAGATGAGGATGCTGGGGCTAGGAAGATTGGAGAGCTCGGGCTTGAGGAAAGCGTGGGGCTGATGGAAGGAATTGGTATCCTTTTATAACAATGTGAATACAGAATGTCTCCCCACTTTAGTCGCAAACCTCACCGGTTCCCAAAGCGGTCATGCGTAATGCGCGGTTTGGATGCTCACGTCACATTGATAAGGATCCCCTAATAAGCGGGCACGATCTCTGCATTGATAAGACGTGCCAAGGCGGGTTGTCGGGGGAATGACCCCTGGGTGGGCCCAAGACGGCAAACGACGCTTCAAAAACATCGAGGCCAGCAACGCCCCTCAATCCGGCTCGCACTTGGCCGGGTCGCTCAACCCGGCCAAGTCCCTCGACGCGGCCGAACTCACCATCCCGGCCGCCCGGCCGGGTCCCTGTCCGGTTGCTCCAGCCGGCCTGCTACACAAAGTCAACCGCGGCATCCCATCTGACACGACATGGACAAGATGGCCATACCGTGGGCACTATTGTTGATAGAGCATACACTATTCACTCATCATACATGATGTCATGTACAGTGTTACTTGTCCCTGGGCACTATTGTATGAAGTGAACCAGGGGAGCACTTTCTTGGAGAGGAGGGCATTCCCTTGGCCAAGAGTTCATAGACCTGGCCAAGGGGACAGCCACACTACAAAAAGCCACAAGACACAGCCTCCCTCGGCCGGACTTGCCTCTCACGCCACACCATCCATCCATCCACACCTACACACTCATGCTCATACGGCCACTCACAGGCAAGTGGCCACAAGGCCACTCACGTACACACATATTCACACTCACTCACACATGAGGCAGAGTAGAGAATAAGTGTAGCTAGCTTCCGGATTCATCCAGATACAGCTCCAGGAGCAACTTGTACTGCCACACATGTACACTGCATATATATTCAGACATGTAGGAGTAGGAGTATTATCTCCCCGGAGAGCTCTGAACCTGGGTAAATCACCGTGTGCTGTTTATCCAATCCCTTCCCTTGATCTCCAAAGCAGTCTTGCCCTCACCTCAAGCCACCTCGTGGCATCTGTCGTCTCATGAACCCGCCCGCGAGATCACCACGATAGTTGGCGCCCACCGTGGGGGGTACTATGCTACCCACTGCCGCAGAACCGCGATCCG
The DNA here is from genome assembly GCA_902687465.1 of Secale cereale. Taxonomy (NCBI): domain Eukaryota; kingdom Viridiplantae; phylum Streptophyta; class Magnoliopsida; order Poales; family Poaceae; genus Secale; species Secale cereale. Next base: position 157,955,257 of record LR738711.1, on the reverse strand, counting down.
GGCGGGACCATCTTCATCTTCACCGCGACGTCGCCGTCGCCTCTCCGGTCACGCTCGAGGGCTCAACATCAACTCGCCCCTGGGGCAGCCGCGCAGGGCAACGCGCCCTCGTCATCGGCCTCGTCCTCTTCTTCATCATCACCGCGACATCGTCGTCGCATCTCAGGCCGCGCTCTACGGCTCAACATCAACTCACCCCTGGTGCGGCTGCGTGGGGCGACGCGTGTCGGGGAAACTGATCGCCCACTGACACCTATGGGACCGGAGCCCCTTTTCGGTACGGCAAGGGAGCCGAGGATGCACGGAGAGCGGATCGAGGCGAGCACGCGAGCAGTTTACCCAGGTTCAGGCCGCACGGATGGGTAAAACCCTACCCCTGCCTTGGTTTGTATTGTGTTCTTGGCTCGGGAGCGAGGAGAGCTACATTACTTGTTGCTAGCTACACCGAGCGTGAGAGTGATCGAAGATCGGAACCCCCTATACGTTGCGCATGGGCCTCCTTTTATAGGTCAAAGGGGTCACCGACAGGTGGCAACGCGGTGGAGGGTAAAAGCGTAAAAATGGTGGTAGTTGGAACAGTGTATGTACAGTGCTCTGTACCTAACCCTGACGGCAGGGGACAAGGGCATTAAATGCCCGTCGCCGTCGCCCCAAACAGTGTAAAAAAGCGTCCGTCAGGGCGTCTCCGTTCGCCACGATGGTGGCCTCGTCATCGCAGCTTGCCACCGTGTACCCCAGGCTGCACAGCCTTCCGCCACGTGCACCTGGAAGGGCCCCAGGGCGACGCGTGGCCGGATGAGCTGGAGCGTGGGCACGTAGTGGAAGCTTGCCGCGGCTTGCACCTTGCCGCGGTTGTTAACTTGCCGCGCCCGGGAGCTTGTCGCTCTCCGGGCCTTGCCGGGGCGCGTGACGCGCCACGGCAAGTCTCCTGAAATGCCATGTTTGGCCTTCCTGGCAAGCTCCTCTTGCCAGGGTCTTGTGCCAAAGGGGTGGTCTTGATCCTGGAGCGGTCTTCCCGGCAAGCTCCTCTTGCCGGGGTCTTGTTTCTTTAACTTGAATACTTTGTTCTTTCAATGGCTCCAAAGGAACCTCAGTGAGCCTTGGCGAACGCGCAGTAAGCCCTGCCACGGGACGCTGCTACTGCCCGTGCACAAGTTCGGAATACTAAGGTACCCCTACTTAAGTACACCGACAGGATCCCCCGGGCCTGGGCCACACACGGTGCCGAGCGCTGTTGGGTCAGGCCCAAAACAGTGCACGGGCACGCGCGCGGCCCACGGCGCGCCGCATCCCACTCCGTATCCGTCGCGCCCCTCCCTAACGGCACGCGTCGATTGCGGCGTCGTGGGAGAGATCGTGGCATGTTTCTTTAATGGGGAAAATGCGGAACGTCCCCCTCTTCCCCTTAAAAGCAGGGGAAACAGGGGCAGTTCTCTCCATTCGCCCGCTTCTTCTTCATCCTTCAGAAACCCCCGCTGCTCCCCTCCTCCCCGAAGGTTGAAAGAGAGCAGCGCTCCGCCCTTCCTCCGCCGCCCCCCCCCAGCGCCGTCGACTTCCCCCGCCGTCCCCGCCATGGCCCCGAAGGGTGACAAGGCGAAAGCCACGAAGACTGCCAAGGCGCTGAAGCTAGCGGCAATGCAGAAGAAGATGGCGGTCTTCCCGCCGAGGCTCAGCGCGAGGGAGCTGAAAGAATCCTTCTACCTCTTCTGGGCGAGGGAGACAAAAGCGCACCCACGCACCAAGGTACTCCCCGCTGAGGCCTGCGACATGTTTCCGGGAGGATACGCCTTTTTGGCTCTGTTCTTCTATTGCGGACTCTGCCCACCATATTCCGAATTCTTCTGCGATATTATGAATACCTATGGGTTTCATCTCCTTGATTTCACCCCAAACGCCGTCTTGACCATGGTCGTTTTCGCACATCTGTGCGAGAACTTTGTCGGAGTCTACCCCAATGTAGCTCTCTTCCGCCATTACTTTACACCTCGAGTCGAGTCTGGGTCTCCTCTGTCCGGCGGGATTTCTTGGATATTTAGGCTTCATAAGAAAGAGGCATACTTGACTGGGGAACTCCGCGGCAAGTGGGAGGAGTGGAGGGCCAACTGGTGTTGGATCATGGAGGATGCCCCAGAGCAGTTTACTTCCCTGCGCCAAGTTGCAATAGTGCGCGGCAATGACTGGAGTGACCTGGCCCCTGAGGACGACAAGCTGAAGATAGCCATCACTAGGATTCTTCGCCTCCGGCAAGCCAGGCTCACTGTAGGGGCTGTCGGAGCAGATTTCCTTCGCCGCCGCATCGCTCCCTTGCAGGAGAGGAAAAGGCCTGCTTGGGAGTTTGGTAACGCGGCAGACTTTATGAGGCTGCGCCCAGGCCTCAACTACAATTTCACTGTCATGGAGCTCAACGGAATGCTCCATGAGTTATTCAAGCACGACCCCAAACATCCAGGGTGGTTCGTATTGCCGCGGGGCGTAGTTCCGCTATGCAACAATTCGTCGCTCAGCGCTATCCGCGCGGCGATGCCATGGTGTGACTCCCATGGGATTGACCCCACTTGGCGGGAGACTTCTGACGAAGCCGTGCAAACGTTCTTCGACAACTTGGTGGAGCAGCCAATCAATCCCGACGAGAAGAAAGGCCTCACCCGCGACACCACCGACTAGGAGATGGCTTATATTGCCAGCAGGTTGGAGGAGGCAGCTGCAGCCAGGGCCGCGGGCGAATTCGGATATACTTTGGAGGAGGCGGACGCAGCGGAGGCGGTGACTCTGGCCGAGGAGGAAGAGCTCCTCAAAGTGATAAAGCCTGCCGAGGAACCTACTGGGACGAGCGAGGCCACCGGGCAAGGCACAGAGTCGAGCGAGCCCGCCGAGCAAGGCGCTGAATCAAGTGATTCTGCCGAGGACTCAGGCGGGTCGCTGAATCTTGACTCCTCTTCTTCATCCTCGGGGAGTTCACCGCCAACGGCAAGTCCTCCAGCTCCAGCGAGGAGGCGCCTCCGTAAAGCCGCAGACGTGGCGGGGCAGCCGGCGGGCCAGTAGCCGCCGCGCCGTCCGACACGCGCCACCGCGGCGGGCAAGGCCGCCATGGGAGTGCCCCGTGCTTCAGCAGCGGCTGGAGGAGGGTCTTCCCGGGCTGGGGCCAACGCTCCTGCCGCCCCTCGGGCCTCGGCGACAACTGGAGCGGGGTCTTCTCAGACCATCGTCCCTGCTCCCGCCAAGCGGCCGAGGGAGCCTACTCCTCTAGCTCCTCGCGTCGGGACGCGCGAGGAGGACTTTGATTTCTCCGTGCTCAGCTCCGACGAGGAGGAGGAAGAGTAAGCACTGTCAACTCTTGTTTCCTTCGATTTGCTCTTGTCTTGAATCTTCTTTGCCTGATTCTGATCTTGTTTTTCTTCCAGGACCCTGGCCCAGAGGGCGACGAAGAGGGCCAAGATCCCGGTGGTCGATCTTGAGGACGAGCCCGTCGCAGCGGCAGGGGATGCGCCAGCGACAAACTTGCCGGACCCGGCAACTGCTCCTCAGAGCAGCCCCCAGCACAGCCCCTAGCGCAGCCCCCAGCGTAAGTCTTCTGTTCACTTCTTCGCTTGTCGGGCGCGCGTGGGCTTCTTATCCTTGTTAACGTCTTGTTCATTTGCTGACTTATACATAAGCAGAGCCGCAGCCTCAGGAGCGCCAAGAGACTGCTCCCGACGAGCCGCACGTCTCGACCTCTTCGCCAAGGAGGAGCTCCCCGGCGAGGGAGAATACTCCACCAAGGGCGGGTACTCCGCCAAGGGCGAACACCCCGCCAAGGGCGAGCACCCCGCCAAGGGTGGGCACTCCGCCAAGGGAAGGCGCCAGCGGCCCTCCGCCGACGGGGGCCACCACCACGCCGCCGAGGGAGAACTCCCCGGCAAGGAACCCCGTCGAAGAAGAGGCCCGCGCAGGTAACCCTTGGACTTTTCCTCTCTTGAATTTTTCTTTTTGGATATTTGCTTGACCATGCTTCTTTCTTTTTCTTTTCTGGTCTTCAGACTCGTCCGCTCCAGAGCCAATGGAGACGGAGGCCGCCACCGAGGAGGACGCGCGCGGCAACACTGGTGATGCCGCGGCTACCGAAGAGGCGATCGGCACCGATGAGCCCCCAGTCGAAGAGGCAGCTAAGGCCGCCGGCGCGGCAGCTGAGGAGGGGATCGGCGGTCGCACTGACGGCCCGGAGGCCGCAGGAGCGTCAAACGCTGCGCCGACCGCCGCCCCTGCTGCTGCCGCGGCCGAAACGAGCGCGTACCTGGAGGCTGGAAACGGGGTCTTCATTCAGCTCCCGTGGGCGTCCACGTCAAGGGCGCCCGCGGAGGGAGAGGTCTTCGACGGGGAAGTCCTCGCCACCGCCGGGCTGAAGTTCGTCGACGCGCCCAGCAGCAGTAGCGAGCCCGAGGAGGAGCGGCTTCTGCGGAGGCTCCTGGCTCTGTACTGCGCCAGGCAGGCCAAGCTGGAGTCCCGAGAGGCTCTGGCCGCCAAGGCGGGCGTCGACTTGGAGAAGCGCGCCGAAGAGCTCCGGGCCGCCAACCAGGTGGCCCTCTGATCCTTGGCGGAGGAGCGGGAAGAGCTCGTGGAGGCGCATCAGGCGTTCATACTTGAGAAGGCCGAAGCAGAGGAGCAGCAACGGCTCGCCGCCGAGGAGCTGTCTCGGCGGGAAGGTGAATTAACGCAGCGGAAAGTCGACCTCGACAGCCATGAGGACGACCTTGCCACGCGCGAACAGTCCCTTGGTGGAGCTCTGCAGGAGGCGAAGGACGCCGCAGCAGCTGCTGAGACCGCCAAGAGAGACTTGGAGGCGAGGGTGGCGCAACTGAAGATCCACTTGAAAGCGAGCGAGGAGAAGGTTGCTGCGCTCATGTCGGAGAGGGACAAGGACGCCCACAGCCACTCCGAGCTGCAGGTCCGTCTCTCCGACAAGGGCAAGGAGCTCGCCATCGCCAAGGATTCTGTTGCAGACTTGGAGTTGAAGCTGTCCACCCTTACCGCATCACTTGACAGCGCCAGAGATCGGGAGACGAAGCTGAAGGAGGACCTCAGGGCTGAGAGGGCGCTGTTGGATACCGCCGCCCTCTCCCAAAATAACTTCAGGCTGACGATGGAGCACTGGACCGAGGGGCTCGTCGCCGCCGCCGCTGATATCGACAGGGAGATGGCGGGGATGGGGACGGAGCACCTCGGCTACTCCACCGACGAGAACCTCCCTCACAGCGCCAAGTTAAGCTTGTTCTTCAGGGGAGTGGCGCCGGCCCTCGAGCAGCTCCGGGAGAGGATCCCTACGCAGCTGGCGAACGAGGCGCGCAGGCTTTACACGGGAGTCGTGGAGAGGGTGCTGATGAAGATAGTCTTCCGCAACCCAGGACTCAACCTCAACAACGTCCTTAGGACCTTACCGCCCGACGCCGACCAGGAGGTGCTTAAGGCCCTTGTCGCCCCCATCGTGGCCAAGGTGGGCAAGATCAAGAGAGTCGATGGTGACCGCGTAGACTAGGCTGTTTTCCATTTTGCTTCCTTTGTCGCTGCCAACCATGTTATGAACAATAGTCTATTAGTGCTGCGACAAGTCATTTTGTAACATAACTTATTTTGGGTAGTTAATGCAGTGTTATTTCCTTTACTTGACTTCCTTGCTTTGTATGCTTTTACCCTATGCTTCTAGGGAACTTGCCGGCGAAGGGACCCTTGCCGCGAGCGCTGAGTGCGGAACTTCAGCAGCCTGCTGGCAGTGCCGTCGCCGACAAGAAACCTTGTCGCAGCTAGTCGCAGCACACTTAGGTTGTTGAGCGAACTCGAAAACGAAGTAAGGGCGCGACACTTGTCGCAGCACGCTTAAGCCGTTGAGCGTGCTCGAAACAAAGTAAGGGCGCGGCTAGCCACGAGTTGGTTCCTTCGCGCACAGGTTTTCCATACAAAGTGCGGTCGTTCAAGGAAGATAACTCTGAAATTTAAAAAGTTGAATGCTCAAACTCTGGTGACTTAGCTTTTGTGTGTCGTTTGCTTCCCGGCAAGGCTTTCTTGAACGTCACTTGGCCCATACCACTGTCTCCTTCCCCCCTGGCAAACTTGTGCGCGAGGAAACTTTCTTCTGCTTGGGAGAAAAGAAGTGGGAGGAAAACATAGATATGGAGCCTTGCAGCTCGTTATTGCTTACCGGGGGTGCGTGCTGCACAAAGTGTCAGATAGTACACGCAAGAAAAATGTAGAAGCATGAAACGAGAAGTCGTGCAAGGCACATAAGTTTTACTGATGCACGGGGTCTGCGCCCGGCTTTGTACAAAGGTTTACATGCAACAGCGGCAAGACTTGTACAAAAGGTGGTTGCCGGAGCGGATCGCGGCAACCGCACTTTATGGGTAAAACTTGCGAAGGTGCTCAATGTTCCAGGAGTTGCTCACCGGTAAGCCCTCTTCGGTCTCAAGACGGACAGTGCCGGGCCTTGTGACTTGTCTTACCCGATAAGGGCCTTCCCACTTCGGCGTCAACTTGTTGGAATTCTTGGCGGACTGAACGCGCCGAAGAACAAGGTCGCCTTCCTCGAGACTCCTGGCCCTAACTTTGCGGCTATGATAGCGGCGCAAAGCTTGCTGGTATCGAGCAGCTCGTACAGCAGCCTGGAGACGGTCCTCCTCGAGGAGCAGTGTGTCATCTTGCCGCAGCTGCTCTTGCTCGAGCTCATCGTAAGCGAGCACTCGAGGTGACCCGTATACGAGTTCCGTGGGGAGAACTGCCTCTGCTCCATAGACAAGAGCAAAGGGTGTCTGTCCAGTGGCTCGATTTGGTGTCGTCCTGATTGACCAAAGAGCCGCCGGCAACTCTTCAATCCAGTTTCTTCCGCATTTGTGCAGCCTGTCGAAAGTTCTTGTCTTGAGTCCGTGCGGCACTTCAGTGTTTGCCCTCTCCGCTTGACCGTTGCTCCTTGGGTGAGCAACAGAAGCGAAGCAGACCTTGACGCCAAGGTCTTGGACGTATTGCATGAAGGTGTGGCTTGTGAATTGGGTGCCGTTGTCGGTGATGATCCTATTGGGGATTCCGAAACGGCAAACAATCGACCTGAAGAACTTGATTGCTCACTGTGCGGTCACCTTTCTCACTGGTTCCACTTCCGGCCACTTTGTGAACTTGTCGATGGCGACGTACAAGTACTCAAAGCCCCCGGCTGCACGGGGAAAGGGGCAGAGGATGTCGAGCCCCCAGACCAAAAATGGCCAGGACAAAGGGATCGTCTGGAGAGCTTGAGCTGGCTGATGTATTTGCTTGGCATGGAACTGGCACGCTTCACACTTGGTTACTTGTGCAGTTGCATCCTGGAGGGCTTCTGGCCAAAAGAAACCTTGCCGGAACGCCTTGCCGGCAAGTGCTCTTGCGCCAATGTGGTGGCCACATATGCCTCCATGTATCTCTGCCAACAGCTTTTGCCCATCTTCCCGGGAAATGCACTTCAATTTGACACCGTTGAATCTTCTTCTGTACAGTTCATCGCCGACAAACTGGACATACTTGACTGCCGGGTTATTCTTTCTGCTTCTTCTGGCGCTTCGGGAAGTTCTCCTGTTTGAAGGAAACGGACAATCTGCTGTGCCCATGCTGGAGCCCGAGGCTCAACAACAAGGACTAAAGGCATCAGTGCTGCTGCGGGAACGTCAGCTTCTTCAGCAAGAACCTGTGGCTCAGCCGGAGCTTGTCGTTCCCCGGCAAGCTTGCCGGGGCAAAACTTGTCGGGAACGCCTGCTTCCACTGTACAAACCCTAGGGTCTGCAGGAGCAGACTGTTCCTCAGCAACTTTATCGTTGATCTTGGGGACCTTGTTGGCGGCGGCTTCGGGGAGTTCCGCCGGCAAGTAGTCACCGGAGATCAGCTTCCTCTTCTTGCTTTGTCCAGCCGATGGTGTAACGGATGGTTGAGTTAACTTGAGCACGAAGATCCCTGGTTCCACAGGTAGCTTTAGTGCAGCACACTTTGACAGGCCGTGTGCGATGATGTTTTGGGCTCTTGGAACGTGCTCCATCTGCAAGCCTTCAAAGTGTTCTTCAAGTTTCCTCATTTCGTCGACGTATGCTTCCATCAACGGACTCTGGTAGCTCTTGTTTACTTGTCCGACAACCAACTGTGAATCACCCCGCACAATCAGCTTCTTGATCCCAAGCTCTGCTGCGATTCTGAGGCCGGCAAGCAAACCTTCATACTCTGCAGTATTATTCGTTGCTTGCTCCTTGGGAAAGTGCATCTGGACGACGTACTTGAGGTGCTCGCCGGTGGGTGCGACAAGCAGCACGCCAGCGCCGGCGCCTTGCAGCGAGAAGGCACCATCGAAGTACATTATCCATTCTTTGCTCGTTTCTTTGACGGGGACGCTTGTCTCTGGAATTTCTTCGTCTGGCGTTGGTGTCCATTCTGCTATGAACTCTGCCAATGCTCTGCTCTGAATGGTTGAAGTACTTTCAAACTTGAGGCCAAAGCTTGACAGCTCTAGTGCCCACTCGACAATCCTGCCTGTTGCTTCTGGATTTTGCAATATCCTCTTCAGCGGAAAGCGAGTGTACACTGTTATCTCGTGTGCTTGGAAGTAATGGTGCAGCTTTCTCGAGGCCATGAGGAGGCCGAAAAGCAGCTTCTGCACCCCAGAGTATGTTGACCTAGCCCCCTGCAAGAGGGAGCTAACAAAATAAACTGGGCGCTGCACCATCTTCTTCTGCACCTCTTCTTGCATCTGTGCAGATGCATCCTTGTCGGGGCCAGAGCTTGTCGGGGAAGCCCCCTGCTTGTCGCTGGACGTGCTTGCCGGGGCTGTGGGCTCCTCCTCTGCCTCCCTTTCCGCTACCAACGCAGCACTAACCACTTGATTGGTTGCCGCCAAGTACAGCAGCAACTTCTCTTGTGGCCTAGGTGCGACAAGTATTGGAGTGGAGGACAGGTACCTTTTCAAGTCTTGCAGCGCTGCCTCTGCTTCCGGAGTCCATCTCATTGGACCCACCTTTTTCAAGATTTTGAAAAACGGCAAGGCGCGTTCTGCGGACTTAGAAATGAACCTGCTGAGAGCAGCCACGCAGCCGGCAAGCCTTCGTACATCCTTGACGCGCTTCGGAGCTTCGATCTGCTCGATGGCTTTGATCTTGTCGGGATTGGCTTCAATCCCCCTCTGGGACACAAAGAACCCGAGAAGCTTGCCGGAGGGTACTCCAAACACGCACTTCTCGGGGTTAAGCTTGAGTTGTATCTTGCGCAGATTCGCAAAAGTTTCATCCAGATCTTGAATCAGAGTATCCTTGTCCTTGCTCTTGACCACTATATCATCCATGTAAGCTTCTACATTCCTGTGTATCTGTGGCTCAAAAGCAATGTGGACTACTCTCGCAAACGTTGAACCTGCATTCTTCAATCCAAAGGGCATGCGTATGAAGCAATAAGTGCCACATGGAGTAATGAACACGGTCTTCTCTTCATCTTCTTCAGCCATAAATATCTGGTGGTATCCGGAGTATGCATCAAGAAACGAAAGCAACTCACATCCAGTCGTGGAGTCAACGATCTGGTCAATGCGCGGCAAGGGAAATGGGTCTTTGGGACAAGCTTTATTCACATCGGTGAAGTCTATACAAAGCCTCCACTTCCCATTCGCTTTGCGCACGACAACAGGGTTGGACAACCACGTGGGATGAATTACACCTCTGACAAGGCCTGCCGCTTCCAGCTTCTTGATTTCTTAGGCGATAAACTCTTGGCGCTCCACCGCTTGCTTCCTGACCTTCTGCTTGACGGGCCGCGCGTGAGGACAAACGGCAAGCTTGTGCTCAATCACTTTCCTGGGAACACCGGGGATGTCAGACGATTGCCATGCAAACACGTCGACATTCGCCCGCAGGAAAGCAACGAGCGCGTTTTCCTATTTAGGATCGAGCGTGGCGCTGATGGTGAAAGTACCACCAGTGCCGTCCTCCTTGGCGGACACCTTCTTGGTTGTAGGTGGAGCTGCCATTCCCTTCTTGCACTTGCCGGTGGAGCTCGATGGTGCGTCCTCGACGGCAGCGCAGCACTCCGAGGAGGTGCGTTTGCCGGAGTGGGCCCCAGAGCTCTTGCCGGACTTGGTCTTGTTCTTCCCCCCAGGAGCTTCAGCGGCAAGTGTCTTGCTATCTGTTGTGGCCGCTGTGTCCTGGTAAATCTTGTCAGCACAGATAATCGCGTCCTTCTTGTCACCGGGGACAGAGATGACGCTTATCGGGCCTGGCATCTTGAGCATGTTGTAGGCATAATGGGAGGCTACCATGAACTTGGCGAGCGCTGGACGGCCAAGTATCCCATTGTAAGGCAATGGGATATCGGCAATGTCAAAGGTGATCCTCTCGGTCCTGAAGTTCAGCTCTCCGCCAAAAGTCACTGGCAGTGTGATCTTCCCCTTCGGCTTGCTCCTTCCCGGGTTGATCCCTTGGAATGTGCCGGTTTCCTCGAGCTCGCTGTTGGGTATCTGTAGTTTCCGGACCAGAGCACAGGAGATCAGGTTCAGGCCGGCCCCGCCGTCAACCAGCATCTTGGTGACCTTGAGATTGCGGATGGTTGGTGAAACCAACATCGGCAAACACCCGACCGCAGTTGTGCGGTCAGGGTGGTCCTCAACGTCGAAGATGATGGGCGTGCTGGACCACTTCAGAAGTTTGCGCGACTCGACGGGCGGCTCTGCTGCATTAACTTCCCGCACCCATTGTTTGAGTTGGTGGTGGGAAGTATGCAGAGAGGCACCTCCATCGACGCACAGAACTTCTGTGGCCTTCTGGAACTCCTGCTCGATGTTGTCTCCGTCATCCATGTCTTCGTCGTCATCTTCGTCTTCGTCCTTGTCGCGGCCGCGGGGAGGTATATCTCCTTGCCGCTGCTTGGCCTTGCCGCGGCGTCCTCCCCGGCCATTGAATGACTGCTTCTTGCCGGACTCTCCTCCACCTCCCTGGGCGTTCTCCTTGTCGCGTCGCTCGTACTCAGCCTTCTGTTGTTCGACGAGGTACTCGACCCTTTTGCAGTTCTGGAGATCGTGGCCCTTGGTGCGGTGGATCTTGCAGTACTGCTTGTCGGAGCCGTCCTGCTTGTGGGAGGCCGCTACAGTGGTAGCTTCCTTGCCAGAGCCACCAGCCTGAGCTTTCTTGGCGCCAGCCTCCTTGCCGGACTGCTCAACGACCAGTACTTCCTTGTTCTTCTTTTTCTTGTTGTTCCGTCGCCGGTTCTTCCTTGCTGGGGCGGCATCCTCACTATCTGTTCCCCTTGCTCCAGTATCCTCCCCGGGGAGTCTCCTCCCCTCTTCAGCGCGTGCGCACTTGTCGGCCAGGGCATAAAGCTCACTGACATCTCGGATCTTGCACATCGCCATCTCCTCCCTCATCCTGCGGTTGCGCATGTTCTGGTGGAACGCGCTGATGACCGCGGCAGGGTGGACATCTGGGATGTTGTGCTGGACGCGGCTGAATCGCTGGATGTACTTTCGCAGGGACTCTCCTTCCTTCCGGGCGAGTATATGAAGGTCGCTCTCCTGGCCATGGGGCTTGTGGCCACCCGTGAAGGCGCCGACAAACTGGTGGCACAGGTCGGCCCAAGAAGAAATAGAGTTCTCCGGCAAGTGCATGAGCCAAGATCTGACGTTTGGCTTGAGCACTAGCGGGAAGTAGTTCGCGAGTATCTTCTCGTCTCGTCCCCCGGCAGCCTGCACCGCAATGGTGTAGATGCTGAGGAACTCTGACGGATGAGTCTTGCCGTCGTACTTCTCGGGTACGTCGGGCGTGAAGTTCTTCATGCTGGGCCACTGGACTTGTCGCAGCTCACGGGTGAACGCAGGACAACCCGCCGCGTATGGCAAGTCGCCTGGTTCTCCGGGCGCGTGCACGTCGACAGCGGGCCCAGCGCGCTGGTCGGATTGCCGCCGCGCTTCTCTTCGACGCTCGATGCGAGTTCGGGCGTCTTCTTGTCGTCTGTCGTCAAGGACTTGGCGTTGATCGCGGCGAGCTCGCGGATCCGACGACGCCGTGGAGTCGTCGTCGATGTTGATCTGGCGAGTCGGCGATTTCGGCCTTCGGGGCGGGGAGTGCACGGTAGTTGCACCCTCGGCGGTCTTGTCTCCATCAGCCCGTGCCTGGCTGACTTGCCGCGGCCGCGATTTTGTCGGCTGCTGCGGCGTGTCGTTGTTGGCGAAGGCGATGAGGCTCTGGATGGTGGCCCTCCAGTCTTCGGCCTTGTCTGCCGCTGGAGGGAAATCGAGGAGCAGTTGAGCTCGAGCTAGAGCTTCTGCTGGAGTGGAGGGGAGCGGTGGCGAGCGGTGCGAGGAGCGAGATATGCTCGGACTTCTAACAGCGTTAGAAGGAGTAACGTCTCGTCCCGGCGACCGCGCCTTGCTCGTGCCAGCACGTTGGCCTTGAGCGTCCCGCGACCCACCAACTTGACCTTGGCCCAGCAAGCGGATGGTACCTTGTGTACCACGTCGCTGCCGGTCCGGCACCTCCTGAGAGGGGCGCGGTGCGTGCACGGACACCGAGGTCTTGGAATGCGCCCGGTCGTCCGTCTTGTCCTTGGACTTGGCGGCGCCGTGAGTTTCCTCGCCGGCGTCCGTCCTTCCGCCGGCGTCTACCCCACCAGCCGTTGGCTCCGGCGGTGGTAGGATCGACGCGGACGGGCCTGCTATCTCCGAAGCCTTCTTCTTCGGCGGCATGTCGATGAAGTTGATGAAGTTGCTGAAGATTTCGCCCGCATGAACGCCGGATCAGGTTCGCACAATCTCGACGCCCCCTATCTGGCGCGCCAAAGATGTCTGGGAAACTGATCGCCTACGAACACATATGGGACCGGAGCCCCTTTTCGGTACGGCAAGGGAGCGGAGGATGCATGGAGAGCGGATCTAGGCGAGCACGCGAGCAGTTTACCCAGGTTCGGGCCGCACGGATGCGTAAAACCCTACTCCTGCCTTGGTTTGTATTGTGTTCTTGGCTCGGGAGCGAGGAGAGCTACAGTACTTGTTGCTAGCTACACCGAGCGTGAGAGTGATCGAAGATCGGAACCCCCTCTACGTTGCGCATGGGCCTCCTTTTATAGGTCAAAGGGGTCACCGACAGGTGGCAACGCGGTGGAGGGTAAAAGCGTAAAAATGGTGGTAGTTGGAACAGTGTATGTACAGTGCTCTGTACCTAAACCTGACGGCAGGGGACAAGGGCATTAAATGCCCGTCGCCGTCGCCCCAAGCAGTGTAAAAAAGCGTCCGTCAGGGCGTCTCCGTTCGCCACGATGGTGGCCTCGTCATCGCAGCTTGCCACCGTGTACCCCAGGCTGCACAGCCTTCCGCCACGTGCACCTGGAAGGGCCCCAGGGAGACGCGTGGCCGGATGAGCTGGAGCGTGGGCACATAGTGGAAGCTTGCCGCGGCTTGCACCTTGCCGCGGTTGTTAACTTGCCGCGCCCGGGAGCTTGTCGCTCTCCGGGCCTTGCCGTGGCGCGTGACGCGCCACGGCAAGTCTCCTGAAATGCCATGTTTGGCCTTCCTGGCAAGCTCCTCTTGCCAGGGTCTTGTGCCAAAGGGGTGGTCTTGATCCTGGAGCGTTCTTCCCGGCAAGCTCCTCTTGCCGGGGTCTTGTTTCTTTAACTTGAATACTTTGTTCTTTGAATGGCTCCAAAGGAACCTCAGTGAGCCTTGGCGAACGCGCGGTAAGCCCTTCCACGGGACGCTGCTACTGCCCGTGCACAAGTTCGGGATACTAAGGTACCCCTACTTTAGTACACCGACAACGCACCCTCGTCGTCGGCCTCGTCCTCTTCTTGATGATCACCGCGACCTCGTCGTCGCCTCTTCGGCCGCGCTCGAGGGCTCAACATCAACTCGCCCCTGGGGCGGCCGCACGGGGCGGCATGCCCTCGTCGTCGGCCTCGTCCTCTTCTTCATCATCACCGTGACGTCGTTGTCGTCTCTCAGGCAGCGCTCAGGGGCTCTACATCGACACGCACCCGGAGCGGTTGCGCGGGGCGGTGCGCCCTCGTCGACGGCCCCGCCCTCTTCATCATCACCACCGCGACCTCGCCGCCGTCTCTAAGGCGTCGGTCGAGGCTCGGCATCAGCCCGCCCCCGGCGCGACCATGCGAGGCGGCGCGTCATCGTTGTCCGCCCGCTGTCTGCGCGCTCGCTCCACCCTCGCGCCTCCGTGCGCTGCTCCACCTTGCTCCAGCAAAGCCTGCAGTCGCCCGCCAGCCGTGCGCCCCGGCCTCACTCCACTCGGCCTCGTCCGTCTTCGCCTCGGCAGACTCGTTGTTTCGGCTGCCTGGCTGGCTGCTCTCCCAGCTCGATTTGCTAGCTAAGTACACACAATGGTCAAATCCTGGCTAGTACAACAGCTCAATCGATTACTACTCAGTACATGCATGCATGGAAATGCGACCAACGCCAATGTGGTCGATTGCTCCACCCGGCCGCTTGGTCGGCTGCCTAGCCGGCTCGCGCGCCCACGCCCCGCGCCGGGTCCGAAATGCACGCCCGCCGGCTACTGGCCTCCCGTGCCGGGTCCGGCCTCCGCGCCCGCCGGCTGCTGGCCTCCCGCGCCGGGTCTGGCCCCCGCGCCCGCCGACTTGCCGCTCCAGCTAGCGGCCGGCTTCCGCCCTCTTCCCGGCCTGCCCGCTTAGCCGCGCCGGCCGCTCCGCCTCCCCGCATGCACCCCACCCTACTGGCTGCACACTGAAGAACGAAGCGGCCCGGCTGGAGAAATAGAAAAAAAGATTGGCCAGGTCCAGGTCGACCGCCCGCATCCCGCTTCGCTGGAAAAAGAATGTACCCAGCCGGGTAGCAAAAAATGCCCAAGCCGGCTGGAAAAAAAAGTGATGCCGGCTGAGAAAATCAATGCCGGCTAAAAAATGTGTGACGGCTGTGTTTGCTCACCTGCATCATCGCCTGCCGACGCCTGGCCGGCTGGCGAGCCGACCCGGCTACCCGTCCGCCTCGACGCCTGGCCAGCTGTCCCAAGCCGGCCCGGCTGCCTGTCCCATTCGACGCCTGGGGGGTCAAGTCTGACCGGCTGGGGCGCCTCTCGAGCCTCCCGGAGGCTCGGAGGCTACACCCAATTGGTGGTATCCACCGGCTGCAAGCCGGCAGCCGGTCGTCATCGATAACACCCTCCTCGTCTACATGAAAAGCAATGTGAGCTCCTCACTCGTATAATTTTGCACCGCGCAAACCCGGATAACCCCGAGCGACACTCAGGGATCACATCCGCATTTATTACAGTTGCACTACTGTTTGCCCCGGCGCCAGCTAGTCTCGGCCCGGAGGCTGGCCGCTCGGCCTGATACGTTCGTTCCCGTAGAAAACTTAGTAGCGCATACGGTACCAAAGGTCCACTCTCAGCCATAGACCGCAATGCTGCTGTCCGGCAAGCGAGAGCGAAAGCTGGAGGTCACCCCATGCGAAAAAGATCCGGGAGAAGACGGCTTGGGCAACCCGGTCGTTTCCTTTATGAGTATCTACTCGGTCGAATCTGCTCATGTAGTCCGAGTACTGTACCCTCCACTCCGCGACCACTCTTCGTAACAGCTACAGACCGGCTCCGGACTGTCTAGCTAACAAGAGGCAAAGCCAAAGGACGGAGGGGACATGAAAAAGACTGAAGGGGGCTCGAATGAAACCGAGTCGGCACCCTCCGCATTAAACTTACAATGCTAAAAAGCAAACATTTGATATATCTGCGCAGACTGACCTTGTCTTTTGCACAATCACCAATGTGGGGAACTCCCTCCTAGCCCGGAGGCTCGGAGGCTACACGTCGGCTGCAGCACGCAGCCAACCACCGTCATCGACAACAGCAAGACCCTCCGCCCAACTTTTCCAAGTTTCGCGGAGGCTCGGAGGATCACCCATTTGGTGCGCTCGCGCGCCCCCACTCAGCCGGTGGACCCCGCGTCCCCGTGCCCCCCAGTCGGCTTCTTATCAACAGCGAAGACCCTCCGCCCAACTTTTCCAAGTTGCGCAGAGGCTCGGAGGCTACACCCAGTGGGTCCGCTCGTGCGCCCCCACTCAGCCGGCGGACTCCGCGTCCGCGTCTGGCAGGGCCCCGCATCCTCCAGCCGTCGGACTCCGTGTTCGCGCCTGGC
Source organism: Secale cereale (assembly GCA_902687465.1). Classification (NCBI taxonomy): domain Eukaryota; kingdom Viridiplantae; phylum Streptophyta; class Magnoliopsida; order Poales; family Poaceae; genus Secale; species Secale cereale. The sequence goes on along the minus strand of LR738711.1, from coordinate 157,939,147 downwards.
ACCCTCGATGTCACTGTCGGCTTCTTCAACAGCAGCAAGACCCTCCGGCCGACTCTTCGAGTCGCCCGAAGGCTACAACCAGTGGGTGCGCTTGTGAGCCCCCACTCAGCCAGCAGACTCCGCATCCGCGTTCTGTCGGGCCCCGCGCCCTCCAGCCGGCGGACTCCGTGTCCGCGCTCGACACCCTCGACATCATCATTGCCTTCATCATCAACAGCAAGACCCTCCGCCCAACTTTTCCAAGTTGCCCGGAGGCTCGGAGGCTACACCAAGTGGGTGCGCTCGTGCGCCCCCACTCGGAACACGCCGTGCCTGTTGCACGCCCACCGCCGGCTGCAACCGGCATCTTCGACGCCATCTACTACATCGATGCCTGCTAAAAACCCTACGCACAACTTCTCCAAGTTGCCCGGAGGCTCGGAGGCTACAGTCGGGGGGATGACCCCCGGGTAGGCCCAATACAGCAAACGATGCTTCAAAAACATCGGGGCCATCAACGCCCCTCAATCCGGCTCGCACTTGGCCGGGTTGCTCAACCCGGCCAAGTCCCTCGAGCCGGCCGAACTCGCCATCCCTGCCGCCCGGTCGGGTCCCTGTCCGGTTGCTCTAGCCGGCCTGCTACACAAAGTCAACCACGACGTCCCATCTGACACGACATGGACAGGACGGCCATACCATGTGCACTATTGCTGATAGAGCATACACTATTCACTCAATATACATGATGTGATGTACAATGTTACTTGTCCCTGGGCACTATTGTATGAAGTGACCTAGGGGAGCACTTTCTTGGAGAGGAGGGCATTCCCTTGGCCAAGAGGTCATAGACTTGGCCAAGGGGACAGCCACACTACAAAAGCCACAAGACACAACCTCCCTCGGCCGGACTTGGCTCTCACGCCACACCATCCATCCATCCACACCTACACACTCATGCTCATACGGCCACTCATAGGCAAGCGGACACAAGCCATGGCCACAAGGCCACTCACGTACACACATATTCACACTCACTCACACATGAGGCGGAGTAGAGAATAAGTGTCGCTAGCTTTCTGATTCATCCAGATACAACTCCAGGAACAACTTGTACTGCCGCACATGTACACTGCATATATATTCAGACATGCAGGAGTACGAGTATTATCTCCCCGGAGAGCTCTGAACCTGGGTAAATCACCGTGTGTTGTTTACCCAATCCCGTCCCTTTATCTCCAAAGCAGTCTTGCCCTGACCTCAAACCACCTCGTGGCATCTGTCGTCTCACAAACCCGCCCGCGATATCACCACGACAGGGGTTATGCCTCGAAACGCGAAACTGTGACAAAATAAAATGGTCTGGTATATTAGTGGGATCGACACGATGCTTCACCAAAAAGTTGTCAGTAAAGACACATTATTCATTTTCCTTCGACGCCTTGCCTTCAAGGCTAAGGGTTGTACTAACCATGCAGAGCCGGACATAATACACTTTTTACATAAGATAATGCCTTGATATGTTCGGAAGAAGGAACCCGCCTTGCAATGCCGAAGACAATATGGAAGCCGAACTCATAGTCATCGAAGACAGGTTCCGGGGCTACTAAGGGAGTCCTGGATCGAGGGGTCCTCGTGTGGCCGGATAACTCGTGATGGGCCGGACTGGTGGGCCGTAAAGATCATTGCTGAAGATCGTCTCTTGTATCCAGATAGGACTCCTGTATACATATAATGGCGGGTTTTAGGTTCGGGTGTAATTTTTCCTTCCTCTACAAGATGGTTGTACACAAACCCTAGGGCCCTCTAGTACATATATAAACTGGCGGGTTTAGTCCGTAGAGGCTAAGGTAGAAGAGAAACAATAGAATCATAGGCTATACTCCTAGGGTTTAGCCATTACGATCTTGAGGTAGATCAACTATTGTAATCATATTCATCAAGATCAATCTAGCAGGAAGTAGGGTATTACCTCGATCGAGAGGGCCTGAACTTGGGTAAACATCGTGTCCCGAGTCTCCTGTTACCATCGATCCTCAGACGCATAGTTCGGGACCCCCTACCCGAGATCCGCCGGTTTTGACACCGACACACCCAAAGAATGCACACTTCAATGAGTGAAGTTTCTCATTGAAAGCCGAGCCATTGGGGCCATACTGAGATGAAAATAACGGAAAAGATTCCTGAGGGTTTTTCCAAAAACTTCCATGCTAATTTCCATCGGTTGATCATCACCAATTGTAGACGCATTCTCATCAAAGGGTTGTACTGGAGCATGAGGTATCATAACCTTATCTGAAGCAGTCAGAAGTTCCAGATTCGATACGACGATCCTTAATTTATTTTGGCTTACTTGCTCTAGCATGAGCTCTCTGATGCTTTTCTTCTTTTTCTCTGCATCGAGCAAGATCTTCTTGGCGCTTAATCTCTTTGATTCTGCGATCACAAAGATGAGATATATCCATCTTCATCCTGGAGTGCCAATCAATCGTGTTGTTTCTCATGGTAGTGAGAGATTTGGTGATCTCAAGAATAGCCTTGTTCACATCTTTTCTTTCAGACCCAGATTTAGCTTCCCTTCTCATCTTTTCCAGAAGCTTCTGATCATCGATAGCTTGATTCAGTTCTATTGCGATTTCTTTCAGATCAGTGAAGTACTTTGGTACCATTTCCTAACATCTTTTAACGGGCCCAAATTAGCGAACTCAGCTGGATTTGCATCATAGGAGGAACCTTCAATGATGTCAAAAATCATATTCCTCTATGGAAGCAGGAAATATTTTCTTTGCCTTCTTGGCACAACCAGCAACTTTCTGATGAGTAATAAACTTAATCTTTGTAGCCGGGGGAGCAGAACCCGAAAGTTTATCTGAGTGTTCAGGTGTGAGTCTTGGTGAAGATCTGACAGGTGGCGACTTCTTTGAGGGAGATGGGGTTTGGTATGGCTTGTCAAGTAACGCTTGTTGATCATACATGGGAATTTCTTCACCAGCATTATCATCAGAAGATTCCTCATCATACGAGGCAGATGCAACTTTTCTGGACTTTCTTGCAACAGACTTCTTCTTCGGAGCTCGAGGAGAAACTTAGTTCCTCTTCTTCTTCTATTTGCGGGAATACGCTCTTTCCTTCTTTTCAATCACATCATGTTGAGTCAACTCAACATTACGATGTTCTACTTGGTTTTTTCTTCTTTGCAAGTCTAGCCACACGCTTAGCTTTTTCTTTTTCCCTTTTTGCAACTTCTTCGGGAAAATCAGCTATGGTTTTCAAAGAATCGACATGAGCATTGGGAGGTGGTGCTGGCCTTACTTTTTCATCATCCTGTCCTAGGCAGCCTTCAGCAATGCAGTCATTCCAGGGTGGAGTGAATGCAAACAATATTTGCTATTTCCTTCGGACGTTCTCATAGTTGAACCATTTCTTCGCACAGTGACGTGGAATTTTTTGCAGTCGGTTGTTCCTATCTTGAGCAGTTTCCACGCCAGGTGGAGCTTGTATGTTTCCTGATCACACATCTCGGCTGGAGTATTTCTTGCTCTTCCTCGGCCACCCTTTTTGGGATTTCCATCAGAGAGACTGGTCTCGGAGTCTGTGACTAGCTCATACTCTGGCCAACTTTGCGCTGAGGGCACATCATCATCGTCTTCCGCAGATTCTGATTTGGCCTTTTTCTTTCGTGCTCTTGGTGGCTTTTCTGATCTTCTTTCAACCAGTTTTGCTTTGTCAGCCATCCTTGACTGCTGACGGATATCTTCCTCTGAACCAGAATGCTCATCCAAACTATTTGCCATGACTACTCCTGAGAGATAAAACACAAATGCCAAAGAAAGAACAAAAGAAGTCACAAGCATGCACAGAGGAAATTTTAACTCAAAACAGATGGTTTTACAGGAAGAAGCATGGGATTCAAGTCATGCACTAGCAAGATATCATCAAGTAAATTGCAGTATGCCCAATGATGACATAACCAATCCTATAATCTTTCAAAGAGCAAACAAAGTGATCCCTGAATTCTAGAGACTAGTACGAGGAACATCTACAAACCGTACATGTCACAAATTATTGAATCTAGAAGATCTACCGCAAGGAAATAACACAGGATAAATGGCGACGGGAAGAACTACTCTAGAACAGGAATGGAGTAGAGCAGGTTCCAGATCTGAATGCCCTAACTTGGCGAGACAGATTGACTATGGTAATGCGAGAAAGAGAAGTTACCGCACCGGCGCGATCAACGGTGACGGAGCTTTCCCGGAGTTGCACAGCGATGCTTGACGTCGAAGCTGCTTCGAGCTCGGGCTTGGGCAGATAAAGAGAGTAGGGTTTGAGGCCGAGCAGGGAAAAAGCTAAGGAAGAAGAGACCCAGAGAAAGAGGGGGTTTATATAGCCTGAAGGACAAACCGCCCACTCTGAAATCTACACATGAGAAACCCGGGACGTTCCACATTCAATGGACAAGATCATGATGAAGAGATCGTCGACATGTGTCAGCCGTTTACTTCAAAAATCTCGGTAACTGAACTGGATGCTGAAGGGTTTGAGGAAGGGCAAACGCCAAAATAGATAAAATGTTGAAGATGATTTGATTCACGATCCAGGAAGTCAGAGAGAAATTGTCTTCAGATCAAGGTGCATGTTTGTGACACGTAGAAAAAAATCAGATCAAGAATGGAATCAAAAACACAAAATCAACTGAAGGATAAAGCACAAACATCTCGAGTGAAACCAGAGAATACGAGAGCACCAACAATGATTGAACTTAGGGCATTAGATAAGAGTGAGATGTCACTGAGAGTGTATCCTGCAAGAATTGATTAGTTATTCTTCAGAGCCCACACTTGTGTGGGAGGTGCGGATCTCATTTGCTTCGCCTAGCCTGGGATATTTCTCCGGCGTGTTCTGCGAGACACATGTGCACTTTGATAATTAATAATCATATGAATAGGCATTGAATTTGTTTCCAGATGCATGAGTGTAATGATTAGAAGATATGCGTATGTAGTCCTTTTGATACATATGAGTGTGATAATCATTCAATAATGTCTTCCGATGAGGCTGTGAATGGTTGCCACTTCCTCGTCAAGGATTAACCTGCACATTCAGATTAGCAGTAACAGATAGATTTTCAACAGTATTTTTCTTCACCCAAATTTTCCGTTTGGGTGAGCTTGCCCTGCAGTTAGTTCCAACATATAAAGTGAAAACCTTACCATTCTGTTGCTTGAAGAATTTGTAATTTGAGTCATTTGACTCATCAGTGTCAACAGAAATGGGCGAAAGTTAACCAGATAGAGTTTCAGGTTCGAGGGTTTTACTCTTTGAACAAATCCAAGTTGTACGAGGATATTGTTCGAGAGTCCAGTACGAACCATTCATATTGAGTTTCTTTTCAAAACCTAATCCTTCCTTTTGAGGATTTCTGTGAAGTATGGACTTCTTAAGCACATCACAAAAGGTTTGATGCCCTTTCTGGCTTCTTAGCTTTTCAGTCTCAAGTAAGCCTCTTAACCTTCAATTTTCTTCAGTAATAGCAGAAAAATGCTCAGAAGAGGGGTCAGTAGAACCATTCGTAGTAGTAGCAGTATTCTCTTTCACAACATTAGAAGTTTCAGCATGATAATCTGCATTGCTACGTTCTAGGCAAGTTAAGCATGGGGGTACAAAACCATCAGGAAGTTGAACAGATTGCTCGGCAAAGAGACAAGCTTTTTCTAAAGCCAGCTCATTATGAGACTCTTTTAGTGACACGGGTTCTTTATTCCTGTTCAGGAGTTCATTTAACAAACTCTCATAGTCAACTACAAGTGAGTCATATCGAATGGTAAGATCATTAATAGTTGATGAAAAAGTGGCTTGCTCTTCAATCAACTTTTGATTCTTCTCCATCTCTTCGACCAGTATTCCTTCAGTTTTCCTGAGATTTCTCGCAAGCATTTCAAGTTCATCATATTGAGATTTAGCAATTTTGACTAGCTTGGCATAGGATATATATTGTGGAGAATATTCGTTCATGGATATTTGGTGTTTTGCGGATACCTGATCCTTAGAAGATTTTGCCATGAGACAAAAGGCGACTGGTTCATCATCGCTTGAATCATCACAACTTGAAACAATATCATATGTATCAGAATTACTGATATTCATTGATGATTCAATGGCAACATAGGCATTGCTTCTCCCAATCTTTTTGTAGAATTCTTCATCATCTGAATCAGTATCAGCGGCTTCTTCTTTGGAATCCATTGTTAAATCAGCACAAGCTCTGTTCAGCCGAGACATTCTCTTCATGTTTGATTCAATTATAGCTCTGGCTTTCACGTCAGTGACTGGACTCCATGAAGAAGATGACGGGGAGGCAATTTCCTTCGTGAGCTTAGTATGATGATCCATTCGAGTGAAACCACTTCAGTGAAGGTATTTCCATATGTTGTTGGGTTTTCCTTCCCAACTAGGACAATCAGTGATGACATGACCGTATAATTTGCACTTGAAGCACTTCATGTCTTTTGGAGATAGTCGTCTTCTCAATGATCCTGGGGCATGAAACTCTTCATCATCAACGAGGTACATATTGTGTCTTTTTAGATCACTCAGTCTTTGTGTGAGCATTTCAAGTTCTTGAGTGATGGTGTGTTTATTTTTGACATCTTCTTCTTCTTCGGAAATGCCATAATGTGAGATAATTTCTCCTTCACTTTCTGAAGAAGATTCCAAATTTGCATTTTCCAGCTCCATCTTTTCTTCGTGAATCGACAGCAGTGTCATGAGCTCAACATAGTGAAGCCCCTCATAGTCAGGTCTTTGTTTGATTTCAGACACAATAAGATCGAAGGATTCATCAAGAGCGCGCATAAGCTTGTTGACTACATCTCTATAAATGATATCAGTTACTCCTCGCTTATGTAATCTTTCAACAATGTTTGTTAGTTGATTAGTGGGTTTCATAACACTTTCCTTGTGCGGGCTTCTGAATCCAGTGAACATAGCTCGAAGCATTTTAGTGTGAGGATCTGAACAGGTGACAAATTCTTCATGAGCACTATTAAGAGCATCCCAAATTTTCTTTGTAGTGCTGAGCCGATGAAACCGAAAGAAAATGTCTTTTGATAGACTACGTCATATGATGTCTTTTGCTTGAGCATCCAACTGCTGAGTTACCTTATCATCGGAGGACATATTGTTTTGTTGCTGAATGGTGTAGCCTTCTTCCACAATCTGCCACAGATCATAGTTGACGGCTTGAACGGATTCTCATTCATTCCTTCCAATATAATCCATCGAAGATGGGAAACCTTTCAGACTACAAGGATCTACCTGCAAGCGACATACTCAAAACTCCAAGGATGTTAGACCTTCAATAAACAGAGACAGTGAGTACCTTCTCTAACACCAATTGTTAGGATCGAGAGTATATCGACCAGAGGGGGTGAATGGGAGATTCAATTTTTCTTTCGAAAGCTTTGAAACTTAACCTAAACACAGCATCAGAATAAAGTATTGAGAGAAATGCACTGAATTAGTTTTCTTCATCAGAGGCATATTCATCGATGATGGCATTTACAACAGAGCGAGTACGATGGATAATGGGTTTGACAACTATGAGGGTTATGCTGCAAGCAAACAGGTGTAACAGAATGAGACAAAACATAACAGAAACTAAAAGAAATACAACTGAAGAGATACACAGGTTAAACATGATACAAGATAGCAACGAGGGAAAAATGGCGAGGATAAAGAAAGTAATTAACATGAGTACACATGAAGAAACCCACAGAACGACATAGAGAACTGATAATCTAATGCAACATAGCACGAATGGAAACTACGGAATAAAATGTGGTAGAATAGATATAACCAGTGGTGCTCGAAGGCGACAAGAGATTTGGTACACCAGTTCACCCTTCTGCCAAAGGGCTACGTCTGGTTGGAGGGGCTGTGACTTAACACAGAAGATAAACTCTCTTCACCCTATTCTCCTTTAACGCAGAGCTGATCAGACTCAGGTTGATTTCACTCATGGTAGATCCTTGTCGGCGATCTCCAAACCTTTGGACAACCTTCGCGAATCACAATCGGTCTTGGTTGCTCAAGATCGGGCTCGGTGAAGACACAAATCTTCAACACTCAAAGCCAAACCTATCCATCTAGACAGCGTGCAGCTCTCAAGAGTAATATGTACAAGAACTCTCACTCAGAACTGCTGGATGCTAAACCACTGTCTAAGTTTGGGCTCTTGGTTTTCTCTTGGTAGATCATAAACTCAAATCACTCGGAGAGGGGTTTCTCCAATCAATCTTCTCAGAAATCTCAAGCGGAGCATCCAACGGATAACGTTGGAGCTGGGTGGCCATTTATATCCGCGGCCTTCCTAGAAGGGAAATGACAAAATTGCACATTGGTCTCAGCCAATGGCCAAACGACGTGATTCCAACGGTCGGATTTGAGCACAACAAACAATTCTTGCTGAGCAAGAAATGCTAACTCCTTGGTCCGAGTAAGATCACTCGCAACGAACAAGATCACAGTCTCTTGCTGGAAAGTATTTTCTTGGAACACAAAGAGATTTCTCTCGCATCTTTTATAGGTTGTGGCTAAGAATCACAGCTGATCGAAGCATCGAGAACCTATATCCCTCTTAATAGTATGGAGGTCCTATGACTCGACAGACTGAAAGAAGAAAAACAAAATGAATGCCACATCTTCACTTTGTATTTGACTTCAATCCCAGTAGTCAATTTCTTTGAACGACAGTATCGAAACGAAAGCTTCACTTTAGCAGTAAAGTTACGAGGGGTCGATTCCTTCACATTAATCTTTTCGAATCTATCACTTCAACAGATATAGCTCGTTCTTCTCTGCTGCGCAAATATGCTTCGGTGAAGTTCCTCGAACTCAGCACCGGAGACAACATTCTCTTCGGTTGTGTATGGAGTTTTCTATCTGTGTGCACTAGCAAACAAATTAGTCCATACCAATTTCTATCAACAATCTCCAAAACACAAGGTAGGCAGATAATGCACCAACAATCTCCCCCATTTTTGGATGATTGTTGGCAAAACAGATCACATCGAATTATAGATAATGAATAGCATGTAATATGAAGAATAACAAAATACGAGAGAGGATTATAAAGATAAGAAATTCTCCCCCTTAAGATATTCTTTGGTTCCAGGAAAAATATTTTTCCTAAAGTGAGTGTTTTTTACAACAGATCTCATACTAGATTTTGTTTAATGCACTTGATGGTGTCTGAGGCTATTCCTATCACGAAAACTTCTACGAGGTTAGATGTGAAACAAATATTTTGAGTTTTGTGATAGGGATAAATCATGAATGTTTTTCTCACATCACAATTTGAATCCACACGATATAGTTTTCCTGCAAGTTAGATATTCGATAAGATAAAAGCAGGATCGAATAAAAATACATAGTTCAGAGTGGATATGCTTTGAAGGTGGTTTTCCTACAAAAGAGATGATGCAAATAATATCCGCGAGGAAAACACTTTGTCAATCATATAGATGACTTTTAACTTCCTACAAGGTTAGATAGTGATACATAGCAATAAGAGCATATCCAACCTATCGTTATGAAAGATATAGTGCTCCAAAATAATATCATCATTTGATGATTCTCTTTTCTTCTTCACGGAGTTTTATTCCTGTAAGATTATTGATTTTTGATGATAAACAATCAAAGGACAAAGATTCCTTCACGATGCGCGGAGTGTCACGGACAGGTGCACGAATACCTTCAGTACATAGGCCTAGAAGAATTTTTCATGAGTGAGATGCTCGATGGCATACATGATCCAAGGAGTATAGGGCTTCAGTGACTAAGGGCTATCTGCAGCACATGCCAAATTCCAAATGAAAAGGTCAGGAATGTCGAATTTTATTCCCTGAGATATTGACACCAGAGCATTTCCCACAATCCCTTTGACGGAGTTGGCACTACTGGAATCTGAGTCTTTGCCATCTGCCAGCTCTTTGCCGTCTGCCAGCTGATGGCAAAGAGGCTGTTTGCCGTCTGTCTTGTCAAAGCAGACGGCAAAGAACCAGCTGATGGCAAAGAGGGTCTTTGCCATCTGCCAGATCTTTGCCGTCTGCTGGCAGACGGCAAAGAGGTCTTTGCCATCTGCCAGCAGACGGCAAAGACCAAAGTGGGCCCCATGGGGGTACTGCACTGGCTAGGTCACACCGGCCACTTCTTTGCCGTCTGCTGGCAGACGGCAAAGATTTCTTTGCCATCTGTCAGCAGACAGCAAAGAGGTAAGAGGGGCCCACAGTGTCACGGCGTGGGCGGGCTAACGGTGAGCCTCTTTGCCGTCTGCTGGCAGACGGCAAAGAATTCTTTGCCGTCTGCCCGCAGACGGCAAAGAGAAAAAAAAGAAGAAAAAAGCAGACGGCAAAGAGAAAAAAAAATGATTGGCGCACACCCTCCACGCACGGGTCGCATACAGAACCGAGCCAGCCCACTCGACCAGTTCTTGCTCCTCTGCTCCCTCCTCGAACCCTCGCCGCCGCCGCCCGTCGCGCCGCCGCCGCCCGCTGCACCCCGTCGCCGGCCGGATCCCCTCCTCCGCGTATAGATCCGCCCACCCCGGCCTCCTTCTCGCCGGATCCCCTGCTCAGGGGCGCTCGTCCCCGCGCGCCCAACGTCCGCCGCCCCGGCGGCCCTGCACCGCGGCTCGACCGGAGGCGGCTGCGGCTGCCATGGCGGAGGCGGAGGCGGAGGCGGCTGCGGCTGCCATGGCGGAGGCGGAGGCGGCGGACGTTGAGGCACCGACGGCTGCTGCGGAGCACGAGTAGCCCAACGACTCGACAGGACAGCGACCACGCAAGAGTAAATGTGATCTACGCATCGTAATTTTGGTAATGGCCCGACATCATCTGGTAGGATCTAGAAGCGCGCCTCCTCGATCGGTATCATGACTTCGTACTGCTATCTGTACTTATGATCCATGGTTGTACGTTGCTACTGTATGGTGTGTGCTACAACTTGATGCGCTCTTATTTCCATCACCGATGATATCTGCATATGATCTGCTACTAAAGTATGCTCTACCTTCGGTTCAATCTAATTTGGTTGGATGCTGCTTTACCGAGCCTTTGAGATGTGGTGTTGGTGTATATGCTATGCGATGCAAATATGCTCTTGATTCTGTTATTGGTGCTGTGACTGGCTCATATCTATTTCTTGGTACTGAAAGCATCAAACTGTTTTTAGTGTGATCTGAAACTTGTTTTAACTCTACTGCATTTAATTTGGATTCTGGTCATTCATGTACACTGGTAGTAAGTGCTAAACACTTCAGACATGTACACTGGTGAGCTAGTTAGTCATGTTTCAGCTGGTATTTTTCCTGTGCATCTGCAGCTAGATATGGCAAACCGTGGTGTTATTGGCTCATCTATTGCTATGGGTAGGATCGATGTCATATGTTATTCTCCTGGAATAAACGGTTGTTTTCACTCTTTGCTGCTCTGCACACGTCGTGGAAAAATACATTTACTGTGTTTCTTTGGTTACCATAATTGATGCCATTGATTCTGATGCGGCCCTGATTCATTGCTGTCTCTGTGTTCTATATATGTTCTTGCTTGGTTGGCTTAGGCTGGCTATATAGATGGTTTTAGTGTTTATTTCGTGGCTCACATGATTGCAGAGTACGTCAATGTCTAGGCATGTAGTATGGTTCCCTGTAGGATAAGTATGCAGCTCGCATATATGCATGAATCAGTGTAACTACCTGCAGATAGGTGTGGCATTGTTGATTAGTGTTTGCGGATTTTTTGGAGCGCAGGTAGAGGAAGCCTATATATGCATGATGCAGTACCTGGTCCTGGTGTGATGTTATGCCGGCCCTTTCTTTCGTTCTTGCTAGAGCTTGGCAGTTTCGATCTGGATTTTGGTAGATTCATGAACATTCCGGTTGGGTGCATTTATAGTGTGTTTGATGTTTACAGTTGCATGAACCAGGTGTTCACTCCACGCTGCTTTTTCTCACTTTGTATAACTTTTTGATGATCTGTTGGCGTGTGTGCTGCATCCAATATTTCTAGGGGTGTTGTGCTTTGGGTGGCTAGCTGTTTTTAAGCTGCGCACCGAGTAACTGGGTCATTCTAGAGAGTTCTTGATTCATGCTTTGTTCTGTGCATATCTGGATGTGTATATGCTTTGGAAATTTCTGCACTCTGTGAGTAATATGATGTTAGTCAGGTTTCAAGGGCGCACGTTGTGGTTTGTTTTCACCTCCGCCTAATACATTATTCCAGCCCAGCCCCTCCGGAGAGCGCTGCTAGACAGTATGCAGTCAGCACCGGCGGGCCCTTCTTCTTCGGCCGGCAGAGGTCGAGGGAGGACGAAGAAGGCTGCTAGAGGTGGACGTGGCAGCGGGAGAGGTAGGAAGGCTGCTACGCCTTCCTCGCCGCCACCCCCAGAGGGAGAGGGAGCTGGAGGAGAGGACGGCTAGGCTGTTGGAGGAGGAGAGGAACCGGAACGATGCTCAAAACCGGGCCCTATATGACATCTTGGTGGTATGTTTCTCCTGCATATTAGCCAAATCATGCACATAATGTTTGTTCCATTACTAACTAATATGACTAACTCGTGAGAACCAAATGTGTAGAGCATGTGTGAGAAAAGCGGTCAGACCCCTCCGCCGATGCCCCAGATTGCTCCGGCGACCACGGTGAGTTTGATTTGAATGGTCGTTAGTTACTAGTATTCACATTTATGTTGCATCATGCTAACGAGACATTGCAAATGATCTTTGGTGTAGAATGCTTCCCGACAAGCATCAACCGATCCTTCTCGGTCTGCCCTTGGTGGAACCCCGACCGGCCCTTCACCTCAGTCTGGCACTGGCGCAGCCTCGACCGGTCCTTCACCTCCGTGATAACGGTATTTTTCTTCTTATTTAGCCTAGTTAGTCCATTTATGACATAATTTAGCCTATTTAGTCCACAAATGACATAATAAGATGAAGAAAATCAAGGAATAGGAAGAAAAGAAGGAATAGGAAGAGAAGAAGAAGATGAAGAATAAGAAAAGAAGAAGAAGAAGAATAGCCTTTTTAGTCCATTTATGACATAATTTAGCCTATTTAGTCCACAAATGACATAATAAGATGAAGAAAATCAAGGAATAGGAAGAAAAGAAGGAATAGGAAGAGAAGAAGAAGAAGAAGAAGAAGAAGAAGAAAAGAAGAAGAAGAAGAAGAACATTTCTTCTAGCTTTTCTTATTCTTCTTCTTTTCTTATTCTTCTTCTTCTTCTTCTTCTTCTTCTTCTTTTCTTCCTCTTATTTAGCCTATTTAGTCCATTTATGACATAATTTAGCCTATTTAGTCCACAAATGACATAATAAGATGAAGAAAATCAAGGAATAGGAAGAAAAGAAGGAATAGGAAGAGAAGAAGAAGAAGAAGAAGAAGAAGAAGAATAAGAAAAGAAGAAGAAGAAGAAGAACATTTCTTCTTCTTTTCTTATTCTTCTTCTTTTCTTATTCTTCTTCTTTTCTTATTCTTCTTCTTTTCTTATTCTTCTTCTTCTTCTTCTTCTTCTTCTTATTCTTCTTCTTCTTCTTTTCCTCCTCTTATTTAGCCTATTTAGTCCATTTATGACATAATTTAGCCTATTTAGTCCACAAATGACATAATAAGAT
>LR738711.1:157836178-157923331 GCA_902687465.1 Secale cereale | reverse complement strand
AGCAGTCGGCAAAGAATGCCACGTGGCAGCTCCCTGTTCAACCTGGGAACACTGGTTGCCTATTTGGGCATTTTGCCGACTGCCGGCAGACGGCAAAGAGGCTCAGCTCTTTGCCGACTGTCGGCAGTCGGCAAAGAGGCTAAGGTCTTTGCCGACTGCCGACAGTTGGCAAAGAGGCTAAGGTCTTTGCCGACGGCCAGCAGACGGCAAAAAAGGCCACGTGGCAGCTTCCTAGTGACTCCTATTTGGCCTCTTTGCCGTCTGCCAGCAGACGGCAAAGACCTTAGCCTCTTTGCCGTCTGCCGGCTGACGGCAAACCACGCCGTTAACCCCTAACGGCTCCCACCTCACCTCACTGCCGTCTACGCTCTTTGCCGTCTGCTGGCCGCAAACGGCTGACGGCAAAGAGCTTTGCCGACTGCTTCTATGAAGCAGACGGCAAAGAAGGCCTTTACCGGCGTTAATTCAGCCGGACTGTTTGCCGACTGCTAGCAGTCGGCAAAGAGCTTTGCCGACTGCCATTCATGCCTTTGCCGACTGCCATGGCAGTCGGCAAAGAAGCTGATTCCTGTAGTGTGGGCCTATTGGTTGGTGTAATGGTATTGCACAGGATGTGGAAAGAACTTTGTTATCGTAGGCCAACTTCTTAGGGTCAAGGTCAATGGATTCATCGCCCACCAAAGTGGGATCCAAAAGTATATGGAGTTGTTCATTGGATACTTCCCAGAAATGCAGTCTTTGTTCTCTGTCATTTTCAAATTCACATTGAGGCAAATTTATTAGGGCCAAAAAGTGATCTGCTGAGCATTTGATTCTCTCTGCCAGTCATCCATTCAAGCATCCATGTTGAAGTATTTTCCATTTGCCATGTGATGTATAGCATGACATAGAACTGAAGGATAATCTCTTTGTTCCACCATGATTGAATCGCATTAAACCCTTCAGAAGAGCATGTTCAATATGGTCTAGGGTATTGTGGAAGCAGGGCATTTCTTCGAGCTTGGCGAAGTTCAACATCTTGTGATTGAAAATCCTGCGCTTGCCAAACAAGATTCAAGCATAATATATTGCCTTGTCCTCTGTCCAAAACCTCGGAGACAAAGAGGTTATTTCTCCTTTATAGGGTCTCACCCCAAAGAATGCAAGCTTCAATGAGTGAAGGTGCTCATTGAAGGCCGGTCCATTGGGGCCATACTCAGAGGAAAATAACGGAGAAAATTCCTGAGGGTTTTTTGAAAAATCTTCCACGCTAATTTCCATCGACTGATCATCATCAGTTGTACACGTATTCTCATCATAGTGTTGTACTAGGGCATGAGGTATCATAACCTTCTCTAAATCAGTCGACATGGGATCACTTGACTGAGGATCATTTTACTTCGCTGAACTCCTTTAGCGGCTTTATCAGATTCAGGCACAAGGGCCTTTTCTTTTGATAATTCATCAAAAGGTGGTGGCACAAAAACTTCTTGAGACACAAGTGTCTCGGCTTGTTCTCCTTTGGACTATTGCGGCAGCACTGGTGGGACATAACTGGTGTTGTAACTTCTTCATCTTTCTCTTCGTGAGCCATGGGTTCTTCAATCTTCTTTTCTTCATGTTCTGGCTGCGAAGCCAAAGAACCAGGAGCGGGGTCAACCTCCATCAGGGAAGGTGCGCCAGATGAGGAGACCGTAGGGACAGTATCTTGGGCAGCAATTTTCTCCCCCTCAACCTTTTCACCTTCCTTTGTGGATCCGGAGGGTTCAGCTTGAATATCCTTCACAGGTGATGAGACTTTCGTTTCCATTGCAGTTACTTCGTCAATCTTTTCGTCGGGAGCATTTTGCTCGGGCACAAAATAACTTCATCAGGATTGACCAAATATATGTCCACAACATCAGCTCCTTGTTTGAATGAGGTAGGAACTACCACGGCCTCAACTTGATGCTCGGTTACTTCCTCGGAACGAGGGGATGGCGGAATCTGCTATAGAGGGACACTATTATCGACAGGTCCATCAGATGTTCCAGATTTGATACGACGATCCTTAATTTCTTTCGGCTTACTTGCTCTAGCCTGAGCTCTCTAACGCTTTTCTTCTTTTTCTCTGCGTCGAGCAAGATCTTTTTGATGCTTAATCTCTTCGATTACGCGATCACAAAGTTGATAGACATCCATCTTCATCCTGGAGTGCCAATCAATCTTGTTGTTTCTCATGGTAGTCAGTGCTTTGGTGGCCTCAAGAATAGCCTTGTTCACATATTTTCTTTCAGACTCAGATTTAGCTTCCCTTCTCATCTTTTCCAGAAGCTTCTTATCATTGATAGCTTGATTGAGTTCTTTGGTGATTTCTTCAAGATCAGTGAAGTACTTTGCTACCATTTTAATAACATCTTATGGTAGACAAAAATTACCCAACTCAGATGGATTTTCATCATAGGAGGCACCTTCAATGATGTCGAAAATCATATCAAAATCATATTCCTCTGTGGAAGCAGGAATGATTTTCTTTGCCTTCTTGGCTGAAGAAGCAGCTTTCTCATCAGTAATCAACTTTCTCTCTGCAGCTGGGGCAGTAGAACCCGAAGGTTTATCTGAGGATACATGTGCGAGTCTTGGTGAAGATCTCATAGGTGGCGACTTCTTTGCAAGAGATGGGGTTTGATATGGCTTGTCAAGTAGCGCTTGTTGATCATACATGGGAATTTCTTCACCAGCATTATCATCAGAAGATTCCTCATCAGACGAGGCAGATGCAAATTTCCTGGATTTGCTTGCAACAGACTTTTTCTTCGGAGCTCGAGGAGAAACTGACTTCCTCTTCTTCTTCTCTTTACGAGCAGCCGCTCTTTCCTTCTTTTCAATCAAATCATGTTGAGTCAACTCAACATTCCGCTGTTCTACTTGGTTCTTCTTCGCAAGTCTAGCCACATGCTTAGCTTTTGCTTTTTTTCCTTTTTGCAACTTCTTCGGGGAAATTAGCTATGGTTTTCAAAGAGTCGACATGAGTGTTGGGAGGTGGTGTTCGCCTTACTTTTTCATAATCCTGCCGTAGGCAGCCTTCAGCTATGTAGTCATTCCATGGTGGAGTGAATGCGAAAAATATTTGGTATTTCCTTCGGACGTTCTCATAGTTGCACCATTTCTTCGCCCAGTGACTTCAAATCTTTTGTAGCTCTCGAAGTTCGGGCTATTGTGACGCTAAACCACTCTCTAAGTTCGGGCTCTTGGTTTTCTCTCGGTGGATCTTAAACTCAAATCACTCGAAGAGGGGTTGATCAAATCAATCTTCTCAGAAATATCAAGCAGAGCAGCCAACAGATAACATTGGAGCGGGGTGGCTATTTATAGTCACTGCCTTCCCAGAAGGGAAATGGCCAAACTGGACATCGGTCTCAGCTAATGGCCAAACGACACAATTCCAACAGTCTGATTTGAGTACAATGCTAACAATTATTGCTGAGCAAGAAATGCTAACTCCTCGGTCCGAGGCAAATCTCTCGCGGCGAAGAAGATCACAGTCTCTTGCTCGCAAGTATTTAATCAGAACACAAAGAGATTTCTCTCGCATGTTTCATAGGTTGTGGCTAAGCATCACAGCTGAGCTAAGCATCGAGAACCTATACCCCTCTTAATAGTATGGAGGTCCTAACTCAACGG
Source organism: Secale cereale (assembly GCA_902687465.1). Taxonomy (NCBI): domain Eukaryota; kingdom Viridiplantae; phylum Streptophyta; class Magnoliopsida; order Poales; family Poaceae; genus Secale; species Secale cereale. The sequence continues at coordinate 157,919,689 of LR738711.1, read as the reverse complement.
ACTGAAAGAAAAAAATGAAATGAATGATATGTCTTCACTTTGTCTTCGACTTCAATCCCAGCAGTCAATTTCTTTGGACGATAGTATCGAAATGAAGGCTTCACTTCAGCAGTAAAGTTGTGAGGGGTCGATTTCTTCACATTAATCTTCTCGACTCTATCACTTTAACAGATATATCTCATTCTTCTCTGCTGCGCAGATATGCTTCGGTGGAGTTCCTCGAAGTCAACACCGGACACATCATTCTCTTCGGTTGTGTATGGACTTTTCTCTTTGTGTGCACTAGCAAACAAATTAGTCCATACATGTTTCTGTCAACAATCTCCAAAACACAAGGTAGGCAGATATTGCACCAACACACGGTCCTATGAAGATATTGATGTTATACAACAATGGAGGGGAATTATGCAAGGTAAATAGCTGCTACTTCTCGAGCTTGCGTTGTATTCCCTTGAAGAGGAAAGGGAGATGCAACACAGTAGCGTAAGTATTTCCCTCAGTTTTTGAGAACCAAGGTATCAATCCAGTAGGAGACCACGCACGAGTCCCTCGCACCTGCACAAACAAATGAGAACTTCGCAGCCAACGCGATAAGGGGTTGTCAATCCCTTTACGGTCACTTACGAAAGTGAGATCTGATAGAGATGATAGCTTGATATTTTTGGTATTTTTTGATTATAAGAATAGAAATTAAAAGCGGAAAAAGTAAAGTAGATGTAAATTGATATGTTGAGAATAGACCTGGGGGCCATAGTGTTCTCTAGTGGCTTCTCTCATGATAGTGAAATTCTACGGTGGGTAAACAAATTACTGTCGAGTAATTGATAGAAAAGCGAATAATTATGAGACCATCTAGGCATGATCATTATATATAGGCATCACGTCCGAGACAAGTAGACCGAAATGATTCTACATCCACTACTATTACTCCACACATTGACCGCTATCCAGCATGCATCTACTGTATTGAGTTCATAAGAACAGAGTAACGCCTTAAGCAAGATGACATGATGTAGAGGGATAAACTCAAGCAATATGATATAAACCCCATCTTTTAATCCTCGATGGCAACAATACAATACGTGCCTTGCTGCCCCTACTGTCACTGGGGAAGGACACCGCAAGATTGAACCCAAAGCCAAGCACTTCTCCCATTGCAAGAACTATAGATCTAGTAGGCCAAACCAAACCAATAATTTGAAGTGACTTGCAAGGATATTATAATCATACATAAAGAGTTCAGAGAAGAACCAAATATTTCTCATAGATAATCTTGATCATAAACCCACAATTCATCGGATCTCGACAAACACATCGCAAAAATAGATTACATCAAATAGATCTCCTCGAAGACCGAGGAGAACTTGGTATTGAGATCCAAAGAGAGAGAAGAAGCCATCTAGATACTAGCTATGGACCCGAAGGTCTGTGGTAAACTACTCAAAACTCATGGTGAGGCGATGATGATGATGTAGAAGCACTCCGTGGTAGATCCCCCCCCCCTCCGGTGGAGCTCCGGAACAGGCCACAAGATGGGATCTCATGGGAATAGAAGGTTACGGCGGTGGAACTAGGGTTTTCTCTTCTCCTTTGGTGGTTTCGGGGTACGTAGGCTTATATCAGAGGAAGGAGGGCACCTGGGGCCTTACGTGGGACCCACGAGGCAGGGGGGCACGCCCCCACCATCGTGGTCACCATGTGGCCCCTACTCCGTGGTTTTATTCCGTTTGGACTCCGTTTGGACTCCGTTTGATATTCCTTTTCTGTAAAACCCTAAAATAGGCAAAAAAAACAGCAATCTGGACTGGGCCTTTGGGTTAGTAGGTTAGTCCCAAAAATAATATAAAAGTGTATGACAAAGCCCATTAAACATCCAAAACATTATAAATAATAGCATGGAACAATAAAAAATTATAGATACGTTGGAGACGTATCAAGCATCCCCAAGCTTAATTCATGCTCGTCCTCGAGTAGGTAAATGATAAAAATAGAATTTTTGATGTGGAATGCTAACCAACATAGTTTGTCAATGTAATTCTCTTAATTGTGGCATGAATGTTCAGATCTGAAAGATTCAAGACAAAAGTCTATATTGACATAAGAAATAATAATACTTCAAGCATACTAACAAAGCAATCATATCTTCTCAAAATGCTATGGCTAAAGAAAGTTATCCCTACAAAATCATATAGTCTCGCTATGCTCCCTCTTCATCACTCAAAATATTCATATCATGCACAACCCCGATTTCAGACAAGCACTTGTTTTCATACTCTATTCTTTCAAACCTTTCAACTTTCACGCAATACATGAGCGTGAGCCATGGACATAGCACTATGGGTGGAATAAAGAGGTGGTTGTGGAGAAGACAAAAAGGAGGGAGATAGTCTCACATCGACTAGGCGTATCAACGGGCTATGGAGATGCCCATCAATAGATATCAATGTGAGATTGCCATGCAACTGATGAACTAGAGCTAAAAATGTATGAAAGCTCAACAAAAGAAACTAGTGGGTGTGCATCCAACTTACTTGCTCACGAAGACCTAGGGCATTTGAGGAAGCCCACCGTTGGAATATACAAGCCAGGTTCTATAACGAAAATTCCCACTAGTATATTAAAGTGACTAAACATGAGACTCTCTATCATGAAGAACATGGTGCTACTTTGAAGCACAAGTGTGGAAAAAGATAGTAGCAACTGTCCCTTTTTCTTTTCTTTTTCTTTTTTTCCTTTTTTTGGGCCTTTCTTTTTTTCTTTGGCCTTTCTTTCTTTTTTTCTTTTTTTTGTGTAGGGGCTTTATTGATTAGCCTTTCCTCACATGGGACAAAGCTCTAATAATGATGATCATCACACTTTCATTGTGTCGGCGTCCTGGGAAGCAGGGTACCCAGACTTGCCTGTCTGCTAGCCACGACGCGCTCTCACAAGCGGCCTGGTATGGTCCAGCTGATCGACCAGCTGCTCAAGACCCTCGCGAGGGGCCAGACCTCGCGAGGAGAACGACGCCAAGACCCCCTCGGGAGCGGCCTCGGCAAGGCGTTCCGGAGGGGCGGAGAATCCAAGGCCGAGCCTGCCTCAGGAGGAGGTGGTGAGGTGAGCAGTGACGCACCGCGCCAGCGAGTGCCAGCGCCCGCCAGCAGCGCAGTTGCCATTTCGGTGCAAAGGAGACAGCGCAGTCGTTGGTTCCCGAGGAGCGGGGCAAAGGTTTCCTCTTTGGTGCAACAAGACCGAAGACCGCAAGGACGATAAGGAGGATGTCACCGTCGAGCCCACCACCGTGTCACCGCCTGATCCTTTTGCAGGCGGAGACTGCTTTTGTCAGGGTAGGAACGTCCTTGTGTTCCCGCTCAAATATGGCCGTTGTGGAATCCCTTCCCGCCTAAACATTTCGAGGAAGAGGACCGTGGCCGCCTATATAAGTAGCTAGGATTCCCATTGAAAAAAAAGAGACACACACACACTCGACCACCGCACAAGGAGCAAGAAGACTAGCCTCCTGACCCTCCTGAGCTCGTCTCCTGAGCTCAAGGACCCTTGTACCAGTACATACTCTAGCTCACCCGGAGCCAATCCACCAAAGCAGGAAGTAGGGTATTACACCTCGCGGTGGCCCAAACCTGGATAAACTCTTGTGTGTTTGTTCGTTGTTTGCTTGAATCCTTCCACCGAGACCAGAGCGAGGCGCTAGGTAGACGTGAGTGGGAGAGATCTTCGTTCACGCCCCTGTGTTCGAACTTAACGGGTTTTGCGGAGCCCTGAATCCGACATTTGGCACGCCAGGTAGGGGGCGTGTCGAAATCTCGCCTCTCCGACGACCTCGTCGCGTTCTCGTCACCGACCCTGCTCCACAGCCATGGTGGACACACGCGGAGCTCACGCCGCCCGCCGCGCTACGAACGTCGCTCAGGCGGCGCCCGCGGGCAACGGCGCACCGCTCCGCCCCAACTCGCCGGTCGCCAACGCCGCCACCGACCCGGCTGTCCACGAGCAGCAGGACTCCTCGCTGCCGCTGTCCGTGCGGCGGGATGGCCGCACGGCAACACCTTCACCCTCGCCGACCGCAGCGTCGTCCTCGTTGGTCCGCCGCGGGCCGTTCTACCAGCAGCCCACGCTACTGATGGCGCGGGAGCTCTTGCACTACCGCCCGGCAGAAGATCTCTACGACGAGTGGCTCCACCGCATCACCGAGCTCGTCAACACAGCTGGGGAAGCACCTGCACCAATGCACTCTTCGCGTCCTCCGTGCCACTAGCGGCGAACGAGGGCCGTGGGGTCCCGGCTCCGCCTCACCCTCACCCCGCTGGCCAGGAGGGCCGGTGCGAGGCCCCTCGACGTGAACTACCCCGCAGAGCCCTCGCCCGCGACGAGGAGAGTTGCCAGGTGATCCCGCACCCACATGCAGGGGCTCGTGGGCCCCCTGGCCCACAACGCCCAGACCGCGCGCCACAGGAGGTGGTGGCGCCAGCACCTCAAGAACCAGCGTCGCAGGTGCACGGGGCGCCTGTGATCATGAGCGTACGCGGGTGTGGCGCCCTAGCTCCCGAGCTACGGTGCCTCGTTTGGCCCGGCAAGTTCAAGCCAGACCTGCCTCCGCGCTACGACGGCACCATCGACCCCACGGAGTTCGTCCAACTCTACGAGCTGAGCATCGAGGCGGCCAACGGCACTGAGCAGGTCATGGCGAACTGGTTCCCCATGGCTCTGAAGGACGGCGCGCGCTCCTGGCTCCTAAACCTCCCGGAGGGATCCATCTCCTCCTGGGGAGAGCTTCGCGAGCTCTTCGTCGCTAACTTCCAAGGCACCTGCGACCGAGCCCTGGCAGCTGCTGACCTGCGTCGCGTGAAGGAGCAGCCGAGAGAAACCCTGCAAAAGTACATCCAAAGCTTCAACACCATGCACCTCCGTATCCCCAGGGTCTCAAACGAGGCCATCATCTCTGCGTTCTCTGATGTCCTCCGCGACGTCAGGATGAGGGAGGAGCTCGCCATCCACGAAGACATGTGCACAGCCCTCGAGATGTTAAAGCTCGTGGCAAAGTGCGCCAGGGCGGAGGAAGACCGCCTCTCCCTTCAGGAGCTGCCTGAGGTGGAGGTAGACGACAAGAAGACCAAGGCCAAGGAGTCGAAGCGCAAGGGACCCGTCGTGCTGGCTGCTGAGCCAGAAGTGAAGCGTGGCTGCGGCTACGATGACCTCCCCAGAGACAACCGACCGTACTGCATCTTCCACAACGTCCACAGCCACAACACCAATGATTGCCAGGAGCTCAGGGCGATGCGCAGCGGGCGCGTTGGGCAGCGCCCTGAGCGCGACAACCGCGGCTACGGCCATGGAGGAGGCCGAGGAGGAGGACGTTGGGACGGTAGGAACTCGTGCCAAGGGTGGCGTGAGCAGTCTCGTGAATACCACTGGCAGGAGCAGCCTCATGACGCCCCCTGGCACGACCAGCCTCGTGAGGGTCGCCATCAGGGCCACGGAGGCCTGCCTCCACTGCCACCACCACCAAGGAGGAACGACGACGATCGCCAGGGAGACGGCGCAGGGCGCTTCCAGGAACCGCGTGCAGTCACGTGCATTTTGGGAGGAGCTCATGCCCCGGCTTCTCATCGCGTCTTCAAGCAGTTCACCCGTGAGGTGAACGCGGCGCTTCCCAGGCCTAATGCCACGCGCAACCTCAGGTGGACCAAGCAAGTCATCGCCGTCGACCCCAAAGACCACCTCAAGTGTACTGCGGCCCCAGGCGCACTCCCGATGCTCTGTACCCCGACTATCAGCAACGTCCTCATGACCAAGACCCTCATCGACGGTGGGGTAGGGCTCAACGTCCTCTCCGTCCAGACCTTCGAGACACTCCAGGTTCCCTGTGATCAGCTCCACCCCACCAAGCCATTCTACGGAGTCACGGATGGCTCCACGCTCCCGATGGGGCAAGTCCGCCTCCCCGTCACCTTTGGAGACCGCGACAACTACCACACTGAGCTCATCCACTTCGACGTCACCAACATCCACCTCCCGTACAACGCCATCCTGGGGTATCCTGCCCTTGCCAAGTTCATGGCGGCTACCCATCATGGCTACAACGTCCTAAAGATGCTCGGAAGTGGCGGAGTCATCACGATCGCCTCCGACGAGAAAGAAGCGGTGCGTTCCCTGGAGCGTGCCTACCAAACCGCGGCGGTTGAATACCCCGATGAGGATGAGGCCGTCCTCGCCCTGCAGACCGCCCCCAAGAAGAAGAAGAACCTACCTGTCAACGGACCTCGGGACACGGGGGCTCCTGACGACCTGGCCTCAGGACTCGCGCCTGCTGATGAGGCGCCTTCCACCCTCGCATAGGGAGGCGCGCTCGGCGCCCCACTCGTGACGGGCTCGAGGGCTCTCCTCTGGAGTGTCCCTGAGCTGACACGTGCCCCGAGGGAGGTGTTCAAGCACCACCTGCAAGCGTATCTTGATGTGCGTTTTTGTGAGCCCAGCGCGAGCCGTCCAGCGCTAGGGGCTCAGAACTTCATCGACCAAGTTATAGAGGAACTTCACTACGCACGACTCATCCGCGGTGGGCGTAACCGCACAACCCCAAGTACACCTACTCGCAGCCCGAGCAACTGCTTCTGCATCTGCATCGACATCGCGGGTGTCAACCGAGCCGCTTCTCAGGAGCCCTTCTGGCCGACGGCGGTCGGCCGGAGGAGGGCCCTCCCCTGCAGCTATGCCCGCACGCTCTTCGGCTTCTGCAACGCAGCTACCACGTTCCAGCATCTTGCGCAGCAGGCCTTGGTGGCACGGGAGGCTCAGTGGCAGGCGGTCCGGACGGGGTGGGAGCCGGACCCGCGCGACCACTGAGAGCCTCAGGAGCCCCCGAGCCTCAGGAGCCCGACGATACTTGGGAGCAACCCACACAGCTTGTGTCTTCAGCTACCCCAACTCTCCTTCGGCAAGCATCAGGTGACACTTCAGGTATCTAAACAAGGGCACCTCTCGGGCTGCATCATCCTCGGGCCGCTGGGGGCTGTTCCCCCGCGGCTGTCTCCCTTTTTGCATGATCAAGGCCAGATATTTCTTTCCATTCGCATTATCTATATGCTTGGCGTCCTCACCGCCACTAAGGTCATGAGCCCTTGCGAGCCCACTCGTGACCACCCCATGATTAAGGACTGGCACGGCGTCTGTGCTCGGGTCCATCCCTGCAGCGTCGATAACCCCAAGGGCTCAGCTCTGCCTATCGAGCCATTTCCGTGACGGCACCTCCCATGGTCCTTGGTGCCTTGTTCTCGCATGGGATAATCGTGGATGGGTAAGCAGGGGCCCGTGGCAGGTGCCTCGCTCATGCGGGAACCGTGCGCCGGCTGTTTTTCTTTTGGATCGTGGCATGAGAAGACTGGGCACGGCGTCTGTGCTCGGGTCCGTCCCTGCAGCGTCGATAAATCCAGCGGCTGAGCTCTGTCTTACGGGTCGGCCCCGCTAACGTCACCTCCTGGGTTCGCTGGTGTTGCGGCCTTCTCATGCAATATCCCGTGGAAATGCACTCGGCGCAGGTCAACACAACACCTCTCTTTTCACATTTTGCAGAAGAAGACTCAGGCGCAACCCGCCTCAGGGTAGGGTCTCGTGAGTGATGCGTAAGCTCACGAGAACTTCCTCACAGTTGTTCAGCTCGTCCTGAGGAGGGCCCATATACACCTTGGATGTCCTACCGTGCTAGCCACGCGTCAGGACGCGGCTGTACACGCCCCGGAGTCTCTCCAGGTGGGAGGCTCCCACGCACGGTCTAGTGGAAGTATCAAGCTCTGTGCTGGCAGATCCAACCGAGGAGCGGTTATGACCACGAACCAGTGGAAGCACCAAGCTCCGCGTTGGCTGATACGACCGAGGCGCGGTTATGCCCACACTCCGCGCAAGTGTGGTAGCTCTATGCTCCGCGCTAGTTATAAACAACTGAGGGTGGCCCCCAGTGGACGCACCAACTTCGGGGAGCTTTTCAGCTCACGACGCTCACAGCTCCTCCTTGGATGGGTGTCGCGAGGGGGGCTAGGCACGGGGGCTATGCTCAGGTCACGCCTGGCAGACGCCACCCTACCAGGTGCCCATACACCTGGCCTTCTCATGCCCCCATCCTAGGCGAAGGCTCATGGGCAAGGTATGGTGCTTGTTCTCCTTCATGAAGAGCCATTCATACGTCAAGGGGGACCTCTGGGCATCACGACCCAGGGGCCTAACTGGCCACATAGCTCCTCATCCCTTGAGCCTAGTTATGAAGATAACCCCGGTCCTCCGGAGGGCTCAATGGCGATCGAGGTATGCGTGGGGTTGGGCCCTGCCGACGCAGAACGAAAACGGGATCGCTTGAACATCAAGGGGGGACCCTTTGGGCATCGCGGCCCAAGGGCCTCACTGGCCATGTAGCCCCTCACCCCTTGAGTCTAGTTACTACGGTAACCCTGGCGTGCGGAGGGCTCAGCAACGAGTCTAGTTAGTACGGTAACCTCGGTGGCTAGAGGGCTCAGCGGCGGTCGAGGTATGCGCGGGGTTGGGCCCTGCCGACGCAGAGCACCCAAAGCAAACATGAAAGGAAGCAAGCATGGAATCATCTAGCTATTACAATAACGTCAAGTTTTTTTCAAATTCAACCAAGCCCTTACGCCTCCCCGAGGCACCTCTCTCACTAAACAGGACGGATCAAGCATCGACAAGCACAGTATCACCAGTCTACACCTTTTTAGGTTACGATGGCGGCAGCCTGGAGAAACGTCTCCATAGACGATGTCGCCTCTGTTCTAGGGCCTCGGGAGCTATCATTTCCGCTGCCTCATGAGGGCACTAGGACGCCAAACCTTGCCTCAAGGGAGAGGCGACAGGAATCAAACACCATCAGACCTCAGGAATCCCTAAAGATAAGTTTTCAACACCGCACCCGCTTGCGTACATACACCACCACTTACTATGGTTACGAAGCCCTTCCTGATGGACCAGTGGGCAGCTGCCTGGACGCCAAGAGGGACCTCTCGAGCGTTGCGCCTCGGGGGCTCTTACCAGATCCTGGACCCCTCACCTCCTGGCCTTGGCCATGATGTCGTGACTGGGCATACTAGCACGGGCCGAGGCTGGTTCCAGGATTGGGTCTCGCAGGCGTAGGGCCTTAAGCTACCACAGGAACGAAGGAAGGGGAAATCATGCTTTAACAAGGGAACCATGCAGGGCATGAGTTTATAACGTTAGAAAATAACAAAAGTACTACGAGAATTTACATGTCCTTGTGAAGCCATCCATGATGTCCCACAGGAACTAAGCTAAGGAAGACGCTCCCAAGGAACTCGGCTTGAACTCCTTCAACGACGGCGACGCCGGGAGGACACCGTTTCCCTCCGGCGATAGGGGAGGTGGCTTGGCGGCTCCTAGCTCTCGTCGGAGCTCGAGGCCGTCTCAGGGGTAGCATAGCTGCTATCAGGAGAGTCGGAGATATAACCGATAGCGAGCACTTCGTCGCCCTGATGACACAGGGAATGGTCGTCGGCGAGCCCATTCCCTGCGCCACACGGCAGTCGGAGGCCGTCCACCCCGAAGACTTTGAAGGTTATCGCGCCTGTCGTGTTCAGCGCGAAGTGAAGAATGTGCCTCCCGGTGGGGGCGCAGGCGCGACGCACCACACCCCAGCCCCAGGTCATGAAGACCTGGCCAGAAGAAAACACCTCCACGTTGGCTTGCGAAGGAGGAAGGAGACACCCTTCATGCCTCAGCTCCATCATCACCCGACCACGAGCCGGGAGTACCTCCCTCAGGAACAGAGGAAGAAGAATTCAGGAATGCGGAGGGGCCCCCGCCCATACGATGAACTCGCGGGCATCATCCTCCCAATGGGACGGTAGCAGGGTGCGAGGAGACGGCCGTCTCTCCGGGCGACTGGTGGCGCCACCCCTATCGCCGCCCCCGCTCAACCTGTTTGCCGATGAGATGTGCAAGGGAAGCGGGAATCCTGGTGGAGCCCGTGTGCACCATGTGCGAGTGTCCGCCGGCCTCAGGGGCGCACCCGGGGAATCACGGCGCCTCTTCTTCGGGGGAGCTGTTCGGGCTCCACCATCGGGCTCTTCCCTTTCTCCGCAGCCGAGAATCTGCGAATCGGCACCATGGAACCCTGGGAGCAATGGAAACGTGGGGATCGGCCTGCAATGGTCAAGTGAGAGGCGTGGAGCCTCACCCCCCCTGTTTATAGGCCAAGAAGACCAACCAGCGGCCACTCGAGCGCAGCCATAATGACCCTGCTACCCGCGCCGAGGAGTTGTCAAGTCACACGGTTGCCGAGACGGCATGGGAAGCGGAGTCGCTTGTGTCCCATCCAACCGTCACACGCCAGCCTAGCCTGCAGCCTTTTTGGGGCCCGCGGCGCTTCGTCCTCGACTAAGGCTTCGCCCCGAAGCCAACTCCGCGCGCGCCTTGGGCCCGGGGGCTACTGTCAGTGTCCTGGGAACCACGCTACCCACAATTGCGTGTCTGCGGGTCACGATGCGCTCTTACAAGCGGCCTGGTACGGCCCATCTGATCGAACAGCTGCTCAAGACCCTCGCGAGGGGCCAGGCCTCGCGAGGAGAATGATGCCAAGACCCCCTCGGGAGCGGCCTCGGCAAGGCGTTCCAGAGGGGCGAAGAATCCAAGGCCGAGCCTGCCTCAGGAGAAGGCGGTGAGGTGAGCAGTGACACACCGCGCCAGCGAGTGCCAGTGCCCGCCAGCGGCACAGTTGCCATTTTGGTGCAAAGGAGACAGCGCAGCCGTTGGTTCCCGAGGAGTGGGGCAAAGGTTTCCTCTTTGGTGCAACAAGACCGAAGACCGCAAGGACGATAAGGAGGATGTCACCGTCGAGCCCACCACTGTGTCACCGCCTGATCCTTTTGCAGGCGGAGACTGCTTTTTTCAGGGTAGGAACGTCCTTGTGTTCCCGCTCAAATATGGCCGTTGTGGAATCCCTTCCCTCCTAAACATTTCGGGGAAGAGGACCGTGGCCACCTATATAAGTAGCTAGAATTCCCATTGAAAAAAGAGAGACACACACACCCGACCACCGCACAAGGAGCAAGAACACTAGCCTCCTGACCCTCCTGAGCTCGCCTCCTAAGCTCAGGAACCCTTGTACCAGTTCATACTCTAGCTCACCCGGAGCCAATCCACCAAAGCAGGAAGTAGGGTATTACACCTCGCGGTGGCCCGAACCTGGATAAACTCTTGTGTGTTTGTTCGTTGTTTGCTTGAATCCTTCGACCAAGACAAGAGCGAGGCGCTAGGTAGACGTGAGTGGGAGAGATCTTCGTTCATGCCCATGTGTTCGAACTTAACGGGTTTTGCGGAGCCCTGAATCCGACACATTGAATTACAACTCGATACTAGAACAAGTATGACTCTATATGAATGCCTCCGGCGGTGTACCAGGATGTGCAATGAATCAAGAGTGACATGTATGAAAAATTATGCATGGTGGCCTTGCCACAAATACGATGTCAACCACATGATCATGCATGGCAATATGACAATATGATGCGTGTCATAAGAACGGAACGATGGAAAGTTGCATGGCAATATATCTCGGAATGGCTATGGAAATGCCATGATAGGTAGGTATGGTGCCTGTTTTGAGGAAGGATATATAGTGGCTGTTTTGAGGAAGGATATATAGTGGGTTTATGGTACCGGCGAAAGTTGTGCGGTACAAGAGAGGCTAGCAATGGTGGAACGGTGAGAGTGCGTATTATCCATGGACTCAACATTAGTCATAAGAACTCATATACATATTGCAAAAATCTATGAGTCATCAAAACAAAGCAATCAACGCATGCTCCTAGGGGGGAGGTTGGTAGGAGTTAACCATCGCGCGCCCCCGACCTCTACACAAAGGTTGACACTTTACAAATACCTCATGCTCTAACTTCGTCAAATAGCGGTTCACCATACGTGCATGCTATGGGAATCACTAACCTTAACACAAGTATTTCTCAATTTCATAATAACTCCACTAGCATGACTCTAATATCACTATACTCATATCTCAAAATATTTATCAAGCATCCAACTTCTCATCATATTCAATGCACTTAGTGTGAAAGTTTTTACTACATTGATATTGGGTGTCTATCATGTGAAGACTAGTTATATAGCCTAAACACATTACCATGCTGTTTTAATAGACTATCAAATGGATATAAGTGAAGCATGAGAGTACAACAATTTCTTCAAAATATTATCACCACCGTGCTCTAAAAGATATAAGTGAAGCACTAGAGCAAAAACTATTCAACTCAAAAGATATAAGTGAAGCACATAGAGTGTTCTAACAATTCCCTATGCCATATTTAACTCTCTCAAATAGGTGTGGCCAGCAAGGATAACTGTGGCAAACTAACAAGCAAAGACTCAAATTATACAAGACGCTCCAACCAAAACACATATCATGTGGTGAATAAAAATATAGCTCCAAGTATAGTTACCGATGGATGAAGACGAAAGAGGGGATGCCTTCCCGGGGCATCCCCAAGCTTAGGCTTTTGGTTGCCCTTGAATTTTACCTTGGGGTGCCATGGTCATCCCCAAGCTTAGACTCTTGCCACTCTTTGTTCCATAGTCCATCAAAGCAATACTCAAAACTTGAAAACTTCACAACACAAAACTTAGACAAAAATCTCGTGAGCTCCATTGGTATAAGAAAGCAAACCACTGCTCAAAGGTACTTCAATGAATTCATTATTTGTTTATATTTGTTTTAAACCTACTGTATTCCAACTTCTCTATCGTTCATACCTCCCAATATTACTCATAGATGCATTGAAATAGGCAAACAACACACGAAAAACAGAATTTGTCAAAAACAGAACAGTCTGTAGTAATCTGCAGGTTTCGCATACTTCTGTAACTCCAAAAAATTCAAACTAAATTGGTAAACGTGAGGAATTTGTCTATTAATCATCTGCAAAAACAATCAACTAAATAGCACGCTCCAGTAAAATCTGATGATCATATAAACTTCACATAAGTCTTCCCAAAGGTTCTACTTGGCACAAACACTAAACAAAACACAAAACCACATCTAAATAGAAGCTATATGCAATACTTATTCCTAAATAGCAGCAAAAACAAAAATATATAAAATTGGGTTGCCTCCCAACAAGCGCTATCATTTTACGCCCCTAGCTAGGCACGATAATTCAATGATGCTCACATAAAGGACAAGGATTGAAGCACAAGGAGAGCATCATAAGACATGTGACAAACACATCTAAGTCTAACATACTTCCTATGCATAGGCATCTTATAGGAAAATAAATTACCAAGACAAGTAAGATCTAGCATATGCAAGGAAGGAGAAAGAAACAATAGCAATCTCAACATAACGAGAGGTAATTTAGTAACATGAAAATTTCTACAACCATATTTCCCTCTCTCATAATAATTGCATGTAGGATCGTGATCAAATTCAACAAAATAGCTATCACATAACATATTCTCAACACGATCCACATGCATGCAAAGTTGACACTCTTCCAAAATAGTGGGATTAACATTAACTAAAGTCATGACCTCTCCAAACCCACTTTTATCAAAAGTTTCATAAGATTGAACATTCTCCAAGTATGTGGGATCTAAAGTTGACACTCTTCCAAACCCACTTTCAATATTAATGCAAACATTATTATCAATCTTATATTCATCATGGGGATTAAATAAATTTTCAAGATCATAAGAAGAATCACCCCAATCATGATCGTTGTAACAAGTAGTAGACATAGCAAAACTAGCATCCCCAAGCTTAGGGTTTTGCATATTATTAGCACAATTGAAATCTATAGAATTTATAGTAACATCTAACATGAATCACTTTTTCTTTTAACAATTCCTCACAATTTTCAGACTCATAAATTTCAAGCAAAACCTCATAAAGATAATCTAGTGCACGCATCTCACTAGCAATAGGTTCAACATAATTGGATCTCTTAAAGAGATTAGCAAGTGGATGAGGATCCATACTTTAGCAAGCGAAGATGCAAGCTAATTGAGGGCACATAGCAACACAAGCAAACAAGAGGCAAGCGAACGGTAAACACCCGGCAGAAGGAGGGCAAATAAAACGGCAAGGGTGAAGTGGGGGAGATGAAAACGAGAGGCAAAAATGTAATGCGAAGGATAAGGGTTTGTGGTATATGACTTTTGCGTAAGCCTCCCCGGCAACAGCGCCAGAAATTCTTCTTGCTACTTCTCGAGCGTGCGTTGTATTCCCTCGAAGAGGAAAGGGAGATGCAGCACAGTAGCGTAAGTATTTCCCTCAGTTTTTGAGAACCAAGGTATCAATCCAGTAGGAGACTACGCGCGAGTCCCTCGCACCTGCACAAACAAATAAAAACTTTGCAGCCAATGCGGTAAGGGGTTGTCAATACCTTTACGGTCACTTACGAAAGTGAGATCTGATAGAGATGATAGTTTGATATTTTTGGTACTTTTTTATTATAAGAACAGAAAGTAAAAGCGGAAAAAGTAAAGTAGATGTAAATTGATATGTTGAGAATAGACCCGGGGGCCATAGTGTTCTCTAGTGGCTTCTCTCATGATAGCGATATTCTACGGCGGGTAAACAAATTACTGTCGAGCAATTGATAGAAAAGCGAATAATTATGAGACTATCTAGGCATGATCATTATATATAGGCATCACGTCCGGGACAAGTAGACCGAAACGATTCTGCATCTACTACTATTACTCCACACATCGATCGCCTATCGAGCATGCATCTAGTGTATTGAGTTCATAAGAACAGAGTAACGCCTTAAGCAAGATGACATGATGTAGAGGGATAAACTCAAGCAATATGATATAAACCCCATCTTTTTATCCTCGATGGCAACAATACAATACGTGCCTTGCTGCCCCTACTGTCACTGGGAAAGGACACCGCAATATTGAACCCAAAGCCAAGCACTTCTCCCATTGCAAGAACTATAGATCTAGTAGGCCAAACCAAACCAATAACTCGAAGAGACTTGCAAGGATATTATAATCATACATAAAGAGTTCAGAGAAGAACCAAATATTTCTCATAGATAATCTTGATCATAAACCCACAATTCATCGGATCTCAACAAACACACCGCAAAAAGAGATTACATCGAATAGATCTCCTTGAAGACCGAGGAGAACTTGGTATTGAGATCCAAAGAGAGAGAAGAAGCCATCTAGATACTAGCTATGGACCCGAAGGTCTGTGGTAAACTACTCACAACTCATGGTGAGGCGATGATGATGATGTAGAAGCACTCCGTGGTAGATCCCCCCCCCCCTCTGGCGGAGCTCCGGAACAGGCCCCAAGATGGGATCTCACGGGAATAGAAGGTTACTGTGGTGGAACTAGGGTTTTCTCTTCTCCTCTGATGGTTTCGGGGTACGTAGGCTTATATAGGAGGAAGGAGGGCACCGGGGGCCTTATGTGGGACCCACGAGGCAGGGGGCGCGCCCCCCACCCTCGTGGGCACCACACGGCCCCTACTCCGTGGTTCTCAAGTCTCCCGTGCATGATTTTCTCCAAAAATATCTCTCCCGAAGGTTTTATTCCGTTTGGACTCTGTTTGATATTCCTTTTCTGTAAAACCCTGAAACAGGCAAAGAACAGCAATCTAGACTGGGCCTTTGGGTTAGTATGTTAGTCCCAATAATAATATAAAAGTGTATGACAAAGCCCATTATACATCCAAAACATCATAAATAATAGCATGGAACAATCAAAAATTATAGATACATTGGAGACGTATCAATAGCACATGTTTTTACTATATATTTAACTATCGAGAAGTGAAATTTACTAATGTAGGTGTGCACTCGTGTTTAGGTGTTAGCTATATGGCGTGCCGAGCTATCGAAGGCGTGATCCAAAGCTGAGAGGTAAAAGGCTATGGCACTATAAGGCGCTCGAGACCTTGATGAGGCCTTAAAAGCTAGGCCAGTGGCGCAATCTCGGAATGTCGAGGTTGAGGAGATGTTGAAGGGCGTGACTGCTAAATGCAATACACTTAAATACTCGAGGGAGCCAGACGCCGTTGAGCTTGAATAGCTCACATGAATGATGGGAGGCCATTGCCCTGGCAGATGCTACGAAGGTGGAACTTTGCTAGGCAACTAATATTTCTACCAGTAAGTCATATATAATGCACCGTATCTTTGGCCCTAACGCCCTCCTTGAGTTGACACATAATTAGCGCTCGTCAGGGGTGTTCCTAGATCTGCCAAACAGCGTAAGGGATGCATGACCGCACTTCATCAGTCGCAAAGGGACTTTTGACGAGAAGGCATTTTTTATGTAGTTCCTGAAGGAAATATGCCCTAGAGGCAATAATAAAGTTGTTATTTATATTTCCTTATATCATGATAAATGTTTATTATTCATGCTAGAATTGTATTAACCAGAAACTTAGTACATGTGTGAATACATAGATAGAACAGAGTGTCCCTCGTATGCCTCTACTAGACTAGCTCGTTAATCAAAGATGGTTATGCACTCGTGCGCGTCGGTCCTAAACAAACGGTTTTTAACCCCTTTCTACGACGGCATTTGGAACCGTTGCCAAGTGAGTGTGGGCGATAGGGGGGTCCTTCCCACAAGACCCAGAAACCGTCGGGGATAGGCTGCCTTGATGCATACAGTTGTCCCTATATAACCGTTTCTGATATCTCAAATATCCCAAACGCTTCATCCTTGCTACTCATTTGTGCCCGCATTGCCATCGCAGTTGGAGTTTTGTGGTTCTGCCAAAAACCAGACATGTTTTAGGCAGATTCCAGGCACGGGAGATTTATGATGCCTAGCACATCACAAACAGTTCATGATTATAAACCGTGTATGATAGGTAGACAATCACACACATTTAGTTTTCCCGCACTGTATGTGATAGTGTTTGACATCACACACGCTTTGCGAACGGCAACTGTGTGCATGCTTGCACATGTTTCCTCTCTGTGAACCATCTCGAATTATGGTGTATATCACAAACGTTCTTGGTTTACCAGTCGTGTGTGGAGTAATGACCTGCACAACGTAATTTTGCCCTAATTTAATTGATGTTATTTAAAATTGTACCTAATTTAAACTTGAAAGTAGGCTATAGATTTATTCATATCCATCAGGTTCAAACAACCAATGCATTATTCGATTCACAGGTATATATGTTTAAGAATTACAGAATCACCAAATAAAGAATGATGTACCAGGGTTTTATACTTGTACTATTACAGATGGTAAAGAAAGAGGTGAGGGACATTCCAGTTGCTGAACAAGGTGAAGCGGAATGTCCCTATTGTGCTCTCCTGGATGAAGAAGGCATGCAGGACTCTAGGCCAACCCCTTGTGATGGTCGACCGCCAATCATGTAGTTTGAGAGGTAATCTTGAGTAAACTGCTTCAGGATCCACTGCAAAAGAAAAAAGATTGAGATATTGTCATCTAACACAACTCATTACGGGCAGTAAAAACAAGGCTACAGGGTTCTTACTTACCATCCTACAGTTCACTGTTGTCTTGCATAAAGTGTAAACAAATAGTTCGATTGACATCTTTTGACCCATTTTAGTAACAATCTATATCAGTTTCCTCACTTGATGCTGGTTCATGAATATCTCATTGCCCCATACGCAGAAAGGGTCGAAGTGTGGATCTTTGGCAATGATATATGTACCTAAAAGCACCAAGTTAATATTAGAAGCTAAACAACAATTGAAAATTTATGTAGTACAACACTCCATCCATCCCATTATATAAGATTTTATTACATGTATATCTAGACATCATCAGAACATTAAGGTAACACTATTCCTTGTTGATGTGTAGCCTGGTATTGCATATTTAGTCATTCAATACAATGTGTGTTGCTAAACAACAATTGAAAAAACGAAAAGGCATGTTAAGTGCAATATCCTTAACAACAACCAAATATCGTAATTCATAGTGGTATTGTTGAAACTGTTATTGATGAAACTAAACTGCACAGCAAATAGTTGCACATATAGAGCATCACATTATGAAGAACTGAAATAAACAAGTCATAAGAACATCTCTAGGCGATCCTTAAAAAGTTAAAGGACTAAAACCCTTAGTGGGTATATATATATACTCCAGCAATTTTTGGCCTTTTCTAGTCGTCCCCTAAACATAAGGTTGTAAACTTCAATTTGATCAAGTTCAAAGCAGGTTCAACCGAAAGTAGCATGCATTCAAACATAAAATAGATAGTTTTGCATAACAGAACATAAAACATAAATTTAAACTAAGCTAAACTACTTTCGGTTGAAGTAGAGGTCGAGCCAATCCTTCCTTGTCATGTACGGTGTGCCGCGAGCTGGGTCCGGGCCAGTACCGTCGTTTGGGTCATTGGGGAAGGCACTCCTCCACTCATCGATGTCGATCTCCTTGTCCTCGGGGCCCACCTCAACGCCCTCTGCGCTGCCGTCGCCGCCGCCTTCGACCTCGTCATCAGAGGAGAGCGTGATAACCTCGCTGCCCTCTGCGCCAGCAAAGATCGCCCGCTCTGCCTCCACGAGCTCTAGGTGCCGGCGGTGGAGCTCTTGCATGTAGGCCTCGTCGGTGGCCTTGGCCTCGAGGCGCTCCCACGCCTCGCGGTCCTCCTGCGCCATAGCCGAGCTCACCACCCCTGGCTCCGGCGGAACGAGGTGGACCGAACGTGTGTCAAAGGGGAAATTGAGCCTAGCCGCCGTGCCGTGGTAGCGGACCTGCCAGCGGTCGTACTGCATGGCCGCAAGCTCGGTCGTGTGGAAGCTACCGAGCCACCAGCGGGTGTGGGTCTCTCGATCTGTAATCTCGGCGACCCACGTCCCCCACCGTCGCTGTCGGGCCCCGAGGTAGGACTTCATCGGCTGCCGGGTCCGAGGGAGGACGGGGAAGTCCTCGAACTGGCATAGGGGCGCGACGGCAGGCGGATCAGGGGACCGGCGACGGCGGATCGGGCCCACAGAGGATGACGGGGACACCTCGGCGGCCACCTCGCCGGCGTCGGGCGAAAAGGCCATGATAAACCTCTTTTTGGCCATTGGCTCCTTGAGCTCCCGGGCACACAGGCAGAGGTTCACGATGGAGGCACCGGCGATGGCAGCGACCTACCAATGGTTTCAAGGGTTGTGTGTGTTTGTGTGAGCGGAGGTTCTGGGGGTGTGGAGGGGGGCAAGGTTGTGTTTGAGGAAATACTGCGGCAACTGAAAATTTTACTAGGCGGGAGTAACAAGGCGGGGCTACTGAAAATTTGGATCAAGGGTGAGCAGTTATTTTTTAGATTGCGAGGGATGCAGAGGTTGTACTAAAATGCCGGGGCTACTGAAAATTTGAATCAAGGGACTGAAGCAGAGCGGGGGTAACAGACATCTCACACGGTCCGCACATACTAATCGTGTGCTATCAAACATTAAAACCTTCCAGACGGTAGATATTTTCGAGATTGCGAGGGATGCAGAGGCGGGAGTTTTGGGGGAGTGAGCTAGTGTGCTTGACACGCCGGCTGTGGACTGTAGCCAATGCACCTTCTCGCGTACTATACACTGACGGTGCTCCAAGATATTTTGTACTACATCTCACATGGTTGGTGATAATAAACTGTGTGTGATCTACTTGATTTTAATTACAGAATGGGGTCATAGCGGCAATGGACGCTATTTGAATCTCACACGGTTGGTGAACATGCAACTATATGTGTGTCATAAAAGAAATAGAATTATTCAGGGTTCGTTTGGACATTTTATACATTAAACTGGGTTTCTAGCCATTTCACATGCACAACTAAAAACTAAACTACATGTACATGCTCCGGTGCATACAAGTTAGTTGAAAAATCAAATATGTGTCCTTCGGTGCATGCTTAGGTCCCATGCAATAAATGGGAATGAATTTTTTGGGTTTCGTTTGGCCTTTTTTATACATTAACTGGGTTTTCTAGGCATTTTATGTGCATAATTAAAATTTGAACTGCAAGCACATGCTCCAATGCACCAAAGTTGGTTGAAAACTCACATGTTTGTCCTTGGGTGAATTTCTAGGTCCCATGCAAGAGATGGGAATGAAATTCAAACACCAGGGAACTGTTGATTGCCGGCAAAACGTTGAGACGCCTGGGTTTTAAATTCTAGTAAATACAAAACACATCTGAAATTCATGAAACTTGGCATGCTATCATGGAGCGGCATCAACATAGTTTTTCAATTTCAGGGTCATTTAGCTCTAAAACAATTCAGTAAATGCATGAAAAATATCAAATGAACACACAAAAAGTTTGGACTTCAAATAAGTTCAAAAATGAAATGCCTTTGTAAAATATGAGTTTCCATCCAAAACCCTGATACTTCGAAAGAGATTGTCCATTTTGTACACGAAGTGCATCCAGTTTTTTTCGTAACCCTCTCTACTTTTTTGCACATGATATGTGGGTGAAATGATGATACCATGCCAACTTTCTACCTTTTCAGAGTTCATTTGAAGTGTTTTTCAATTTCAGGATCATTTAGCTCTAAAAAAATTATGTAAATGCATGAAAAATACCAAATGAATTCAGAAAGGGTTGATAATTGATGATGTGGATTTGAATGGTGCATTTTGAACACACAAAAAGTCTAGACTTCAAATAGGTTCCAAAAAATGAAATGCCTTTGTAACAGATGAGTTTTCGTCCGAAATCGTGATACTTCGAAAGAGATTGTCCATTTTGTGCACGAAGTGTATCCAGTTTTTGCCGTAACCCTCTCTAATTTTTTGCACATGCTATGTGGGTGAAATGATGATACCATGCCAGCTTTCAACGTTTTCAGAGTTCATTTGAAGTGTTTTCCAATTTCAGGGTCATTTAGCTCTAAAAAAAATTGTAAATGCATGCAAAATACCAAATTAATTCAGAAAGGATTGATGTGGATTTGAATGGTGCATTTTGAACACACCAAAAGTCTGGACTTCAAATAAGTTCAAAAAATGAAATGCCTTTGTAACAGATGAGTTTTCGTCCGAAACCATAATACTTCGAAAGAGATTGTCCATTTTGTACACAAAGTGCATCCATTTTTTGACGTAACCCTCCCTACTTTTTTGCACATGCTATGTGGGTGAAATGATGATACCATGCCAACTTTCAACCTTTTCAGAGTTCATTCGAAGTGTTTTTCAATTTCAGGGTCATTTAGCTCTAAAAAAATCAGTAAATGCATGAAAAATACCAAATGAATTCTGAAAGGGTTGATAATTGATTATGTGGATTTGAATTGTGCATTTTGAGAACACAAAAAGTCTGGACTTCAAATAAGTTCGAAAAAATGAAATGCCTTTGTAACAGATTAGTTTCCGTCCCAAACCCTCATACTTTGAAAGAGATTGTCCATTTTGTACACGAAGTGCATCCAGTTTTTGCCGTAACCCTCTCTACTTTTTTCATATGCCATGTGGGTGAAATGATGATACCATGCCAACTTTCAACCTTTTCAGAGTTCATTTGAAGTGTTTGGACATTTTTATGCATCAACTAAGTTTTCAATGCATTTATGTGCATAATTCAAATTTGAACTACATGCACATACTCCAGTGCATATAAATTGGTTAAAAATCAAATATGTGTCCTTGGGTGCATGCTTAGGACCCATGCAAGAAATGGGAATGAATTTCAAACACGAGGGAACCATTGATTGCCGGCAAAACATTGAGATGTCTAGTTTTTGAATTCTAGTAAATCCAAAACTCGTCTGAAATTCATGAAACTTGGCATGCTATCATGGAATGGCACCCGACATGTTGTGGCATTTTTCGTGTCAATTTTGAGAGAAGGCGCACTCTAATAATGATAGCCAACAGAGGCATTTTGAAAAAATAGCTGCCACTTTAATATCTCAAATGTTTGTAGAATTCAAACCGTGTGCATTATGTTAACCATTCACGTGACGCCACGTGTCTTTGTTTTAATGGTTGTAGGAGGTGTCATGCGGACAGCTGCTTGACCTTGACTGAACGGGAGGCGTGCGAGCGTAGTCCGATGCGCAGGCTGACGGAGAGGCGTGCAAGCTGTCCTCCAATGCGCAGGCTCACAGGGAAGCGTGCGAGCTATACGTTGCGCGGGCTCACTGGGAAGCGAGCCCTTTGGCTTCCATGGCCGCTCGCCTTCCTCTCCATTAATGGCGCCCAAGCCGCTGTTTAATATGGGTGGCCTTACTGTTCGCCTCCCATTCCCCTCCCTCCTGCAGACCTCCACCAACGCCATGGCACAGAACGATCATCTTCTACTAGTCTTCAAGTTTGGTGAACTCTACTCCGAGCCAGAGGAGATAGAAAATAAGGAGGAATGGGACCTCATGGACATGGCCCAGAATGAGCTGGTCGTGGCGGTTGCTGCCCCCGCTCCCGTCCCAGCTCCCTTCCCCACGCCCGCGCCAGCGACCATCCCGTAGCATTGATGGGCCGAGCACTATCGCAAAGTTGGAAGCCGCGGGCGTCAACGAGGTCTCCGCGGACCCGGGCGAGCTTGTGTACATGCCAGCGCCAGCGCCTGTGCCTGTGCCCGTGCACGCCCCTCCACCCACCGTGGCGCCGGCCCCCGTGCGTTTGGCTGCACCCGCCGCGCCCTTGCCCATGCCCGTGCGCACGCCCCCCTCAGCGGCATGGGATGCTGCCCTCAACCTCTACCTCTCAACGGCGCCAGTTGCCGTCCTCCCGCGCCCTGCCCATCGATCGCACGACGACATGATGTTTGATTTACATGTGAAGCACATTTTGTACCGCCTTGAAGACTTCAACAACGGCGTCCCGGAGGACGACAACGACAACGACGGTGCGGCACGCCGCCTCCGCCGCCGTCGGAAATAGTTTTTTGGGTGTTTAATACTGTATCTCGAATTCTCGATCATATGAATATAAATTCGCAGTGTGACTGAATGAAAGATATGGTTTGAACGAACTTGCGTTTTTCTCTCTTAATGTACAGACTTATCAAACAAATTTCTTTTGAAAAAACGTCAATGGTTTTCAAATATAAAACACTCATCACAAACATTTTAGTTAGCACACCCAGATGCAAACTGACAGCTTCTCCAAGAAGCCAAGGGAAAATGTGCCGAGCAGGATTTCTGCACCCCTACAACGCAAACGGTTGTTTTGCATGACCCATGTGCAACCACGTACAAACAATTGGGTAAGATTTGCATATCTGCCATTTTGGGTATGTTACCATTTGTCAAACTAGAAAGATTGACATTTGTTTATCTAGTAACATTGCCATTTGTTAACCTTGTAACATTGCGATTTGTCAAAATATGCAGCTAAAAATCACTAGCACTATCTAATTTTTGCAACTAAAATCACTAGCACTGTTCATATGGACACCAATACAAAGGCATTGTACTTTTTTTTGTCATCCAAATAAAAAAATAATATACGTGCCGCCACGCGACCCGTGTGACGTGCGAGCGTGCGTGAGTTGATGGGACGCATATGCAAATGTACCATTCATTACATACAACAAGTCATCAACACACAACAAGAACGAGGATACATGTTGGATTATAGATTATTTCCAACAAAACATTCTAGTATAGTAAAGTTTTTCTCACACAACAAATAACAAAGCGATGAAATGAACTTCAGCTCAACCAATCCTCGGCGTAGGAAATGCTTGCTTTGAACCATAACTGATTATCTGGGAATGGCCAGCTATTGTCAATCTCGAGACCAACGCAGGACTGATCATCCAGGCTGAAGCGGACTATATCAGGACGCATATTGTGATAGCCAGGGTAGGGAACCATAGCAATGTCCAAGGTATAGATACAATTGCTTCTCATAAATGGTAGTAACGTTGTGTCAACAGCAACTGGATCGCCTTTCACCATCATTGGATAGTTTTGTCCAAGGAAGAGCGAGTTTTCTCTAAGACTATCAATAATGTACTAGGGAGAAGGAGGTGCTGGCGCTATTACACTAGTATCCATCCGGAATACCCTGCAACGGATGTTGGAATAGGTCCGGATAGTGCAACCATGGGAGACAACACCTGCTTCATTAGTAACATGAGCAGTGCATGTATACATACAAGAAGAGGTGATCCATCAGAATAAGTTGCCAAGCGCCACTGAGTATATGGGTCCTGCTCGTCCTCATGCTCGTGATCATCACCATCGTCATCTCCCCCTTGGTTATAAATTTTTTCAATTATAGGTGGTGGAATGTTCACAAGACCTTGGAAACACAAGAAGGTTAATTAGTACGATGATACTAACTAGCATGCATGTGGATGAAACAATTCTAATTACGGTGGAAGACAAACGTATCGAAACAATAAGGATCCCATGCAAAAACCGTGCCAAGTGTGGTGGCATCCAACACAAGACGCTCGTATTGAATTGCATCACAGTACTCATTCGTGTACATAAATTGATTTTTGAGCAATATCCATCCATCCGTGGAAGCAGAGACGGCAACAAGCTTGTCAAAGATAGCAACAACATCATAGTTTTTGTATTCCCAAGAGCGGTTGGGAACTCGAGAAATTACTATCTTCCGTAGACGAATGTCATGATGATCGTATCTGCACGGACGTAGACTATATGTGTGCTGAACCTCATGGCAGTCTGAGATTTTTGGAAGTGGAACCAGGTGACGAGTGCACACATTCACAAGTTCCCACTCGCAGTTGTTCCCAATACAAACAACCCAATCTCCATTTGCGCCTGCCCAGGCCTTACCCTCAAGCGATGGCATCTTAACATCACACGTATCATTATCAAGCGGCATCAACTTGCACAAGGCAAGGCTTCCATCGTCCTCGCGACGGCGAGCGGGGTCATGCGAACAAGATATGGGAGATCAAACCGCTCCTGAACCCTTGGGTTCTTTGTAATGATCCTATTTGTTGAGTCGAGAATGGTCTTGTACGAACCTGCCATGCTAGCCGAGGTGATGACGTCGCACCGATCAATGAATTCCTCCACCACGTCATCTTTCAGATCGGGGCAAGAATAATGGGGTCGTTTCCGGCTTGTTCCCTCCATGAAGAAGACGATCGAACAATGGCAGAAGGAAGGGTGATGGAAAATGGAGGGAGGAAGAGCGTGCGACAGCAATTCCAAATCAAGAGGGAAAGGTGAAGAGCCGATGGACGGTTGCCACGGTACAGGAAGAGGCTAGTGGGGAGCGAACGGTTGCCATAGAGGACACACACTGATGACAAGGCCGAGTGAACCGCATGTCGTATATTGCACACACGTTGATCTGGCTGACCGTTTATTTTGTGTTGCCTAATCATAAACAGTTCATCCGAGTGAACCGTATGATGTATATCGCACACACCTTCATCTGGCTGCCCGTTTCTTTTGTGTTGCCTAATCACAAAACGTTCATCCGAGTGAACCGTATGCTGTGTATCGCACACGCCTTCATTTGGTTGCCCGTTTCTTTTGTTCCTCCTCATAGAAAATAGTTAATTGAACTGAACTGTATGCCCTTCATCGCACATGCAACTAAAATCTGAACCATGTTTGATGCATCCGTCTTCACAAACGTTTTACACATTTTTGATGGTTTTCATGCACCACCGTTTGCGATGATTGCATTGCACACAGTTTCTCGAAGGGTCTCTGATCGTAGTGTCGTGTTAGCAGCATCCTGCTGCAGTGATGTTTCCTGACCATAGACATGTGTCGTCATTTGATGAATGGGACCACATCATTAGAGAATGATGTGATGGACAAGACCCATCCGTTAGCTTAGAATAATGATCGTATAGTTTTATTATTGTTGCTTTCTTCATGACTTATACATATTCCTCTGACTATGAGATTATATAACTCCCGAATACCGGAGGAATACTTTATGTGCTATCAAACGTCACAACGTAACTGGGTGATTATAAAGATGCTCTACAGGTGTCTCCGAAGGTGTTTGTTGGATTGGCATGAATCGAGATTAGGATTTGTCACTCCGAGTGTCGGAGAGGTATCTCTGGGCCCTCTCGGTAATGCACATCACTATAAGCCTTGCAAGAAAATGACTAATGAGTTAATCACAGGATGATGTATTACGAAATGAGTAAAGAGACTTGCCGGTAACGAGATTGAACTAGGTATGATGATACCGATGATCGAATCTCGGGCAAGTAACATACCGATGACAAAGGGAATGACGTATGTTCTTATGCGGTTTGACCGATAAATATCTTTGTAGAATATGTAGGAGCCAATATGAGCATCCATGTTCTGCTATTGGTTATTGATTGGAGATGTGTCTTGGTCATGTCTACATTGTTCTCGAACCCGTAGGGTCCGCACGCTTAACGTTCGATGGCGATTTGTATTATGAGTTATGTGATTTGATGACCGAAGTTTGTTCGGAGTCCCAGATGAGATCACGGACATGACGAGGAGTCTCGAAATGGTCGAGAGGTATATATTCATATATTGGAAGGCTATATTCGGACATCAGAAAGTTTCCGAGTGATTCGGGTATTTTTCGGAATACCAGGGAGTTGCGGGAATTCACCAGGAGAAGTAATGGGCCTTATTGGGCCATACGGGAAGAGGAGGAGGCAGGCCAAGGGGAGGTGCCCCCTGGGTCCGAATTGGACTAGGGGAAGGGGGGCGCCCCCCTTGACCTTTCCTACTCCCTCTCTCTTTCCCTCTTTCCTTCTCTCTTACTCCAAATAGGAAAGGGTTTCCTACAAGGACTTGGAAGTCCTAGTAGGACTCCCTACACTTGGTGCTCCCTAGGAGGCCGGCCTCTCTCTCTCCCTCCTTTATATACATGGGCAGGGGGCACCCCAAAGACATACAAGCCAATCTTTTAGCCATGTGCGGTGCCTCCCTCCACAGTTACACACCTCGGTCATATCGTTCCAGTGCTTAGGCGAAGCCGTGTTCCGATAACTTCATCATCACCGTCACCACGCCGTCGTGCTGACGAAACTCTCCCTCGTCCTCAAATGGATCAAGAGCTCAAGGGACGTCATCGTGTTGAACGTGTGCTGAACATGGAGCTGCCGTACATTCGATACTTGGATCGGTTAGTGATACGTCCAAAACGTATCTATAATTTCTGCTTGCTCCATGCCACTTTTGGGTGATATTGCTATGATATTCATACACTTCCATACACTTTTGATCATATTTGGACTAACCTACTAATCCAGTGCACCCCGGTGCCAGTTTCTGTTTTCGGCTGTTTTTGTATTTCAGGTTTTCACGTTACGAGAACTGCCAGGAAAAATCCATAAAAATTATATAAAAAATCAGCGTTCCAGAACCTACCTTGCGCCCGAAGGACAGCCGGGGGGGCCACCAGGGCTCCAGGCGCTCTGGCGGCGCCCCCCCCCCCTTGGCCGCGCCGGGGGGGGCGCCTGGGCCCCCCGAGCCCCGTCTGGTGCCCCCCTTCGGCATATATTTAGAGCGTCCTTCGAAACCCTCGGGACGAGAACTCTTTTTCGCGATCTCATCTCTATTCCACCGCCGCCGCCTCTTCCAAGATCGGGAGCACCAGGAAAACTCTTCCCGGCACCCTGCCGGAGGGGAGGATCACCATCGGGAGCCTCTCCACCACCATGGACGCCTCCCGGATGAGTTGTGAGTAGTCTCCCTTGGACCATGAGTCCATGACCAGTAGCTATGTGATGTTCTCCTCCCGTTCTTGTGCTTCACTAATTAGTCCTCGTGAGCTGCCCTACATGATCGAGGCACATATGTAATCCTTATGCTGTTGCTATGATGAGTTTGCTGGGATCCGATGGATTATGAGATTATGTTCAGATTGTTCTTGAGTAATATATTTGATCTACCTCTTTTATATTTATGTTCATAAGTAATTCTTGCATGTTCTCCGTTGTTATTTATTGCTTTGGCCAAGTAATACGTAGTGACTCCAAGAGGGAACGTTATGCTCAATTGTGGGTTCATGCCCCTCGATGACTAGCTTGAGTGACAGAAACATGAGTCTAGGGGATGTGATGTTGCCACAAGGGGGAAAACAACGGTGCTTGTGCCCGCGGGTGCAAGGATTGTTTACTTTACGCAAAGTTCTTTTAATGCAGTTGTTTGTTGCATTGAGTTTACACTATGGGTGGGGCTCGCAACTTAATACCAGCGAGATGTTCTGGATAGATATCTCAAGGTGGATGATTAGTAGTAGATATTTATGGATTTCGGTCTACTTACTTTGGCGTACCGCCCATGCTTTGAGCCTCAACCTTTCTTGCAATGTAATCAGCATTGGTTTGCGTTCGTGGTCCTGTCAATTGCCCAGCTGTAATTCGTTTACCTCACATAGCTATTTTATCGTCTTTTGGGAGAGAGACATCACTAGTGAACATCATGAGACTCCGGTCCATATTACCATCATTGATCACATCCCCTATTTACTTTTCGCTTTTACTTACTATTGCAAACATTATCTATCACTACTATCATTTGCGTTTAATCCTTTGTGAACTACAAGGCCGGAGGGATTGACAACCTCTCTGTACTCGTTGGGAGCAAAGTTATTTGTATCTGTGTGCAGGTCCACGTTGATTGCTAATCCGCGCCGTTAGCAGTTGACACCTACTTGTTGAACCTAGGAGTCTCTGGGGATTCGATCCTTGGCATCTTTGCTAAGGGAAAAACTTCCACAACACTGCATCTTACACCTTCCACTTGGGGTAACCAACGAGGGGTTAGAGGCCCATCAAGGAGTGTTTCTGGCGCCGTTGTCGGGGACTCCACTCTTCAGGATAGGGGAGTTGCATGCTATCTTTTACCTTTGCTTTTTAGTCTTGTTAGTTTACCTTTCAGTTTTTGCTTTAGTACATTTTATCGAAAATCACAAAAATAGTTATCTTGCTTGCTTGCTACTATGGGTTCCACCGAGAACACCAAGTTGTGTGACTTCACTAGTCACAACAACGATGACTTTATCAGCACACCTATCACTACACCTGCCACTTCAGCACCTTCATATGAAATTAAACCTGCTTTACTGAACTTAGTCATGAAAGATCAATTCTCCGGTGCTAGAGATGATGCTGCTTTACACTTAAACAACTTTGTTGAACTTTGTGATATGCAAAAGTACCAAGAAATAGATGGTAATATTGTTAAGCTTAAGCTTTTTCCTTTCTCCTTGAGAGGAGGAGCTAAAATATGGTTTCAGTCTTTGCCTAGAAATAGCATAGATTCATGGGACAAGTGCAAAGATGCTTTTATTGGAAAATACTATCCACATGCTAAAATTATCCAACTAAGAAGTAACATAATGAATTTTAAACAATTGGATAATGAACACGTTGCCCAAGCTTGGGAACGTATGAAGTCTCTTATCAAGAACCTACTCATGGTTTGACTACTTGGATGGTTATCCAAACTTTTTATGCAGGCTTGAACATTACCTCGCGGAACTTGTTAGATTCGGCCGCGGGAGGAACTTTTATGTCAACTACACTTGGTGCTGCCACAAAGCTTCTCGATGAGATGATGACCAACTATTCCCAATGGCACACCGAACGCGCTCCAACAGGTAGAAAGGTAAACTCTGTCGAGGAGATTTCCTCCTTAAATGAAAAAGTTGACTTGATCATGTCTCTACTTTCGAAGCAATCTTCTGTTGATCCTCGTTATGATCCTTTAGATTCTGTGATTGCTGATGCTTATAGGAGTAACTTTGGTAGTAATCCTAGACCGTTCCCCTCTAATTCCTATGGGAACAACAATGCTTATCCTAGCACCAAGAACTCCATCCAAAAAGATAGAGATTTGCCTGGCTATGAGAAACTGCTAGAAATAGGGAAGGCCACTAAAAATTACATGCACACCCAATATGAACAAAACAAAACCTTCTCGAGGCAATTAAATGAGCATACTGCTATCTTGCAAGACATTAGTAGACGATTAGAAAACATAAATATTGAGATTTCTAACCTCCAGACTAGACTCACTATCACTGAGACCCAAGTTTCCAATATGTCCCACACACAAGCCACTTTGATAAACCATATGGCAGCTAAACCCGAAGTGGTTGCATCCCTAAGGGAGGAAGAAGATAGAATTAAGAGCCTTCCTACCCACCACACTGTTGCTACTATCCAAGTTGTTAAAGATGTCCAAACTCTTAGCACCCAATGTACTCCTGGTCCCAGTGGACCTATTAATGGTGATGCTATGACTATAGAAACTACCAAACAAGTGAACCGAAAGGACACTACTACCACTTTACTTGATGCTAATGACCTTGATTTTGATAATTGCACTCTTACCGAAGTTATTGATTTCCTTCACAAGATGTCTAGAGATCCCCGCACTAGCACGCTTAACCTTGCCTTCACGAAGCATATCACTAATGCTCTCATCAAAGCTAGGGAGGAGAAACTTAGAGTAGAAGCCTCCATACCTAGAAAGCTAGAAGATGGTTGGGATCCTATGATAAAAATTAAATTGAATGACTTCTCTTGCTATGCATTATGTGATGTTGGAGCTAGTACCTCTGTTATGCCCAAAAGAATATATGATATGCTTAAATTGAAACCTTATGATTCTTGTTCTTTTGGTGTTCGTCTCGTTGATTCTTCCATAAATAAACCTTTGGGGAGGATCGACGATGTTCTTATCGTTGTTAATGATAATTATGTTCCCGTTGATTTTACTATTATGGATATTGAATGTGATCCTTCATGTCCAATTGTTTTGGGACGTCCCTTTTTACGCACCGTTGGTGCTATCATTGACATGAAAGAGGGTAATATAAAATTTCAGTTTCCTCTCAAGAAAGGGATGGAACACTTCCCTCGAAAGAAGATCAAGTTACCTTTTGAGTCCGTTGTACGGGCTAGCTATTCTTTTACTCTTGATAAAACTTGATCTCTATGCATTATGCCTAGCTTAAAGGCATAAAAGAAAGCGCTTTTGGGAGGCAGCCCACATGAATAAATTTTTATATTTTGCTTTTGTTGTGTCTTGATGTTGTTTACTACAGTAGCATCATCATTGTATCTTTGCTTTTCATATTTGTGCCAAGTATAGCCTCTAATTGCTAGAAAGTTCAAAAGTTGTGAGGTGCTGTCCAGGAAACAGATTCTGTCCTTGGATAGAAAAATTCGTATAAAATCACCAGATCATCTTTTTGGTCTGAATTTTTTCGACAGCGTTCTATATATAATTGTCTTTCGTGTGTCTGTTCTGAGTTTTTTGATTTGAGTTGCAGAAGTGCCCCGAACAAATCAATTACTACCTGCTGTTCTGTTTTTCACAGATTCTGTCCTGTTTTGCCTTTCCTTCATTTTGCAAACCAAGAGCTTGCTTTTTCTTTGCAAAAACCTTTTGGCAATCTTGAGAAACAGTAGAACTTCAAGAATATCTTTATTTCCAGCAAGGTGCAATTATTTTATTAAGGGTACTAACCTCGCTAATCAGATTATAATGAGTTATGTATGAAGGGAGTTTTCAAGTGTGCGAGGGAAGATGATAAAAAGATTCAGGAGTGTCAAGCGCTCAAGCTTGGGGATGCCCCCATGCACCCCCAAGAAATATTCAAGGATACTCAAGCGTCTAAGCTTGGGGATGCCCCCGTGCATCCCCTTCTCCATCAACATTATCAGTTTGTCTTTCGTTACACTATATTTTTATCACTTCATGTGTTATGTGCTATGCTTGGAGCGTCTTGCTTTTAGTTTTCTTTTTAGTTTTTCATAACGAATCGGAACTCAGCGTTCTTTATGTGGGAGAGAAACACGCTCCACTTATACCTAGAACATAACATAGAATTTTCATGTCTATCTTTGCTGTGTGTGTTCTTCGTCTTTTAAAGAGCTACTATCATGCTCTGCTCTTAGTATTCATGCTTATCTTTTCAAAGAGCTTTTGTTTAGTTGGTTGCTTGAACTCTCTTTAATTATCATGCTCACCTTATTAAGAGAGTTTGCTTCCGTTGCATTGGTTGATATGTCTATGATAAAGATGCTACGTGCATGATGGCGCTTAGTAGTTCATGTTTTCTTGTGGTTAGTCTCAAATAGCTGGGGGATTCCCAATGTGTTATTGGAGTACCAACTTGATTTGTTTGCCGATGATGTGGTATGGTTTAGTAATATCTTCCTTCGAGAATTTATTTTGATTGACTTGGCGTATGCTCACGCATATTTAAGACTGTAAAGAAAGTCTGTCAAGCCTTGATGATCTTTTATTTCTGAGTAGCGATATAACTTCCATGCCTGATTCAATATTGCTTTGTCGCTCTGCATGATTATGACCGTCATTGCTCTCTTAGTTGGTCGCTCCCAGTCTTTTGCTAACCTCCACCTGTACTAAGCGGACTGACTGCTTGTGCATCCACATCCTTTTAAACTAGTTATGCCATATGAGTCCACCATACCTACCTATATGTGGTATTTCACCGCCACTCCAAGTAATTTACATGTGCTACCTTTAAAACCTTCAATTTTTGCAATACATAGCTCATGGGAAAGTAGCTTAAAAACTATTGTGGTAAAGAATATGTTGCTTATGTATCTTATTTCTTATAAGTTGCTTGCTGAGCGGTAACCATGTTTCTGAGGACGCCATCAACTGTCACACTTTTGTTGAATATCATGTGAGTTGCTATGCATGTTCGTCTTGTCTGAAGTAAGGGTGATTCGCCATGGGTTGAATGAGTATGCATATTGTTAGAGAAGAACATTGGGCCGCCAACCAAAGCCATGTATCATGGTAGAAGTTTTAGCTTGGACATTAATCCTCAATCTCTTATGAGAATATGCTTATGCATTAAAGAGGAGTCCATCATCTATTTTCTATGTTGTCCCGGTATGGATGTCCTCAAGTTGAGATCTATCAAAAACGAGAAATCAAATGCGATTTATCTCCTTGGACCTTTGTACAGGTGGCATAGAGGTACCCCTTTGTGACACTTGGTTGAAACATATGTAATGCAATGATAACCCATGGAAATCTGAGCTAATTAGGAAAAGGTGCGAGCACTATTGGTATTCGATGCATGAGGCTTGCAACTTATAGGATGTCTTATGCATGACACATATGAAGTACTACTACCGTTGACAAAATTGCTTCTATGTTTTCAAAATAAAAAGCTCTAGCACATAACCATTCTTTTACTTTTATGTTGAGTCTCCACCCTCTTTTAAAAGCACCAACTACTGAGAGCATGATTGTCATTCTAAGTGTAATGTGCATTGTCCCAAAGTAGCATTGTCTTTTGCATGATTGTGATATCGTTTATTTCTGAAATCATTGTATCTAGTCATCACTTAAACCTTGAAGGTTCCCCTGCATTTATGTTTTGCTTCACTAAAGGGGGCAAGCTAGATATCACTTTATCATATTTGCACATCATGTTCATTGCAAATCTATTTGATGCTTCAATGTCATGTTGTAAAACTTTCAGTCATTTGTGATTTTCTCATGAGGCAACTTAATTGCTATAGATTCATTGTCTCAGTAAGCTTTTGTCATATGACTATGAATAAGTCCTATATGGTTAATAGCATGTCACCACAGAAATTATTCTTGTTATCATTTACCTACTCGAGGACGAGCAGGAATTAAGCTTGGGGATGTTGATACGTCCAAAACATATCTATAATTTCTGCTTGCTCCATGCCACTTTTGGGTGATATTGCTATGATATTCATACACTTCCATACACTTTTGATCATATTTGGACTAACCTACTAATCCAGTGCACCCCGGTGC
Organism: Secale cereale; assembly: GCA_902687465.1. Taxonomy (NCBI): domain Eukaryota; kingdom Viridiplantae; phylum Streptophyta; class Magnoliopsida; order Poales; family Poaceae; genus Secale; species Secale cereale. The sequence continues at coordinate 157,885,990 of LR738711.1, read as the reverse complement.
CAGTTTCTGTTTTCGGCTGTTTTTGTATTTCAGGTTTTCACGTTACGAGAACTGCCAGGAAAAATCCAGAAAAAATATTTAAAAAATCAGCGTTCCAGAACCTACCTTGCGCCCGAAGGACAGCCGGGGGTGGCCACCAGGGCTCCAGGGGCCCTGGCGGCGCCCCCCCCCCCCCTGGGCCGCGCCGGGGGGCGCCTGGGCCCCCCGAGCCCCGTCTGGTGCCCCCCTTCGGCATATATTTAGAGCGTCCTTCGAAACCCTCGGGACGAGAACTCTTTTTCGCGATCTCATCTCTGTTCCGCCGCCGCCGCCGCTTCCAAGATCGGGAGCACCAGAAGAACTCTTCCCGGCACCCTGCCGGAGGGGAGGATCACCATCGGGAGCCTCTCCACCACCATGGACGCCTCCCGGATGAGTTGTGAGTAGTCTCCCTTGGACCATGAGTCCATGACCAGTAGCTAAGTAATGTTCTCCTCCCGTTCTTGTGCTTCACTAATTAGTCCTCGTGAGCTGCCCTACATGATCGAGGCACATATGTAATCCTTATGCTGTTGCTATGATGAGTTTGCTGGGATCCGATGGATTAAGAGATTATGTTCAGATTGTTCTTGAGTAATATATTTGATCTACCTCTTGTATATTTATGTTCATAAGTAATTCTTGCATGTTCTCCGTTGTTATTTATTGCTTTGGCCAAGTAATACGTAGTGACTCCAAGAGGAAACGTTATGCTCGATTGTGGGTTCATGCCCCTCGATGACTAGCTTGAGTGACAGAAACATGAGTCTAGGGGATGTGTTGTTGCCACAAGGGGGAAAACAACGGTGCTTGTGCCCGCGGGTGCAAGGATTGTTTACTTTACGCAAAGTTCTTTTAATGCAGTTGTCTGTTGCATTGAGTTTACACTATGGGTGGGGCTCGCAACTTAATACCAGCGAGATGTTCTGGATAGATATCTCAAGGTGGATGATTAGTAGTAGATATTGATGGATTTCGGTCTACTTACTTTGGCGTACCGCCCATGCTTTGAGCCTCAACCTTTCTTGCAATGTAATCAGCATTGGTTTGCGTTCGTGGTCCTGTCAATTGCCCAGCTGTAATTCGTTTACCTCACATAGCTGTTTTATCGTCTTTTGGGAGAGAGACATCACTAGTGAACATCATGAGACTCCGGTCCATATTACCATCATTGATCACATCCGCTATTTACTTTTCGCTTTTACTTACTATTGCAAACATTATCTATCACTACTATCATTTGTGTTTAATCCTTTGTGAACTACAAGGCCGGAGGGATTGACAACCTCTCTGTACTCGTTGGGAGCAAAGTTATTTGTATCTGTGTGCAGGTCCACGTTGATTGCTAATCCGCGCCGTTAGCAGTTGACACCTACTTGTTGAACCTAGGAGTCTCTGGGGATTCGATCCTTGGCATCTTTGCTAAGGGAAAAACTTCCACAACACTGCATCTTACACCTTCCACTTGGGGTAACCAACGAGGAGTTAGAGGCCCATCAGTTAGATCATGAAGATGTTCGACTACATCAACCGCATTACTAAACGCTTCCGCTTTTGGTCTACGAGGGTACGTGGACACACTCTCCCCGCTCATTGCTATGTTTCTCCTAGATAGATCTTGCGTGATCGTAGGAATTATTTTTAAATACTACATTCCCTAACAGTGGCATCATGAGCCAGGTCTATGCATAGATGATATGCACGAGTAGAACACAAAGAGTTTTGAGCGATAATAGTCATACTGCTTACCACCAATGTCATACTTTGATTCGGCGGTACTGTTGGATGAAGTGGTTCAGACCGACATTACATGATCGCGTTCATGAGACTAGTTCTACCGACATGCTTTGCACACAGATGGCTGGCTGGTGTCAGTTTCTCCAACTTTAGTTGAATTGAGTGTGACTACGGCCGGTCCTTGTTGAAGGTTAAAATAGCACACTTGACGAAAAATTGTTGTGGTTTTGATGCGTAGGTAAGAACGGTTCTTACTAGAAACCCGTAGCAGCCACGTAAAACTTGCAAAAACAAAATAGAGGACGTCTAACTTATTTTTGCAGGGCATGTTGTGATGTGATACGGTCAAGACGTGATGAGTTATATGTTATTGTATGAGATGATCATGTTTTGTAAATTATCGGCAACCGGCAGGAGCCTTATGGTTGTCTCTTTATTGTATTAATTGCGAATGCCATGTAATTGCTTTACTTTATCACTATGAGTTAGCGATAGTAGTAGAAGCAATAGTTGGCGAGACGACGACGACGCTACGATGAAGATCATGGTGTCAAGCCGGTGACGATGGAGATCATGACGATGCTTTGGAGATGGAGATCAAAAGCACAAGATGATGATGACCATATCATGTCACATATTTTGATTGCATGTGATGTTTATCTTTTTATGCATCTTATTTTTCTTAGTACGGCGGTAGCATTATAAGATGATTCCTTGCAAAATTTCAAGGTACAAATGTTCTCCCTGAGTATGCATCATTGCGACAGTTCGTCATGCCGAGACACCACATGATGATCGGGTGTGATAAGCTCTACGTTCACATACAATGGGTGTAAGAAAGTTTTGCACATGCAGAATACTCGGGTTAAACTTGACGAGCCTAGCATGTACAGACATGGCCATGGAACACTGGAGACCGAAAGGTCGAGAGCGTGAATCATATAGCATATATGATCAACATAAGATGATCACCATGTAAAACTACTCCATCTTACGTGACGATCGGACATGGTTTAGTTGATTTGGATCACGTGATCATTTAGATGACTTGAGGGATGTCTTTCTAAGTGGGAGTTCTTAAGTAATATGATTAATTGAACTTTAAATTATCATGAACTTAGTCCTGATAGTATTTGCAAATTATGTTGTCGATCAATAGCTCGCGTTGTAGCTCCCCTATGTTTTTTATATGTTCCTATAGAAAACTAAGTTGAAAGATGTTAGTAGCAATGATGCGGACTAGGTTCGTGATCTGAGGATTATCCTCACTGCTGCACATAAGTATTATGTCCTTGATGCACCGCTAGGGGACAAACCTATTGCATGAGCATATGTAGACGTTATGAACATTTGACAAGCTCGGTATGATGACTACTTGATAGTTTAGTACGCCATGCTTTACGGCTTATAACTGGGACTTCAAAAACATTTCGAACGCCGTAGAGCATATGAGATGTTCCAAGAGTTGAAAATAGTATTTCAGACTCATGCCTATGTCGAGAGGTATGAGAACTCTGACAAGTACTTTGCCTACAAGATGGAGGAGAATAGCTCAAGCAATGAGCATGTGCTCAGAATGTCTGAGTACTACAATCGCTTGAATCAAGTGGGAGTTAATCTTCCAGATAAGATAGTGATTGACAGAATTCTCTAGTCACTATCACCAAGTTACTGGAACTTCGTGATGAACTATAATATGCAAGGGATGACAAAAACGATTCCCGAGCTCTTCGTGATGCTGAAATCAACGAAGGTAGAAATCAAGAAAGAGCATCAATTGTTGATGGTTAACAAGACCACTAGTTTCAAGAAAAGGGCAAGGGGAAGAAAGGGAACTTCAAGAAGAATGGCAAGCAAGTTGTCACTCCCATGAAGAAGCCCAAAGCTGGACCTAATCCTAAAACTGAGTGCTTCTACTGCAAAGGAAATGGTCATAGGAAGCGAAAGTTCCCCGAATATTTGGCGGATAAGAAGGATGGCAAAGTGAACAAAGGTATATCTGATATACATGTTATTGATGTGTACCTTACTAGTATTCATAGTAGCCCCTGTGTATTTGATACTAGTTCAGTTGCTAAGATTAGTACTCGAAACAGGAGTTGCACAATAAACAAAGACTAGTTGAGGGTGAGGTGACGATGTGTGTTAGAAGTGGTTCCAAAATTGATATGATCATCATCACACACTCCCTATACTTTCGGGATTAGTGTTAAACCTAAATAAATGTTATTTGGTGTTTGCGTTGAGCATGAACAAGATTGGATCGTGTTTATTGCAATACGGTTATTCATTTAAGTGAGAGAATAATTGTTATTCTGTTTACATGAATAAAACCTTCTATGGTCATACACCCAAGGTAAATGGTTTATTGAATCTGGATCATAGTAATACACATATTCATAATATTGAAGCCAAAAGATGCATAGTTAATAATCATAGTGCAATATACTTGTGGCACTGTCGTTTAAGTCATATTGGTGTAAAGCGCATGAAGAAACTCCATGTTGATGGACTTTTAGAATCACTTGATTATGAATCATTTGATGCTTGCGAACCATGCCTCATGGGAAAGATGACTAAAACTCCGTTCTCCGGAACAATGGAGCGAGCCAATGACTTATTGGAAATAATACATATAGATGTATGCGGTCCGATGAGTGTTGAGGCTCGCGGCGGGTATCGTTATTTTCCGACCTTCACTGATGATTTGAGAAGATATGGGTATATCTACTTAATGAAGCACAAGTCTGAAACATTTGAAAAGTTCAAAGAATTTCAGAGTGAAGTAGAGAATCATCATAACAAGAAAATAAAAGTTTCTACAATTTGATCGTGGAGGAAAATATTTGAGTTATGAGTTTGGTCTTCATTTGAAACAAAGTGGAATAGTTTCGCAGCTCACGCCACCCGGAACACCACAGTGTAATGGTGTGTCTAAACATCGTAACTATACTTTATTAGATATGGTGCGATCTATGATGTCTCTTACCGATTTACCACTATCGTTTTGGGGTTATGCATTAGAGACAGCTGCATTCACGTTAAATAGGGCAGCATCTAAATCCGTTGAGATGACATCGTATGAACTGTGGTTTGGCAACAAACCAAAGTTGTCATTTCTTAAAGTTTGGGGTTGCGATGCTTATGTGAAAAAGTTTCAACCTCATAAGCTCGAACCCAAATTGGAGAAGTGCGTCTTCATAGGATACCCAAAAGAAACTGTTGGGTACACCTTCTATCACAGATCCGGAGGCAAGACTTTTGTTGCTAAAAATGGATCCTTTCTAGAGAAGGAGTTTCTCTCGAAAAAAGTGAGTGGGAGGAAAGTAGAACTTGATGAGTTAATTGTACCTTCTCTAGAATTGGAGAATAGCTCATCACAGAAAATTGTTCCCGTGATGCCTACACCAATTAGTGAGGAAGCTAATGATGATGATCATGAAACTTCGGATCAAGTCACTACCGAACCTCGTAGGTCAACCAGAGTACGTTCCGCACCAGAGTGGTACGGTAATCCGATTCTGGAAGTCATATTACTAGACCATGACGAACCTACAAACTATGAGGAAGCGATGATGAGCCCAGATTCCGCAAAATGGCTTGAGGCCATGAAATCTGAGATGGGATCCATGCATGAGAACATAGTGTGGACTTTGGTTGACTTGCCCGATAATCGGCAAGCCATAGAAAATAAATGGATCTTTAAGAAGAAGACTGACGTTATTGGTAATGTGGCCGTCTACAAAGCTCGACTTGTTCGAAAGGTTTTCGACAAGTTCAAGTAGTTGACTACGGTGAAACTTTCTCACCCGTAGTGATGCTTAAGTATGTCTCAATCATGTTAGCAATTGCCGATTTTCTGATTATGAAATCTGGCAAATGGATGTCAAAACTGCATTCCTTAATGGATTTCTCAAAGAAGAGTTGTATATGATACAACCAAAATGTTTTGTCGATCCTAAAGGTGCTAACAAAGTGTGCAAGCTCCAGCGATCCATGTATGGACTGGTGCAACCATCTCAGAGTTGGAATATACGCTTTGATAAGGTGATCAAAGCATATGGTTTTATACAGACTTACGGTGAAGCACTACAAGAAATATTTCAACTTGTGACCTTGACTATTGGTCACTGAATGGTCATTATTTTCCATTTGTGACCTTTTTGTGACCAAAAACAGATGGTCAAAAGCTGGCCGTCGTAAACTGAAATTAACGACCTTTCTTCTGGAATGGTCAAAGACGTTTATGACCAAATAAAGGTCATTGATTCTATGACCTTCTGTTTTGGTCGCTAGCTGTCTGGCCAGGACACGTCGGATCCGACATGGCAATCTGACGTGGCAAAATTGCGACCAATTGAAAAGGTCGTTGATAAGATTCAGCCCGGTCCGATTAGGTGTCTATATGGGCCGAGCCATTAATTCAGCCCGTTAATTATTAGTTTTCCTTGTTAATTTTGGTCGGCTTCATGGGCCACACCCTACAATTCGGCTTTTTTTATTTTCTGGTCCATGGCACTTTTGCAAACCATTTCATTAGGCCTTTTTGTTCAGATTTTCCGGAAATGCACAATGATCCAGTCCACTTTTATTTGGGTTGTAGCCTTTTTAGAGCCCATATATTATTTGGTCCAATAAAACATTTGGTCTTTTTATTCACTGATTTCCAGTTTACACATTTGAACAGCAAACACTCAATAATTCTTTCAATTAAAGGATTAAATTCAAAAATCATTCATCCAAATACACACGACAACACATACAAGACTTCACGTCCAACATCAACTAAAGCAAGCAAAAACAGATACACAAGCACATACAAGTCTGCTTACAAGCAAAAACAGATACACAAGCACCAAAACATGATGCAAAGCCAACTAAAGATGTGGTGCACATCTCCATGCCTCTTCTGATCTTCCATCACAGCAGCAACGACCTAAACGATATTAGATCACCAAAAATAAACATTATTAAATGTTTAGAAACAAGGCCATTGATACGTCTCAAACGTATCTACTTTTCCAAACACTTTTGCTATTGTTTTGACCTCATTCTTGCATGATTTGAACTAAACTAACCCGGACTGACGCTGTTTTCAGCAGAGCTGCCTGTATGGTTTTATTGTGTGCAGGAAAACAGATTTTTAGGTGTCTCAGAAAATTCCTAGAAAATCACATAAAATCCACGCACCCGAAGGGCCATTGTGCCAGAAGTGGGGCCAGAGGGCAGCCAGGGGGGCCCCAGGCGCCCTGCTGGCACGGCCCCACCCCTGGCCGCGCCGGGAGGCCGCCTGGGAGGGTCCTCCCCCCTCTGGTGCCCTACTTTGACTCGTATTTATTCCCGTGACGAGAAAACCCCAGAACAGAAGTCGTTTTTCCAGTTTCCGTCGCGGAGCCACCGCTTGATACGTCCAAAACGTATCTATAATTTCTGCTTGCTCCATGCTTCTTTTGTGTGATATTGCTATGATATTTATGCACTTCCATACAATTTTGATCATATTTGGACTAACCTATTAACTCAGTGCACCACAGTGCCAGTTCCTGTTTTCTGCTGTTTTTCTATTTCAGATTTCCACCATATTAAAAGTGCTCCAAAAATTCCGGGAAAAATACAGAAAAAATCAGCGTACAGGAAGCTTCGAGAAAAAACAAAGTGGGGCCAGAGGGGAGCCAGGGGCAGCCCAGGCGGCCCCACCCCTGGCCGCCCTAGGGGGGCGCCTGGGCCCCCCTCTCCGCTTCTGGTGACCCCCTTTGGCATATATACTCCTCGCGTCCTGAAACCCTCGAGGACGGAACCCTTTTTCACGAGCTCGTCTCTGTTCCGCCGCCGCAACGCTTCCAAGATCGGGAGCATCAGGAGAACTCTTCCCGGCACCCTGCCGGAGGGGAGGACCACCACCGGGAGCTTCTCCACCACCATGGACGCTTCCCGGATGAGTCGTGAGTAGTCCCCCTTGGACCATGGGTCCATGACCAGTAGCTATGTGATGTTCTCCTCCCCTCTTTGTTCTTCATGGATTAGACCTCGTGAGCTGCCCTACATGATCGAGGCACAAATGTAATCTTTATGCTGTTGATCTGCTGAGTTTGCTGGGATCCGATGGATTATGAGATTATGTTCAGATTGTGTGTGAGTAATATATTTGATTCACCTCTTTTATATTTTAGTTCTTGAGTAATTCTTGCATGTTCTCCGTTGCTGTTTATTGCTTTGGCCGAGTAGTAGGTAGTGACTCCAAGAGGGAATGTTATGCTTGATTGTGGGTTCATGCCCCCTGATGACTAGCTTGAGTGACAGAAACATGAGTCTAGGGGATGTGTTATTGCCACAAGGGGGAAAACAACGGTGCTTGTACTTGCGGGTGCAAGGATTATTTACTTTACGCAAAGTTCTTTTAATGCAGTTGTCTGTTGCTTTGAGTTTACACTTTGGGTGGGACTCGCAACTTAATACCAGCGAGATGTTCTGGATAGATATCTCAAGGTGGATGATTAGTAGTAGATGCAGATGGATTTCGGTCTACTTGCCTTGGCGTACCACCCATGCTTTTGAGCCTCTACCTTTCTTTACAACATAGTTAGCATTGGTTTGCGCACATAATCCTGTCAATTGCCCAGCTGTAATTTGTTTACCTCGCTTAGCTGTTTTATCGTCTTTTGGGAGAGAGACATCACTAGTGAACATCATGGGACCCCGGTCCATATTACCACCACTGATCACACCCGATATTTACTTCCTGTTTCTATTTCCTAGTTGCAGTCATAGCTATCATTATTATCTCTTGTGTTTGATCCTTTGTAAACAGCAAGGCCGGAGGGATTGACAACCTCTCTGTACTCGTTGGGAGCAAAGTTATTTGTATCTGTGTGCAGGTCCTGTCAACCGCTAAGTATCTGGCACCGTTAGCCGTTGACACCTTCTTGTCGACCCTCGGAGTCTCACGGGATTCGATCCTTGGTATCTTGCCAAGGGAAACTTGCCGTTACGCTACATCTCAAACCTTCCACTTGGGGTAACCAACGAGGGGCAAGAAGCCATCAAGCAAAGTTTCTGGCGCCGTTGCCGGGGACTCCACTCTTCAAGATAGGGGAGTTGCACGCTATCTTTTATCTTTGCTTTTTAGTCTTGTTAGTTTACCTTTCAGTTTTTGCTTTAGTTTCCTTTACCAAAAATCACAAAAATAGTTATCTTGCTTGCTGCTGCTATGGGTTCCACCAAAAACACTAAGTGGGAGGAGTACACCCCTTCTTCCATCACGCCAATCACCACTGTCGGGATCTACAAAAGTAATAAACCTTGTGATTATGTTAGTTTTAATGGAGCGTCATGCCCATGGCATGGTCTTCCGGGAAAAAGGTATGAGCCTCTGTTTAAAGTTGCTCCCACACTTCCCCAAACTTGGGAAGACGTCCAAACTCTTATAATAGAGAGCAATTCAAACAAAGAAGATGACACTACAATTCTGCTCAATAATGATAAAATTGATTTTGATAATTGTAGTCTCTCAGAAGTTGTCACCTTTTTTACAAAGAATGGCTAAAGACCCCCACACTAGCACATTTAATCTTGCCTTCACGAAGCATATCACTAATGCTCTCATCAAAGCTAGGGAGGAGAAGCTTAGGGTAGAAGCCTCCATACCTAGAAAGCTAGAAGATGGTTGGGATCCTATGATTAAAATTAAGTTGAATAACTTCTATTGCTATGCTTTATGTGATGTTGGAGCTAGTACCTCCGTTATGCCCAAAAGAATGTATGATATGCTTGAATTGAAACCTTTTGATCCTTGTTCTTTTGGTGTTCGTCTTGTTGATTCTTCCGTAAAGAAACCTTTGGGGAAGGTCGACGATGTTCTTATCATTGTCAATGACAATTATGTTCCCGTTGATTTTACTATTATGGATATTGAATGTGAACCTTCTTGTCCAATTATTTTGGGACGTCCTTTTCTTCGCACCGTTGGTGCTATCATTGACATGAAAGAGGGGAATATAAAATTCCAATTTCCTCTCAAGAAAGGGATGGAACACTTCCCTAGAAATAAGATTAAGTTACCTTTTGAGTCCGTTACACGGGCTAGCTATTCTCTTACTCTTGATAAAACTTGATCATCTCTCTTTGCATTATGCCTAGCTTAAAGGCACAAAAGAAAGCGCTTTTGGGAGGCAGCCCACAACGAATTAGGTTTTATTTTTCTTTTGTTGTTTCTTGATGTTTGTTACTACAGTAGCATCATCATTGTATCTTTTCTTTTCATCTTTGTGCCAAGTTAAGCCTCTGATTACAAGAAAGTGCAAAAGTTGTGACGTGCTGTCCAGAAAACAGATTCTGTCCTTGGACAGAAAAATTCGTATAAAATCACCAGATCATCTTTTTGATCTGAATTTTTTTGACAGCATGCTCTATACAATTGGCTTTCGAGCGTCTGTTCTGAGTTTTTTGATTTGAGTGGCAGAAGTGCCCCGAAAAAATTATTTACTACCTGCTGGTCTGTTTTTCACAGATTCTGTCCTGTTTTGCCTTTTCTTCGTTTTGCAAACCTTGAGCTTGCTTTTTCTTTGCAAAAACCTTTTGGCAATCTTGAGAAACAGTAGCTCTTCAAGATTATCCTTATTTCCAGTAGGAAAAAAATTATTTTATTATGGGTACTAACCTCGCTAATCAGATTATGATGAGTTATGTATGAAGGGAGTTTTCAAGTGTGCGAGGGAAGATGATAAAAGAAAATTCAGGAGGGTCAAACGCTCAAGCTTGGGGATGCCCCCGTGCACCCCCAAGATGTATTCAAGAAGACTCAAGCGTCTAAGCTTGGGGATGCCCCCGTGCATCCCCTTCTCCATCAACAATTATCAGTTCGTCTTTCGTTCCACTATATTTTAATCACTTCATGTGTTATGTGCTATGCTTGGAGCGTCTTGCTCTTAGTTTACTTTTTAGTTTTCTTTAGCTTTGCTTGCTGTTCATAACAAGTTAGAACCCAGCTTTCTTTGTGTGGGAGAGAAACACGCTCCACTTCAACCTAGAACACAACATAGGATTTTCATGATTATCTTTGTTGTGTGCGTTCTTTGTCTTTTCATAGCTACTGTCATGTTTAGCTCTTCGTTTTCATGCTTTTTTTTAAAAGAGATTTTGTTTAGTTGGTTGTTAAACTCTCTTGAGTTTTCATGTTTATCTTGTTAAGAGAGTTTGCCTATTGCACTGAGTTGTGTGTCTTAACTTAAAGTAGGTAATTGAGGTTGCTATTTAATTTTAGTAGTAACTTGCAATAGTTTTGAGGTATTGCCATGAGTAATGTCTGAACTTTTGGTGTCAAGAGCTTTAGCCTATTAGTGATAGATGTCGTATTTTGGGCAATCCATGTTTATTTGCGAAAACCTACAAAATAGTTGAGAACTTTAGCTACTAAATGGATCACTAATCTTTGGAGGGATCGAATATTAGAGTACACTCACGTACCATGGGTCGAGGATGCGCAAGGGTAACCAAACCCCCATACACACCTCCTCGGGGTACTTGTCTCTTTGTGAACCTCCTAATTAGATTGAGAGTTACCGATAATAAGTGCATGAGTTCTTCGGACTAATGTGAGTATTCGAAAGTTGACACTTCCACCTATCCATATTTTTCTAGCCTCTTCGGTACTGTGCATTGCCCTTTCTCACCTCGAGAGTTGGCGCATACTTCGCCGGTGCATCCAAATCCTTGGCACGATATGCTCTGTCATCATAAGCCTCACTATATCCTTCCTCAAAACAGCCACCATACCTACCTATTAAGGCATTTCCATAGCCTTTCCGAGATACATTGCCATGCAACAGCCATCTTCTCATGACTTGATCTTCATGTCATACATGATTTTTGCTGGATCGATGAGCCGCATGCTAGTTGGGCCTTGCCCTAATCATTGCTACATGACGCGCTAGTATCATTGCATATCCTGCTACACTGGCAGAGGCATACATTTGCATACAACATGATAGTTTCATTTTCTTTATGTTGAGTACTTTTGTAAAGTGTGAAAGATCTTCTATACTTCTTGTAATACATAGAGTGTTGCCCCTAAAGTGAGGAAAAGATACCAAAGAGGACGAAATCAAAAGATCCCAAAGAGGACAAAATCAAAAGATCCCAAAGAGGACAAATGAGAGATAAATAGAAAGAGCCATTGAGGCCACAAAAAAATAGAAAAAAAGAGAAAAAGAAATAAAAAGAGAGAAGGGGGCACACTACTATTTCTTTTGAGAGATCCACACTCGTACTCCATCTTATACCTTGTACTCCATAGAGATTATCATTCATGCATATAGCTATGTGGGGACCTTTACACTATAGAACTTGGCTTGTATATTCCAATGATGAGCCTCCTCAAAAGAGCTCTAGGTCTTCTTGAGCAAGCAAGTTGGATGCACCCCCACTAGTTCCATTGGAGAGCTTACCTTAGCTCATATGTGCATCCGTTGCATGGCAATCCCTACTCCTCACATCATATCTATCATTTGGCTTTCTCTCGCCGATGATTGTCCTCATTGATGTGAGCCTTTCACACCTTTTTGTCTTCCCCCTCCATCATTTTTCTCTCTTTGCCATCCTAAGTGTCGACCTTCTTGCTTACGCTCATCCATTGCATGAGTGCTCAAAATATCGAAAGGGAGTGGATCATTTTGACTTGTACCTGGCTGACGGTCTGGGGATGAGTCAAGATAAGATTCCAAAGAAGACCAAGTGTGAAACTTTAGTAGATTAAGTTCTCAACAATACAAAAACTATGTTTTACTCTCTCATATATCCCTATCCCCGTTCTTGCACGCAAACACCATTTGGAGACATTCGAGTCACGGACAGCGAGAGCTCTTGCACATTTATGTTCTTATGTTACTTGTTACAATACTAATATAGACTCTTGCTTGTTATGACTTGAATTGAATTACATGCCTTGATTGCTTTACTTAAAAAGTTCTTATATGGTTGGTAGCATGTCACCACAGAAATTATGCTTGTTATCATTTACCTACTCGAGGACGAGCAGGAATTAAGCTTGGGGATGTTGATACGTCCAAAACGTATCTATAATTTCTGCTTGCTCCATGCTTCTTTTGTGTGATATTGCTATGATATTTATGCACTTCCATACACTTTTGATCATATTTGGACTAACCTATTAACTCAGTGCACCACAGTGCCAGTTCCTGTTTTCTGCTATTTTTCTATTTCAGATTTCCCCCATATTAAAAGTGCTCCAAAAATTCCGGGAAAAATACAAAAAAAATCAGCGTACAGGAAGCTTCGAGAAAAACCAAAGTGGGGCCAGAGGGGAGCCAGGGGCAGCCCAGGCGGCCCCACCCCTGGCCGCCCTAGGGGGGCGCCTGGGCCCCCCTCTCCGCTTCTGGTGACCCCCTTTGGCATATATACTCCTCGCGTCCCGAAACCCTCGAGGACGGAACCCTTTTTCGCGATCTCGTCTCTGTTCCGCCGCCGCAACGCTTCCAAGATCGGGAGCATCAGGAGAACTCTTCCCGGCACCCTGCCGGAGGGGAGGACCACCACCGGGAGCTTCTCCACCACCATGGACGCTTCCCGGATGAGTCGTGAGTAGTCCCCCTTGGACCATGGGTCCATGACCAGTAGCTATGTGATGTTCTCCTCCCCTCTTTGTTCTTCATGGATTAGACCTCGTGAGCTGCCCTACATGATCGAGGCACATATGTAATCTTTATGCTGTTGCTCTGCTGAGTTTGCTGGGATCCGATGGATTATGAGATTATGTTCAGATTGTGTGTGAGTAATATATTTGATTCACCTCTTTTATATTTTAGTTCTTGAGTAATTCTTGCATGTTCTCCGTTGCTGTTTATTGCTTTGGCCGAGTAGTAGGTAGTTACTCCAAGAGGGAACGTTATGCTTGATTGTGGGTTCATGCCCCTTGATGACTAGCTTGAGTGACAGAAACATGAGTCTAGGGGATGTGATGTTGCCACAAGGGGGAAAACAACGGTGCTTGTACTTGTGGGTGCAAGGATTGTTTACTTTACGCAAAGTTCTTTTAATGTAGTTGTCTGTTGCTTTGAGTTTACACTTTGGGTGGGACTCGCAACTTAATACCAGCGAGATGTTCTGGATAGATATCTCAAGGTGGATGATTAGTAGTAGATGCAGATGGATTTCGATCTACTTGCCTTGGCGTACCGCCCATGATTTTGAGCCTCTACCTTTCTTTACAGCATAGTTAGCATTGGTTTGCGCACATAATCCTGTCAATTGCCCAGCTGTAATTTGTTTACCTCACTTAGCTGTTTTATCCTCTTTTGGGAGAGAGACATCACTAGTGAACATCATGGGACCCCGGTCCATATTACCACCACTGATCACACCCTATATTTACTTCATGTTTCTATTTCCTAGTTGCAGTCATAGCTATCATTATTATCTCTTGTGTTTGATCCTTTGTAAACAGCAAGGCCGGAGGGATTGACAACCTCTCTGTACTCGTTGGGAGCAAAGTTATTTGTATCTATATGCAGGTCCTGTCAACCGCTAAGTATCTGGCGCCGTTAGCCGTTGACACCTTCTTGTCGACCCTCGGAGTCTCACAGGATTCGATCCTTGGTATCTTGCCAAGGGAAACTTGCCGTTACGCTGCATCTCAAACCTTCCACTTGGGGTAACCAACGAGGGGCGAGAAGCCATCACCGCCACCCTCTGTTCTTCTTCGGGAGGGCTGATTTGGCCTCCGGAGAGGGGAGATCGTCGCCATCGTCATCATCATCACCACTCCATCCTCCCTCCATGACTTCTCCTTCCATGTGTGAGTAATTCCCTGCTGTAGGCAAAGGGGATGGTAGGGATTGGATGAGTTAGATCATGTAATAGTTTATCAGATTGTTGAGGGCATGTTGCCTATCATCTACTTTGGTGTTTATCATCTTTGCTTCAAGTTGTTGCTCTTAATGCTTGTCACTTAGGGCCCGAGTGCCATGATTTCAGATCTGAACCCTATGTGTTTGCATGAATATATTTGTGTTCTTGATCCTATCTATGAGTTGTTTGCACCTATTACAGTCCGGAACCGGCAATCCCAAAGGTGACAGCTTGGGACACAAAGGGGATGGTCCATAATTTGAGGATTCCATGTATCCATTGAATTTATTGCTTTGTTTCGGTGCTCTTTGACAGGAGCACCTTAATCTCCTGTAATGCCCAGGATGGGACTATACCTCCTACGTGTCGAGGCACGACTTAAAGGTATAAGCCCATCCTAGAATGATCTCAAGTTTGGTATCTTTGCACGACTCATGTAAAAGAGGGATTAAATTGCAAAAGAAGATAGTTGGCTTACACTCGCCACTTCACACAATACATTACATAAGCAAAACATCATTCAAAACATCACAACCTGACTACGGGCGAAGATCCAAAAGAAAGATACCAAAACAACATAAAGCCACAGGTCAGGATCGAATCCTAGTAGAAACCACTACTGATCGTCGAAACGTCACAAGCAAACAGCCACGATCTTCATCGAACTCCAAGTGAAGAACTTGGACCAGCTCCTGCATCTTTCTCGGCTGAACCTGCATCTGGTGTTGTAGTAACTGTGAGCCACGAGGACTCAGCAATCCCATAACCATGGGTAACAAGACTAGCAAAGCTTTAGGTAGGAAGAGGTAAAGAGGTGAGGCTGCAGCAGCGGCTAAGCATAATATGGTGGCTAACTTACGAGTACCAGAATAAGATGAGCATCTACGCAAACGGTCGCAAAAAGGTGATCGCTAAAGATCCTGAACTACATACGGTCAAACATAACCCCACCGTGTTCTCTTCTCAAAGTGAAAAGAGACAGTCACGGTTACTCACACAGTTGTGTGTTTTACTTCGGATCATCTGTCAAGTTTTCTACAACCGGACATTAACAAATTCCAATCTGCCACATAACCGCGGGCACGGCTTTCGAAAGATCATAACCCTGCAGGGGTGTTCCAACTTAGCCCATCACAAGCTCTCACGATTAGCTGAAGCGATAAATATAATATCATCACTCCTTATCTTAGGGAAAACCGATCAGGCTCGGCATCCCGATAGCACAAGTCATTTCAACAATGGTAAAACAAGTCCAGCAAGACCTCCCGGCGTGCCGATACCCTGATAGTAGCCGCGCGTATCTCGTCTCAGGCCACGTCTGGATGAGCAGTACGTACAGATACCGAAGGTCCCAGCAAACTGGGTGGTATCCGCAAGTGGCTCTAGTTTGGGACCAACACCATCAGCACTGCCCCCCCTGCTATGTAGAATTAAGAATCCTCGGGGACGCGACCCCCTATGCAAATTTAATTATTTAATTAAGTTGTTATTATGAGCAAATTAAAACCAATGTTGGGCCTTGCTGGAGGAGTTTTATTCAAAGTCGAACTGTCAAAGGGTCCCCATCCACCCATCGTGTAAGGAACACAAAATCAAGGAACATAATGCTGGTTTATCGGCGCCTAAGGTGGCATGAGTGGAACAAAACACCGAGCAAAAGGCCAAGCCTTCCACCCATGCTCAGTATATAGGTGTGTTAATAATAATTATAGATATTGTGATATTCCAACAACAAGTTCCCTCCTGGAACGAACTTCATCTTCACCTGCAACTAACAACGCTATAAGAGGGACTGAGCAAGCGAGGCTGAGCAAGCGGGTAACATAGCCAAACAGTGGTTTTGCTAGGAAGGTGTCAAGGTTAGAGGTTTCATGGCAACAAGGAGAGGCTGACATAAAAGATGGGTAGCGCGACATGTAACGATAGCATCGAGACAACTAAGCATGGCAATGGTAGTAAAGGTATCCAAGGGTATGATCATCTTGCCTGGGATTCCACAAGGGAGAAGAACGGATCCATGAAGTAGACGGAGCAACACAGACGAGAGAATCCTCACAACTCCGGAACGAAACCGAAGCTAACAAGAGAAGCAACCGGAAAGAAAGAAACAACACGGTAAACACACAAGCATAAACATGGCATATGATGCACATCCAAGTATGATGCATGTCCGGTTTAAATGCATGGCATGGCAAGTGCACAAACAAAACTACAAGTTAAGTGGAGCTCAATATGCAACGAGTTGCATATTGACGAAACACCACATTTAATTATTTAGTTGACTCTCATTATTTACAAGACAAGATTAAATGTTTTTTAACATGGCAAGAGGTGAAGCATAATAAAACTACTCTATTAAGACATTTTAAATGAGGCCGGAGAATAACAACAGCAAATCCGGAAAAATCCCCATGAGCATGTTTAGTAATTATAAGCAAACAACAATTAAACATTTTAGTGTTGTTAACATGATGCGGATGACATGATCAAGTTTATGCAAGTTTATTAAAAGTTAACAAGAAGAAGATATGAAATATTGTCACCGTGGTGGAAGAAAAGGGTGCCACGGTAACGATCCGAAGTTGATGCAACGGCAACATCTCGGTTCCGATAACTCATCGAGAGACCGGTGCAAAAACAAAGGTGGAGTGAACGAGTCAAACGAGATGAAAGGTGGGCGATCCCGTTACCGGGTTCCCACGAGTCGGTGACGAGGCAACCGAGGAACATGACAACGGACGAAACGGGCACGAGCACACACAAGGGAGACATTTCATACAACACAACACAAGCATCTCACGGGTCATCCACGGGGTCATCTCTTTATACCTTTGAAGCGTGCGTTTCGGGGCGGTTCGAGATCGTAGTGGAAGTAGTGGTACTCGCGGTCGTAGAGGAAGTAGTTGTTCACGTTCCGAAGAGGAAGTAGCCGTTCACGAGGCGGTAGTTGAACTCGGGCGACGGTAGCGGAAGTAGACGTTCTCGTAGATGTACATGTCGAGGGTAGTGGTACTTGTCATAGAGGGAAGTAGGTGTTCTCGTTCATCGGAGAGGTACTCGCCGCATCGTCTTGTGTCGTCGAGTAGGCGTTCCCGTTCGTAGATGTACTTGGTGTTTCCGGGCGTCGGTAGTCGTACACGGGGGTCGTCGAGCGTAGTGGTACTCATTTCCGTAGATGTTCGGGTGCATACGTAGAAGTACTTGTTTCGAAGAGGTACTTGGTCGGTTCGCCGTGTACTCGTTCGGGTCATCTGTCAATTCAACAATACCAGGCAACACAACAACAACAAAAACACAGGAGCAAAACAAAGGGCTGCACGGAGACGAGACCACGGCAGCAGCAGTCGGGCCGATGAGGCGGGAGACGGGGCTTGCAGGGGTGCTGCAGATGGAGGCGGGGCCGGACGGCCGTTGCGGTATTGCTGCAGCTCCTGGAGACGGGGAGGACGAACGGCGAGGAAGGGACGGCGTTCCATGGCGCGGGAGGAGAGAGGCCGGCTGGAGTCGCGCGGAAGGAGGCGCGCTGGACGCCTGGAGGACGAAGGGAGCGCGCGTCGGGCGCGGGATCCGGCCGGCCCTGGCACTCGGGGAACGGAGGGAGCGCGCAGAGAGGAGGATGGCCGCGGCCGGCCTGGCTTCTGGAGACGGGGGCGCTCGAGGCAGGCCAGGTCGAGGGCTCCCGACCGGCCCGTCGGCTCGCTGGGCGCGGCCCTCTTGCGGGGCGCCAGGGGCGAGGCGACCGACGGTGGACCGCGGGGCGAAGGGCGCTCGGGGCGCGGAGAGGCTCGACGCCTGGAGATCGAAGGGAGCTTGGGGGGAAAGTGAGATCAAGGGAGAGGGTTCGGGCGACAGAGGCGAAGGGGATCGGGAGAAGGTGCTCGAGGGAACGAGGCTGGCGGCGGCACGAGGGAAAAAAGGAGAGAGCGAGCGACTGGGGGGGTCAAGGGAGCCAGGCTAGGGTTCGGTCGCTACGGGGAGGCCTGGGCCTTGGCCTGGGAAGACTTGGGCCGCAGGGAGGAGGAGATGGGCGACTGGGCCAGCTCGGCTGGAGAGGGCCTAGAGGCCTGGGAAGGAGGAGAGGGATGCCTTCTTTTATCTCTTAAACAGAAATAAAAGAGAGAGAGCAAAAAAATAAGAAAAGAAGGCCATGGACAGAAAATAAAGATGGAACATTTTGTAAGGTTTTATGGAATAAAACCAACCCAACAAAATAGTTCCAACAAAAATAAGGACATGCAAACTAAAACATTTAGCTTGCAATAAAAGGAGTCTAGATTTGGAGGAGCCTCGATAAATGAGAAAAGAATTATAGGGAGGGTTTTTGACGGTGAAACTTGAATCAAAAGGTGTCTGGAGAATAAATGCAAGTGTGTTGGGTTATTCCGAAGCAAATGGAATATTTTAATATAGCTCCCTAAAATATTGGGATGATATGTTATAAAGAGAAGTCATTCTTCCCTCGATTTAAATGGACCGAAGGTCCACACGGTTTATTTAAGTTGAGATGCAAAAATAAATATGACATGATGGCATGATGACATGATGCAATGCAAAAAAATAAATAACACAAGCTCAAAAGAAACACACGGGCAACCCGGAACATCTGGAATCTTCGGGAATCTTCTGGAATCTTCTGGGACGCCGGTCTCGGGCGTCACAACTCTCCCACACTAACAGAGGATCTCGACCCAAGATCCTAGAGATAGCACCGGGTAAAAAAACGGAAGAGGAAGAGGTAAAACAAAGCTGCTTCTTAGACAGACGAGTGAAACCAAAGAACCTTGAGAGGTTGAACAAGTTGAAAGAAAGAAAGCAACGGAGATGAATGAAGATGAAACACTCCGTTACAAAAGAGGAACAAGGAGCACTATGAGAACCTTGTAGGTTGAAAGACATGAAACAAGAGCTTACGAACCAAAAGAATATGAAACCGCATGGTATAGCCAAGGAATAAGAATGACAGAATTTGGACAGCACTCCGTCTGAAAATGGAAGGAATTGAACAAGAACTTGCCAAGTTGGAATGATACTTGATGAAATGAACAACAGATAGCCTCTGAAACAATTAAAAGAATGGCACAAGTGTAAGAAGGATTCAGACAGCACTCCGGTTAAAAAGATAGGCAAAACTAGATAAGATGAGAGAACTAGAATGAAGAATACAACACTCCGGTTAAATGATAAGCAAGGGAAAAAAACATGAACTCGATAAAACGATATGATGGTTAAAGAGAGCAACATCACAATGCCTCCGGAATGAAAGAATAGCATATAATTCAATGAAAGACTTGAACGGAGAAGAAAAGACAACTTCTCCCACGAATGAATATGAAACACATCCTTACGAAGAAGGGCTGGACGGAGTTGTTGGGAAATCAACAACGAAAAGAATAAACTTGATGTGCGCTTATGGAAAACATCTCAAAATTAAGAGGTGACAACCAGCCACTGACGAAAACATTTGATTGGATTGAGATTAATGACAAGATGAAAACTTATTTCACCTGAATGATAAATGAAGAACTTGGGTCATTTGTAAGCACCATAATCAGCAACAATCCTTAGGGAAAGCTTTTAGGTGAAATGCAATCCCAAGATAACTCCAACGAATAAATTGAATGGTTGGAAAGATCTCCTGAACAACGAAAATGATGGGTTTAACTATCTCATTCTCGATAACTCGTGAATCATGAAACATGAAGGAATTGTCAAGAATGACATAACACCATCTGAAAAGACAAGTTAGAACGGATTGCAATTGGAAACATGAAGAAGAATGCTTGAGCTCCAACAAGAATCTTGATGAAGATTTCGAGGATGAATTAAATGATGATGAACCACCATGAGAACTCCGGTAATGAAAGCAAGAGAAGTGAAAGATGGAAAGAATAAGATTCAAGGCCTGCGATGAATTAGATGGAGCTTTGAAATGATATAATTGAAATAACTTGAAGCTCCGGAAAACAAGATGAAGAATTTAGAACCAAGGATATGATATGATGGAGAAGCTCCAGACAAAAGAATTAAATCACCTTGAAGGAATAAGAATAAGAATTATGTTATGCATCTCCTTCACCAATTTAAATTGATGACAACCAAAGGATTTGGCATACTACTTATTCTCGTTGGAAAGAATTAAAGAGGGATCTAGCACAAGCTTGGATAAACTTCAACGAACCACCGGTAGGATTGTGAAAGAACAAATGAATTAAAACGATAACAACGGAAGGGTAATCTTGAATTAACCACCGTAAGAATATGGAGACGAACGAAGAGGTATCAATGAAGAATATTTGGAGGACGAAGTTGAAAACTGAGAACGAAGAAATATTCTGAAATGATGGCCTTCGGAGGATCACAATGAGAAGAACTCAAGAATTGCTCCGAAGGGGCATGAAAACAATTCCCACAATCGAAAACAATTATGAGGATGGCAAGAAGCTAGAATCACGAATCTTGAAGAGAACGGGCCAAGATTTAAGAGAAACACTTCTCCGTTCTTCAAATGTTGAGAATGAAGACGAGAAATGCCATAAGAATTGAGATACCCCGGAATGAAGAATTAAAAAGGTTGAACCAACGAAGAAAAAGAATTGGAAAGCGATCTTGGAGAAGGCATGTGACTGATGGGGATCATTCTTACGTCACACTTTGAAAGAATTTGAGTATAACTCCGGAAAAATAGAAGAGTCAGGTAAGATCCTGGAAAAAGACCTGTGGGTTAGGGCCCACTCAAAGAAATCACCGTAGGAAAAGATTGCTGAAGAGATATTGCACCGGTTAAATTAAATGGCTTGAATAAGATGATAATCCTCAAAAATAGCTTGAACTGATTAAGAATGGAATTATGAATCTTGAGCACTCCGGATATGAATAGCAAGAGGAGAATGATTAATTGGTGCACCGGAATAAGAAAGCATTGTGAAATGAGGAAAAGGATAAGATCAACACCAAAATCTTGAGCTACATCCACCGGAGAATTAGATAACAAAAGAATGATGAACTTGAAGCTCTTGAGCATCTTCACGATAATCACCGGATAAGAACATTGAAGGAAATGAATGAAGAAATATCACATGAATAAAATGGATACTTCATCTGAGAATTTCTGGCTCCAAGAAGAAGAAGGGTGGGAGGGTGGGGAAAAACAAGACAACTTGGCATGAATGAAACAGACAAATCATCAGATTTCTCAACGACATCCGTATGGAATAACTAGAAGAGACGGTACACCGGTTGAAAAGGATTAACACGATCATCTCGATGGTCAAGAAGAAATAGCACTCCCATAGAAATATGAGAATACCGACTAAGAAAGGTATGGAATCAACACTTGACATCGAAGCAACTCGAATACCAGAATCAAAACAAAACAAAGGATAGATAAGTCGCAGCATCATCTTCACAATATCATCCGAACAGAGAATTGAACGAATGAATTCCGTAGGAACATCAACTAGTCGAGAAGCCACTTGGGAGAAGGAAAAGGTAAATAGAAAAAAGGAACAAGGATCAGATAGAACAAATACAAGATAGAAGCTTCGTTCGACATCTTCGTGCTGAAAGCTCATGGAACGTGTTACAAAAGGGTTTTGCAATCCCCGGATCAGCATAGCCAAGGACCCTTTAAGATGCAACTCCCGATCAGAACAAGTCCATAAAACCACTTCACTCAATGTAGAACCCCGAACTTCATATCGTGCATCCGTTGGAAGAATGCCTAGAACTACTTGATGAACCCACCTATAGATTTCCGAAAGTTTCCAGTTATGCAATCAGGTGTTGGGGATACACGGGAAGCACCGTGCAATCAACTATAAACCTACATCCAGGTGTATCCATCCTTCAACACATAACCAGTCTTTCTCGGAAACTGTGTACCTCGGACCTTCGAAAAGCATCCACTATAACAAGCTATGGCAATACTATCGAACTACCTCCCCAGTACTGGGTGATGTCGGGGTTATCTTGCCACTGGCCGTATAGGAGAGATTTTCGATGTCGGCCGTCTTAAGTCTTTAGTACTGTCGCGATATGCTTGTGACAACAATACCCCGAAGCTCAACTCCTCGGTAACAGGAGGCATCGAGAACAATATCCTTGTCACAAGAACATCGAAACAATCCCAGAATACTCGCGGGATCCTAAAAAAAATTGGTGCAATTTTTGAAAGTAGAAGAGATAAGATTAACCGTCAGGAATCCTCACCAGAATGAAAGAGGATGAGAAGCAAAGAAATCCTACTCTCCAATATATATATATAGGACTCAAAACATTTTTCAGTGTGTGCCTAGACTCAACCGTCAACGATTCGATCAATCAGTGGGGCTTCTAGGTCGGAGAAGGCTCTGAATACCAACTTGTAATGCCCAGGATGGGACTATACCTCCTACGTGTCGAGGCACGACTTAAAGGTATAAGCCCATCCTAGAATGATCTCAAGTTTGGTATCTTTGCACAACTCATGTAAAAGAGGGATTAAATTGCAAAAGAAGATAGTTGGCTTACACTCGCCACTTCACACAATACATTACATAAGCAAAACATCATTCAAAACATCACAACCCGACTACGGGCGAAGATCCAAAAGAAAGATACCAAAACAACATAAAGCCACAGGTCAGGATCGAATCCTAGTAGAAACCACTACTGATCGTCGAAACGTCACAAGCAAACAGCCACGATCTTCATCGAACTCCAAGTGAAGAACTTGGACCAGCTCCTGCATCTTTCTCGGCTGAACCTGCATCTGGTGTTGTAGTAACTGTGAGCCACGAGGACTCAGCAATCCCATAACCATGGGTAACAAGACTAGCAAAGCTTTAGGTAGGAAGAGGTAAAGTGGTGAGGCTGCAGCAGCGGCTAAGCATAATATGGTGGCTAACTTACGAGTACCAGAATAAGATGAGCATCTACGCAAACGGTCGCAAAAAGGTGATCGCTAAAGATCCTGAACTACATACGGTCAAACATAACCCCACCGTGTTCTCTTCTCAAAGTGAAAAGAGACAGTCACGGTTACTCACACAGTTGTGTGTTTTACTTCGGATCATCTGTCAAGTTTTCTACAACCGGACATTAACAAATTCCAATCTGCCACATAACCGCGGGCACGGCTTTCGAAAGATCATAACCCTGCAGGGGTGTTCCAACTTAGCCCATCACAAGCTCTCACGATTAGCTGAAGCGATAAATATAATATCATCACTCCTTATCTTAGGGAAAACCGATCAGGCTCGGCATCCCGGTAGCACAAGTCATTTCGACAATGGTAAAACAAGTCCAGCAAGACCTCCCGGCGTGCCGACACCCTGATAGTAGCCGCGCGTATCTCGTCTCATGCCACGTCCGGATGAGCAGTACGTACAGATATCGAAGATCTCAGCGAACTGGGTGGTATCCGCAAGTGGCTCTAGTTTGGGACCAACACCATCAGCACTGGCCCCCCCTGCTATGCAGAATTAAGAATCCTCGGGGACGCGACCCCCTATGCAAATTTAATTATTTAATTAAGTTGTTATTATGAGCAAATTAAAACCAATGTTGGGCCTTGCTGGAGGAGTTTTATTCAAAGTCGAACTGTCAAGGGGTCCCCATCCACCCATCGTGTAAGGAACGCAAAATCAAGGAACATAATGCCGGTTTATCGGCGCCTAAGGTGGCATGAGTGGAACAAAACACTGAGCAAAAGGCCAAGCCTTCCACCCATGCTCAGTATATAGGTGTGTTAATAATAATTATAGATATTGTGATATTCCAACAACAAGTTCCCTCCTGGAACGAACTTCATCTTCACCTGCAACTAACAACGCTATAAGAGGGACTGAGCAAGCGAGGCTGAGCAAGCGGGTAACATAGCCAAACAGTGGTTTTGCTAGGAAGGTGTCAAGGTTAGAGGTTTCATGGCAACAAGGAGAGGCTGACATAAAAGATGGGTAGCGCGACATGTAACGATAGCATCGAGACAACTAAGCATGGCAATGGTAGTAAAGGTATCCAAGGGTATGATCATCTTGCCTGGGATTCCACAAGGGAGAAGAACGGATCCATGAAGTAGACGGAGCAACACAGACGAGAGAATCCTCACAGCTCCAGAACGAAACCGAAGCTAACAAGAGAAGCAACCGGAAAGAAAGAAACAACACGGTAAACACACAAGCATAAACATGGCATATGATGCACATCCAAGTATGATGCATGTCCGGTTTAAATGCATGGCATGGCAAGTGCACAAACAAAACTACAAGTTAAGTGGAGCTCAATATGCAACGAGTTGCATATTGACGAAACACCACATTTAATTATTTAGTTGACTCTCATTATTTACAAGACAAGATTAAATGTTTTTTTAACATGGCAAGAGGTGAAGCATAATAAAACTACACTATTAAGACATTTTAAATGAGGCCGGAGAATAACAACAACAAATCCGGAAAAATCCCCATGAGCATGTTTAGTAATTATAAGCAAACAACAATTAAACATTTTAGTGTTGTTAACATGATGCGGATGACATGATCAAGTTTATGCAAGTTTATTAAAAGTTAACAAGAAGAAGATATGAAGTATTGTCACCGTGGTGGAAGAAAAGGGTGCCACGGTAACGATCCGAAGATGATGCAACGGCAACATCTCGGTTCCGATAACTCATCGAGAGACCGGTGCAAAAGCAAAGGTGGAGTGAACGAGTCAAACGAGATGAAAGGTGGGCGATCCCGTTACCGGGTTCCCACGAGTCGGTGACGAGGCAACCGAGGAACATGACAACGGACGAAACGGGCACGAGCACACACAAGGGAGACATTTCATACAACACAACACAAGCATCTCACGGGTCATCCACGGGGTCGTCTCGTTATACCTTTGAAGCGTGCGTTTCGGGGCGGTTCGAGATCGTAGTGGAAGTAGTGGTACTCGCGGTCGTAGAGGAAGTAGTTGTTCACGTTCCGAAGAGGAAGTAGCCGTTCACGAGGCGGTAGTTGAACTCGGGCGACGGTAGCGGAAGTAGACGTTCTCGTAGATGTACATGTTGAGGGTAGTGGTACTTGTCGTAGAGGGAAGTAGGTGTTCTCGTTCATCGGAGAGGTACTCGCCGCATCGTCTTGTGTCGTCGAGTAGGCGTTCCCGTTCGTAGATGTACTTGGTGTTTCCGGGCGTCGGTAGTCGTACACGGGGGTCGTCGAGCGTAGTGGTACTCATTTCCGTAGATGTTCGGGTGCATACGTAGAAGTACTTGTTTCGAAGAGGTACTTGGTCGGTTCGCCGTGTACTCGTTCGGGTCATCTGTCAATTCAACAATACCAGGCAACACAACAACAACAAAAACACAGGAGCAAAACAAAGGGCTGCACGGAGACGAGACCACGGCAGCAGCAGTCGGGCCGACGAGGCGGGAGACGGGGCTTGCAGGGGTGCTGCAGATGGAGGCGGGGCCGGACGGCCGCTGCGGTGTTGCTGCAGCTCCTGGAGACGGGGAGGACGAACGGCGTGGAAGGGGCGGCGTTCCATGGCGCGGGAGGAGAGAGGCCGGCTGGAGTCGCGCGGAAGGAGGCGCGCTGGACGCCTGGAGGACGAAGGGAGCGCGCGTCGGGCGCGGGATCCGGCCGGCCCTGGCACTCGGGGAACGGAGGGAGCGCGCAGAGAGGAGGATGGCCGTGGCCGGCCTGGCTTCTGGAGACGGGGGCGCTCGAGGCAGGCCAGGTCGAGGGCTCCCGACCGGCCCGTCGGCTCGCTGGGCGCGGCCCTCTTGCGGGGCGCCAGGGGCGAGGCGACCGACGGTGGACCGCGGGGCGAAGGGCGCTCGGGGCGCGGAGAGGCTCGACGCCTGGAGATCGAAGGGAGCTTGGGGGGAAAGTGAGATCGAGGGAGAGGGTTCGGGCGACAGAGGCGAAGGGGATCGGGAGAAGGTGCTCGAGGGAACGAGGCTGGCGGCGGCACGAGGGAAAAAAGGAGAGAGCGAGCGACTGGGGGGGTCGAGGGAGCCAGGCTAGGGTTCGGTCGCTACGGGGAGGCCTGGGCCTTGGCCTGGGAAGACTTGGGCCGCAGGGAGGAGGAGATGGGCGACTGGGCCAGCTCGGCTGGAGAGGGCCTAGAGGCCTGGGAAGGAGGAGAGGGATGCCTTCTTTTATCTCTTAAACAGAAATAAAAGAGAGAGAGCAAAAAAAATAAGAAAAGAAGGCCATGGACAGAAAATAAAGATGGAACATTTTGTAAGGTTTTATGGAATAAAACCAACCCAACAAAATAGTTCCAACAAAAATAAGGACATGCAAACTAAAACATTTAGCTTGCAATAAAAGGAGTCTAGATTTTGGAGGAGCCTCGATAAATGAGAAAAGAATTATAGGGAGGGTTTTTGACGGTGAAACTTGAATCAAAAGGTGTCTGGAGAATAAATGCAAGTGTGTTGGGTTATTCCGAAGCAAATGGAATATTTTAATATAGCTCCCTAAAATATTGGGATGATATGTTATAAAGAGAAGTCATTCTTCCCTCGATTTAAATGGACCGAAGGTCCACACGGTTTATTTAAGTTGAGATGCAAAAATAAATATGACATGATGGCATGATGACATGATGCAATGCAAAAAAATAAATAACACAAGCTCAAAAGAAACACACGGGCAACCCGGAACATCTGGAATCTTCGGGAATCTTCTGGAATCTTTTGGGACGCCGGTCTCGGGCGTCACATCTCCATAAGTTCCTTTTGGCCCCGTTCGTAGCGGGATGGTAGGACAAAAGATGTTGTGCAAGTTCTTATTGCAAGCACGTACAACTACCTGTGGGATACATGCCTAATGTTTGATATTTGCCTAGATGATCATTACTTTTCTGTGTGCCTTGCCCCAAGTTAGATTCATGATGTATCTCATCCATGCAGCGCCGAACCATCCATCTCCCTAGCCTACAGTGTTTCAATCCTGCTGGTTATTAGTTGTTACTTTTGTTGTCACCACCATCACTATCATATCACCGTTACCACTTATCTTTTGTTGCAAGTAAGTATATTTCAGGTGCGGTTGAATTGACAACTCAACTGTCAAAGCTTATAAATACTCTTTGGCTCCCCGTGTGTCGAATCTATAAATTGGGTTATTCTTACCCGCGAAGACTATATCGACCCCTTACGGTTGAGGGTTATCAAGTACCGTTTTCTGGCGCCGTTGCCGGGGAGCATAGCAATATTTACAAGTCTACTTGAAGTATCCTACCTGCTGCACTTCATCCGCTATGGGTAAGAAAGGAGACCCCAAGGTTCCGATCTTACTATCCACTACAAGAAGAGGTACTGTTCTGAACACTAGTGCTACACTTGATTCACCTTCTGTTATGAGTAAGTTTGCCTCACCACCACCACATGATGCTTCTACTGAATCTATTACTATGTCCGATACTTTTGATGATGCTTCTACTACTCTTGATGATATTGGTTCACTTGGTTATGCTCTTGAGAAACAGATCGCTGCTGCAAAAAAAAATCTGGAATTGAAATTCCTGTTACTCGCTACCCTATTGGTGGAACTTATAATTATCCTGATTTGAGTAAACTCAAGGAGAGACTCCTTGATGATGATTACGTTATGCTTGATGATGATTTATGCAGGGAACTGACAGAGTTTGCCGACTCTGACCCTGAAGCTATTAAGAAGCTGCTTGAAAAACACTCCTTGAAGAATAAGACTGTTCCTGATTCTGAATTTGCTACATCTCCTATATGCATCAATGATCCTGATTATGATTTCTCTGTTGATTTTTCACTTATATCTATGGTTAAAGTTGACCCCTTTTATGGCAGAGAAAATGATGATGCTATTGCACACCTGACCAAACTCACTGAGTTGGGTGGCTTGTTTACCACGAATGAAAAGATACGAAACTTTTATGTGACTAAGCTTCTTCCTTTCTCTTTGAAGGAAGGTGCTAAAACATGGTATGATGCACTACCATGTGGTTCCATTAAGAGTCCTCAAGACTTAGCTCACTCTTTTGTTGATAAGTACTTTCCTGCTCATATGCAACATACTGCTTTACAAAGAATTTATAACTTTAAACAGTTGCAGGATGAGCACCTCCCTAAAGCTTGGGGGAGGTACTGTAGTCTGATCCAGGCTAGACCAGGACATGGAGTCCCTAAGAATGAATTAATCGATATATTTTATGCTGGTCTAACTGATGAATCCAAGTCCTATTTGGATAGTTGTGCTGGTTGTGTTTTCAGGAAAAGAACACCGGACGATGCAGAAGAATTGATGGGCAGGATTGCCAAAAACCATGAAGATTGGTCCGTCCCTGAACCACCTCCACCACCAAAGAAGAGGGGCATGTTTGTTCTAACCCCGAAGATATGCGAGAAGCAAAGAAGTCTATTAAAGAGAAGGGTATTAAAACTGAAGACGTGAAGAATCTACCCCCTATTGAGAAGTTGTGTGAGCCTACCACTCACCCTCCTATGGTAGAGGTACACTCTCTTTTATATTTCAACGCAAGTGACATCCCTCATGGTAAGCCTCCTGATCAATGTTTAGATGCGCTTGATAATTTTATTATGAAGCAAAGTCATTTTAATGAGAGGATACAAAGTCAATTGCATGATAATTCCCTTGCTATCAAAAGTTTGCTTGATGTTCTAGGTAGAACAGTTAATGATGTTAAATGTCTTGTGAAGCATTTTCATATGGTTCAAACTTAGCTTGAACAAATTTCTAATGTGCAAAAAGATTTGCTTGCTAACAATGCCAAACAAGATGATTTACAGGCCTTCGGGATTAAGACCCGAGGAGGAACTAGCACTCAAGATCCTCTCTATCCAGAGGGGCATCCGAGGAGAATCGAGCAAGATTCTCAAATGCAGGAAGAAGAAATTGTTGGCTCTCCAAAGAAGAAGAAGAAGAAGAAACACAAGGAGGCTGACAATTCCAATGATCCTATTACAAGTGAAGAGCCAGCTGTTGATCCCAACAGTATATCTACCTCCGATGCTGAGACTGAAGATGGTGCCGAACCTAAAGATAAGGATAAGGAGAAGAATGATCCGCCTGAAGTTCGAGAAGAAGAAGCACCTGACAAACGCAAGAAGTACACTAGAGAAGACTTCTTCGCAAGAAGACATGGGAAGGAAAGAGAACCATGGATACAGAAACCCATGCCCTTTCCAGGTAAGTCTCTCAAATCTAAAGAAGAAGAGCATTACAATAAGTTTTGTGAGTGGATGAAACCTCTTTTTCTTCAAATCCCTTTGACTGATGCTATTAAGTTACCTCCCTATTCAAAATATATGAAAGATATTGTTACTAATAAAAGAAAAGTTCCTAATGAAGCAATATCTACTATGCTTGCTAACTACTCTTTCAGTGGCAACATTCCTGAGAAGCTTGGTGATCCAGGTATAGCCACCATTCCTTGCTCCATAAAGAATAATTATGTCAAAACTACCTTATGTGATCTTGGAGCAGGAGTGAGTGTTATGCATTTCTCTCTTTACAAGAGGCTTTGTTTAGAGAAGCTAATCCCTAAAGATATCTCTCTTCAGATGGCTGACAAGTCAACCGCCGTCCCGATAGGTATTTGTGAGGATGTTCCCGTAGAAGTTGCTAATTGTTTGATCCTTACTGATTTTGTCGTGCTTGACATGCCCGAGGATGGGAGCATGTCCATTATTCTTGGTAGACCTTTTCTTAACACCGCAGGTGCTATTATTGATTGCAATAAAGGGAAGGTTACCTTCAATGTGAATGATAAAGAACACACGGTGTATTTTCCAAAGAAGACCGACAAGAGGCATGGCCTCAACTCTATAGAAAATATCGAGACCGTGAAGATTGGAGAATGGGACTGTCCACTACATGTGCACCACAAATACAAAACTATTATGGTGGGGACAATGTCCATTAAAGTAAAGGTGCAATGATCACTTCGTAAGAGGTGGGACTTTTTGCTCTATATATCGCTGGTTTGTTGGTAAGACTTGATCAACCTTACTAGTGAGCATGTTTTATATAGGTAAAAAGTTGAGCTTGTTATGTTTTCATTTGTTTTAGCTTTTGTTCTCTCTGCTATACCAAGCATTTGTGTTTTTGAAGCTTCACAATTATAATCACTACTTTAAGTTTTCAGAAAGTTTTGCAGCTTTTTGAACTTCGAAAAAAATTCAGCAGTGAAGTTTTCAGAAAAATTCCAGAAAAATTAAAATTAAAATTTCCATGCCGGGAGTGAACCAGAGGTACCTGGGGCTGACCAGGGGGGCCACCAGTGGCCCAGGCGGCCAGCTGGCACGACCTGCCCCCTGGCCGCGCCCATAGGGCGCCTGGGGCCCACAGGTCCCGCCTCCAGGTGAGTCTTCTTCCTCTCTCCCTCTTTCTCTCCGAAAACACGAGTTCTGCACCTGTTCTTGCGTTCTTGTTGTTCTTGGAGGCAATTTTCGATCTCTCTCTATAGCCTATCATTCGAGCTGAGATTTTGAACAAATACTCCCTGGTATGTAACTCCTCCACCCCTCCAATTAGATTTTTGGTTGGTGGCTTCATTTGTGAGTATTTAGTAGTTCTTGGTGCTGTGTAGATGATCTTGCATGCATGTGTAGAAATTTATTTTCCAAGTTTTGATGCAAGTTTATGCCTTAGGTAAGTAAGTTGAGTAGTTTGCCTTAATCCACTTTGTTTAAATCCTTGTTTTTGTAATTTGTCAAAAATTTCAGAAATGAGTTTGTTAGGAAGGGCAAAGGGGTGGCTTGAGAAGAAGAAGCCCACGTGCTCCGATCGAGTTACTAGAGCCGCAGCTTCACCCTCGACTGCTAGGGTGAGCTACAATGAAGATCATGTGCCCCTAGAGTTGTTGGAAGACACAAATCCAGCACGTGCGATGAGGTTCCCATGTGATGAATTCCTTGAAGCTGCAGGAATTAAGGATGATTTTTATAACCTTTGTGCTAATGCAGGTCTGACACGGCTCGTCACGTGCCGTGTTGCTCAGTATCAAAAACTCACCTCCGGTTTCATTAACAGTTTTAGATATAACCTTGATACTGGTTCTATTGAGTTTAAAATTTACAATGATCTTTTGACCATGCCCTTGGAAAAGTTTTGTGAAATAATAGGTGTGCCAAACGTTGGGCGGACGGCGAAGATGACCTCTCAGCCCTCCGAGCTGAGAACCGTCTTCAACTCTCTCTGTGGCATGGATACGAGGGATATTCATCGGTCAAAAATCTCCAGCATCTTATTCCCTCACCTCAGGTATTTTGCGTATTATGTTGCTAGAGGGGTGTTAGCTCGTGACAACACGAGCAACATTTCTGCGCCGGATATTGCTATCCTGGCAACCGCCCTCTCAGGGAGGTTTGATTATAATTTGGGTGCCTTAATTGCTCGACGCCTTGCTATGAACTGTAACAGGGGAGATTTATTTGGTGGCGTTTATGCCACACTTATCTTAGAGTATCTTAAAGGCACCCCACACCCTGATGATAAGCCTTTTACTTATTTAAGTTTTGATCTTGCTGCTATGAAAAGGCATAAGTTTGTTACCATGACTTCTGAGTTTGGTAACCTTGTTTATATCTTGCGTTTCGGAACTACCGCGGAACGCAAGATCCGTCTACCTGCACCTCTTTTGTTTGATTTTTCTCGCAGGAACGGATGGTCCTTTGATGTTATCCAGTTCGATGAGTTCATGGTCCAACATTAGTTTCATAACCCCATGGAGGGGGTTGTGCCCGACGAGGAGGAGCACGGTGAGTTACCACCTTTTCAGGGGGAGACCGTCACCCAGTTTGGTGAATGGTCTTCCTCTGCTTGGAGTGCGGACCCCTCTTCGTGGGAGGATCCGAGGACTTCAGTGTACGCGCCGGAATCCTTATACGACCCTTCGACTCACCAGTACCACCCCGGAGCAGGAGGCTCCTGGGGGCAGTAGCTACTACCAACTTAGGCCAAAAGCCTAAGCTTGGGGGAGTACGTGCCCTTCTCACTTTTCCATTGTATTATCCGTTTTATTTTTGTTCGCTTTGATCTTTTCGAAGTTTTTGCCCGTTCTTCTTTGTTTCTTTCTTTGCAAAAACAACAAAAAGATTTTCTCTTTCTTTTGCTTTCGTTCAACCTTTGAAAAAAACCAAAAAGATTTCCTTTCTCTCTTTAGTTTGCTTTGTTTTCAGAGTTCAGCTCGAGTCCGTGATGGCATTTAATTATATTTCGTACGTTCGATCATGCAAGTGACAAGGCAGTAATGACGAAGATCGACGGAAGGGAAGCAACAAGGAAAACCGGTATGAACTCTTCTTGTTTCTACTTTTGTACATATGCCTGTACTTATGATCTAGAGACCAGCTTGTAGCGACATAGTGCTCTGTTTACAATGCTTTCCCAGTGGTTCATGCTTTCCTTGTGGCTAGTCTCAAATAGCTATAGTATATAATGTGTTATTGAAATGATTTACATGCATTGCATTGTTCATAGTTTGGTATACTAAGGTGGTATCTCCTTTTGGAGAATTCTTGGATTGACTTGGCACATGTTTACACATGTTTAAGACTAAAAAGTCTGCTTTGCCTTGATGATCTTTGAGTTTCAGAATAGTTATATCACTTTCATGCCCAATTCAATGTTGCTTTGTCGCTCTACATGATTATGACCGTTATTGCTCTCTAGTTGGTCGCTTCCCAGTCTCTTGCTAGCCTTCGCTCGCACTAAGCGGAATTCTGCTTGTGCATCCAAATCCTTTCAAACCAGTTATTCCATATGAGTCCACCATACCTTCCTATGCGGTATTTACCGGCCATCCTAACGAAGACTTTCTTGTACCATCTCGAAAATATTCAAATTTACTCATGTTTTGTGCCGCTGTTTTAGCTCATGAGGAAGTAGTAGTTAATTCATGATTTTTTTAAGTTGGACGAGTTTTATCCCGGGATTGCATGTCTAATCTGCAAACCCCTAATACGAGGAGGAACTGGCATGAGTGCGCCCGGCTCATAAAAGATAATACAACAAACAAACCCTCCTTCACGCTTTGTTCATGAGAAATCAGAAAACTTTTGGCAGTGATAAACAAAGGAGATTAAGGGGATGTGATCGTCCCCGTGCGGGAGCCGTTCCTTGAAACTTGTCCAGTTCGGGAAGTGATTGGGTTGTCTACTAACATTCGTTGACGAAATATGCACCTCCCAAAATCATTTTTACCTCTGTTTTCAAAACCAAGAGCTCTGGTACATGTTAGTCTTTGCTTCCAACCACGGGTTTTCAACCTCGCCATCAAATTCCACGGTTCGAGAGTCTCCACCTTCTTTCTTCAAAAGCACCAACTAGGAGAGCATAATTGTCATTCTGAGTGTAATGTGCATTGTCCCAAAGTATTACATTGTCTTCTGCATGCTTGTGGTATTATTTATTCTGAAATTCTTAGTTCTAGTCTCCTTTAAAACTCTGGAGGAGTTTCTGCATTTATGTTTTGCTTCACTAATGGAGGCTAGCGAGATACCACTCTAGTATGTTCAAGCTATGTGCAATGTAATCTTGTCTTGATTTTCAGTAGTATATTGTTCACTTTTAGGTATTTGTCATTGGTCACTTGAAAGAAGGATTGCTTCGTGCATTGTCCTCATAGCATTGTTTCAATACTTGTTAGACTCTTTTTGTAGTACATGCTTATATACATCTAATGAAGCAAAAGAGTTTGTCAAAGTTTTCTTTGTCGCGTCCAGTTCGTTGAACTGAATTGCTTGAGGACAAGCAATATGCTAAGCTTGGGGGAGTTGATACGTCTCAAACGTATCTACTTTTCCAAACACTTTTGCTATTGTTTTGACCTCATTCTTGCATGATTTGAACTAAACTAACCCGGACTGACGATGTTTTCAGCAGAGCTGCCTGTATGGTTTTATTGTGTGCAGGAAAACGGATTTTTAGGTGTCTCAGAAAATTCCAAGAAAAATCACAGAAAATCCACGCACCTGAAGGGCCATTGTGCCAGAAGTGGGGCCAGAGGGCAGCCAGGGGGGCCCAGGCGCCCTGCTGGCGCGGCCCCACCCCTGGCCGTGCCGGGAGGCCGCCTGGGAGGGTCCTCCCCCCTTTGGTGCCCTACTTTGACTCGTATTTATTCCCGTGACGAGAAAACCCCAGAACAGAAGTCGTTTTTCCAGTTTCCGTCGCGGAGCCGCCGCCACCCTCTGTTCTTCTTCGGGAGGGCTAATCTGGAGGCTGATTTGGCCTCCGGAGAGTGGAGATCGTCGCCATCGTCATCATCATCACCACTCCATCCTCCCTCCATGATTTCTCCTTCCATGTGTGAGTAATTCTCTGCTGTAGGCAAAGGGGATGGTAGGGATTGGATGAGTTAGATCATGTAATAGTTTATCAGATTGTTGGGGGCATGTTGCCTATCATCTACTTTGGTGTTTATCATCTTTGCTTCAACTTGTTGCTCTTAATGCTTGTCACTTAGGGCCCGAGTGCCATGATTTCAGATCTGAACCCTATGTGTTTGCATGAATATATTTGTGTTCTTGATCCTATCTATGAGTTGTTTGCACCTATTACGGTCCGAAACCGGCGATCCCAAAGGTGACAGCTTGGGGCACCAAAGGGGATGGTCCATAATTTGAGGATTCCATGTATCCATTGAGTTTATTGCTTTGTTCCGGTGCTCTTTGACAGGAGCACCTTAATCTCCATAAGTTCCTTTTGGCCCCGTTCGTAGCGGGATGGTAGGACAAAAGATGTTGTGCAAGTTCTTATTGCAAGCACGTACAACTACCTGTGGGATACATGCCTAATGTTTGATATTTGCCTAGATGATCATTACTTTTCTGTGTGCCTTGCCCCAAGTTAGATTCATGATGTATCTCATCCATGCAGCGCCCAACCATCCATCTCCCTAGCCTACAGTGTTTCAATCCTGCTGGTTATTAGTTGTTACTTTTGCTGTTTACTTTTGCTGTCACCACCATCACTATCATATCACCGTTACCACTTATCTTTTGTTGCAAGTAAGTATATTTCAGGTGCGGTTGAATTGACAACTCAACTGTCAAAGCTTATAAATACTCTTTGGCTCCCTGTGTGTCGAATCTATAAATTGGGTTATTCTTACCCGCGAAGACTATCTCGATCCCTTACGGTTGAGGGTTATCAGCCATCAACATGAGGCGGTAATCCAACTTAACACTTTGTGAGGAGTGGCGCCACCAGGAGGATGCCGATCGCCCACGAGGGTGCTCCAGCCCAGGGGGGAGATGTGGGAGCTAGAGATGCCAATGGAGTACCTGGTCAGCCTCTGGTACCTGGCCACAGTTCGCAAACTTGGTGTGAGCATTTTTTATGACATTAACATGCAGTACAAGAAAAGAGGGCATGACTGAACCTTGCATAATAAAAACTTGCAAGTAAATAAGAACAATGGTGAGAAGATAAAACATGCACATTTCTGCCTAGTTAAAACTAAAAATTACAATATGTACAATTCTCATTCATGGGTAGATGCAATTCAAGATGAACTCATTACATAAGGGGGAAATTTCCGCCGGAGAGCAACAGTAAAGTCAATATGCGTGCAGATATCACCATCGATCTACTAGTCATGCAAAGTTCTAAGGGTTAAGATATGATTTCACATCAGAAAGCTAAAGAAGATGGTCCAACTGACAAAAGGTACGCATCAATGGGCATGCAGGCTCACTTGTGCCTTCCCGGAAGGTTGTGACAATAAACATGAAAATCCAAACTTAAGTTAATTGTGAAAAAGGTCGAATGGATCCAAATAAACATGCAATTCACATAACTACATAAAACAGTACCAAACAGTACGAATGCAGATATCATCACTGACCAGCATTTAGTCATGCAAAGTGTTGCTGATCTAGATATGGTTTCACATCAGAAATATTCAGAAATCAGTTCAACAAAATTGACTACAAAAGAAATCAGAATTGAACAGAATTATCATGCTTGTCTACTTTCAGGAAAGTTAATACATATTTCCATGCTTGTCTACCAAAGAAATTGTATCAACTTAACACTTAGTCATGCATAAGTGTTTCACATAAAAAAACATACAGAAGTGCAGACTCGAAATTGGATCAACTGAACACTTAGTCATGCATAAGCATTTCACATCAAAAACATACAAAATTTGGAGTGGGAAACTTAATCTCTAAATACTCCAGTAGCAAATACTGCTAACACTAATAGGCCAGTAGCAAATGCTGTATTTTTGGAGTTTTAACAAATGTTTAGTAATTTATGGAGTACAGCAGCAACATCACATTAAGAAAGTGAGCTAAATTATCACATTTTCAACTCATTACTAAATCTTCTCAGTGAATCAACTAGTACTACAACCAAATTCAGTGAATTAAGCTACTCCATTTTGAAGTACTGCTCGAGTGCTCAAACATGCAGAGATACAAGTACTACAGGTTTCTCGAAGGCGTAGAATCGACCTAGCGTGTCACAAGAGACATATTAGTACATTTTGTTGGTGAGGCAAGGAAACAGATAGCACTATGTACCGCATCTAGAGAATTATGCCCAGTTCACTTCATTTGGAGTTAATAAACTCGATAAACTGTCACTAGCAGTAAGACACCACTACTACAAGTACTATTGTAGTAGGTGAGGGAGAAGATTATAGTACAGTACTACTACACATGTGTACTAACTAGTAAGTAATAGGATACACACAAGTAACTAGGTGTAGTTGTAGAAGGGGCCTAGATAGTACCCAAGACACATACTGCTAGAAAATTGTTGTTATGGGTGAGACAAGAGAGCAGGTGGTACTCTGTGGTGCTGCTAGGAAGGGAATTATGGCCACTCGGAATAAATTAACAGTGAGTAGTCCATGGAGTGTCACCAGCAGCAAGATAGTACTACTCTTCTAGTACTCCGGCAAGAATAATAAAGTATATAATACACAGGCAAGGCGGACTTGGTGCTAATAGAATACAGGAGCAGGGAGTAGCACAGTAATTAACAAAGAAATGAACAACATATAAAATACTCCTACTAGTGTAGTAGTTAAGATGATGAGACAAAGGACAGCAACATGCAGAGTTTCTGATGCACTGGTGTGGCTCAACACAGCTGCACCACACCGAGGCACTGTTGTTCCATCGAGCTCGACCATGTGCAGGGCTTCATCGTCGCCGTTGAGGTCCCGGTGGTCGTCCTAGTCCATGGAGTGTGAACCTTATTATTTCATTTCAGATAAAGCATTAAACACAAATGGCATGTATATGGATCACTGTGGACAAGCAAACTTTGCTAATAAATATGAACAAGGCCTACTATAGCATAGCAGGAAAGGAGTTAGATTAACTCAAGTATTGGTGACTAATAGACCTATTATTTCATTTTAGAGAAAGCCTGAGACACAAATGGTATGCATATAGATCCCAAGGACAAGCAAACTTAGCTAATAAATATGAACAAGGTCTACTATAGCATAGCAGGCAAGTATTGGTGACTGATAGACCTATATTAAGAGTAAACAGAACATTGGGATAATATCTGACTTACCATTAGCATTGGGGCTTGCTTCAGATGTCTCGGAGGAATGTCGGCCCTCAGTTATGCGTTGAGCACCAAATGCAGTGTATATCCATCTTCCAGGTCTTCAGATTGTCAAGGATGCATATATACGACAATAGTTGTGACCAGAGCAATTAATACAATACATGGATAAATGTGGTAGGATAACAACTTAAAACGCATCCATTGAAGTGTCAGATGAACAGGTATACAAATGGCAGGTCACAAGAAAATATTTACAACGACAAATCATGTTGTGAATGATAGAAACCAATAACCAATGACAACCTCATGTTATTCCACGTAATCTTCGGCGAGATCTGCAGTCTCCGACAGTTATTAGTGAACAACTCAGGACTTGATAAATGCATACCAAAAGCTTCCAATGATTTGAGGTTCTCGTTCGTATTTCTAAGCAACTTCAACAGGACAAAAACTTCAGTATGACTCATCAATGTAATAACTGATGTGGAGATACAGATGGTTCAGTAATGACCCCATAGCCTCGACAGAAAACGCGCAAACAAAAGGATACGATATTCTGACAAGAGGTGATCATCCTCTAAAAATCAGCCGCTGCTGCTCCACAGGAATCCCGGCGACATCTACTATCTTCTCCTTTAGGTTCAGAACAGTCTCCTAAGAGAAAATATCAACAATTAGTTCGTCAGAAAATAGAGGTCCACCAACGATTCTCGGTTTACAAACAACAGAGGTCCACAAGTGATCAATGAATTAGCCAAATAACACTAGCAGCTCAGCGCCTAGCCCACTGGTGGGAATCAGTAATCGTAACCCCTAATCTAACTAGGAGAGCAACCACCACGCAGCAGAATCACATCACCAAATCGTCCGAGCTCAAATTTTTTACATCACCACGCGGGACAAATCTAGCCATTGCTACACCTACACCGGGGGCAGGAGGCGGCAAGGAGGAACCTGAGACCGCGCGCGCGAACGCGCCGGCGGAGGGGCAGTGTCGGAGGAGGATCCAGCGGAGGGAGGATGGCGACGCGGATCGTAGCCTTGTCGTCGCCATGTGGAGGATTTGCTAGCGAGCTAGGGTTTCGGCCACGGGAGTCCTGGTTGAGACACTCGATGCTGGTCTGGTCGATTAAGTCGACCAGATCCACCTACCCGCGCGACACCGACGCGGACGGGGCGGCAGCGGCCGCGGGGTCGACTGCGATAGTCGCGGGTGTGGTGGCCATGGGTGGCTCTCGAAAGCTTATGCAAGGTCGGAGCAGGGACGTGCTCGGGCGATGGCGGGCTTGTGCTCGGGCGACTCGTCTCGTCCGATGACGACTTGCGTTGCGTGAGAGGAGGAGGGCATGGGGGAGGCCATGGACGGCGGTGAGCTCTACCGGAGGGAGTTGGAGGTCGGGGCGGGAGGATGAGTGGTTCTGACTTGGATTGAATCTGGGAGGGAGAAGGGGGCAGCGGCGGCTGGAGTGGGAGGGGAGTTAGGGTTTGGGTGGTTGGGCTGCGGGTGGGACGAGGGGTGAGAGGTGAGGGGTGTGGGCCGTTGGATCTGGGAGTATCCGACGGTCTGCGATGCTTGATCCGCGTGACATGTCCATAGACCAATCAGAACGAAGTATAGGCTTTGATGATGTTATGACCATGTAAATTGGTCTTAATCGATTAACAATAAGCAAAGAACTACGAATCAGCCAGATGATTTTGTCTAGAAATCATCAGCCTAGCTAGCCTCCCGATATGGCATTGACTATCGTTCGATCACATCAATATGTCACGACGGCACCGAGCGTCAAAAAGTTTCAACGCAGCACCGATAACATCCCCACGAAGCTCCATTACAGCTCTCAACGACGTGCTAAGAGCTCCAACGCAGCACCACGGTGCCCGATGAAGCCCCGTTGCAGTGTCGGGGAGATCCAACGCAGCACCACAATGCCCGGCGGTAAGTTCCCTTCTCTTTTTATGACAATGTTTACGTA
The DNA here is from genome assembly GCA_902687465.1 of Secale cereale. NCBI lineage: Eukaryota > Viridiplantae > Streptophyta > Magnoliopsida > Poales > Poaceae > Secale > Secale cereale. Next base: position 157,845,891 of record LR738711.1, on the reverse strand, counting down.
CGGTTCCCTCAAATAACTAGAGGTAGTTTCATACTAGGTGGAATTTTCATCGATTCACTACGAAGCGGGGCAAATTTTAACTACAGCTGCCTCATAGTTTGTTCAAATGATTCTATATTCCGCACAAGTTTGCATCTTGGAATTACAAACAATGTTACCAAAGGGATTTTTTATTTTATTTTCACAAAAAATCAATTTTACATTTTTTAGTGCCCAAAATAAGTTTGTTTGTGAAGGACCTACCATATATTTGTTGCAAAATTGGAACAAATCAATTTTCTAAAATAATATGACATATTTAATGCACAATTGACTAAATGGTTGGGTGCAAAAAGTTTTGATCCACCTCTGGTGAAAAAGACAAATTTCCGCCGATTCAGTTGGAAATGGTTCAAATTTGAACTCTAGCTTCCTCATAGTTTGTTATTTATTTTTTCCAAAAATAATTTTAAGGTACAAAAGTAACTATTTAATCAAAGAAACACCAAAAATTTTCCAAGATTCAACCACTAGGTAGGAACGGTCATGCCCGTCGATTTGACCGCATTTTGAAACGGGCATGAAAAAAACAAAAAAATCAGAAAATTGCAAAATTGGAGGTTTTTTTGTGAAGGACCTCCCAAATAATTGTTGCAAAATTGGACCAAATCATTTTTATAAAATACTAGGCCATATTTAATGCACAATTGACCAAATGGTTGGGTGTAAAAAGTTTTGATCCACCTCTCGTGAAAAAGACAAATTTCGGCCGATTCAGATGGAAGTGGGTCAAATTTGAATTGCAGCTGCCTTGTAGTTTGCTCTTTATTTTTTACAAAAATCATTTCTAGGTACATAAGTATCTATTTAATCAGAGAAACACCAAAAAAATACCAAGATTCAACCACTAGCTAGGAACAGTCATTCCCGCCGTTTTGACCGCATTTTGAAACGGGCATAAAAAATTCAAAAAAAATCAAAAAATTGGAAAACCTTCGCGTTGTGTCATTATATATGACCAAGTTACTAGGAAAAATAATAAACTTGTAATACGGCAATTCTTTAAAAAAAGTGTTCTCATAAATGAGCTATCATGCGTGAAGATTCATGGCTTTCAAGCCAAATGATCAATCATATGGCCACATTCAAGGCATAGTTTGTTCAAATGATCTCATATTGTGCACAAAGAGTGCATCTTGGAATGGCAAACAATATTGCCTAAGGAAGTTTTCATTTTCTTTGGACGAAAAAATCATTTTCTAATTTTCGAGTGCCCAAAAGTAGGTTTTTTTTGTGAAGGACCTCCCAAATAATTGTTGCAAAATTGGACCAAATCATTTTCATAAAATAGTAGGCCATATTTAATGCACAATTGACCAAATGGTTGGGTGTAAAAAGTTTTGATCCACCTCTCGTGAAAAAGACAAATTTCGACCGATTCAGATGGAAGTGGGTCAAATTTGAACTATAGCTGCCTTGTAGTTTGCTCTTTATTTTTAAAAAAAAATCATTTCTAGGTACATAAGTATCTATTTAATCAGAGAAACACCAAAAAAAATACCAAGATTCAACCACTAGCTAGGAACAGTCATTCCCGCCGTTTTGACCGCATTTTGAAACGGGCATAAAAAATTCAACAAATTCAAAAAATTGGAAAACCTTCGCATTGTGTCATTATATATGACGAAGTTACCAGGAAAAATAATAAACTTGTAATACGGCAATTCTTTTAAAAAAGTGTTCTCAGAAATGAGTTATCATGCGCGAAGATTCATGGCTTGCAAGCCAAATGATCAATCCTATGGCCACATTCATGGCATAGTTTGTTCAAATGATCTCATATTGTGCACAAAGGGTGCATCTTGGAATGGAAAACAATATTGCCTAAGGAAGCTTTCATTTTCTTTGGACGAAAAAATCATTTTCTATTTTTCGAGTGCCCAAAAGGAGGTTTTCTTGTGAAGGACCTCCCAAATAATTGTTGCAAAATTGGACCAAATAAATTTTCTAAAATACTAGGCCATATTTAATGCACAATTGACCAAATGGTTGGGTGTAAAAAGTTTTGATCCACCTCTCGTGAAAAAGACAAATTTCGGCCGATTCAGATGGAAGTGGGTCAAATTTGAACTGTAGCTGCCTTGTAGTTTACTCTTAATTTTTACAAAAATCATTTCTAGGTACATAAGTATCTATTAAAACAGAGAAACACCAAAAAAATACCAAGATTCAACCACTAGCTAGGAACAGTCATTCCCGCCGTTTTGATCACATTTTGAAACGGGCATAAAAAATTCAAAAAATTGGAAAACCTTCGCATTGTGTCATTATATATGACCAAGTTACCTGGAAAAATAATAAACTTGTAATACGGCAATTCTTTTTAAAAAGTGTTCTCAGAAATGAGCTATCATGCGTGAAGATTCATGGCTTTCAAGCCAAATGATCAATCCTATGGCCACATTCATGGCATAGTTTGTTCAAATGATCTCATATTGTGAATAAAGGGTGCATCTTGGAATGGCAAACAATATTGCCTAAGGAAGTTTTCGTTTTCTTTGGACGAAAAAATCATTTTCTATTTTTCGAGTGCCCAAAAGGAGGTTTTTTTGTGAAGGACCTCCCAAATAATTGTTGCAAAATTGGACCAAATCAATTTTCTAAAATACTAGGACATATTTAATGCACAATTGACAAAATGGTTGGGTGTAAAAAGTTTTGATCCACCTCTCATGAAAAAGACAAATTTCCGCCGATTCAGTTGGAAGCGGGTCAAATTTGAACTGCAGCTGCCTCATAGTTTGCTATTTATTTTTTCCAAAAATCATTTCTAGTTACATAAGTACCTATTTAATCATAAATACATGGTTTGGTGGCGATACGTCGAGGTTTGGGCGGTGGTCGAGGGCCCCAACTCTAGAGCGCGTAAACTCGCATGCCCGCCGCGTGGTCACCGCGTGACTGTGGCGTTGCCATGTGTTCTGGGCGGCCTAGGCATGTCTAGTGGGTTGGGCACTCCCCAGGTAGGTGCTAGGAAGAAAATTACAACATAAGATTCTCACGAGGAGACCGATCGATGCTCAAACATGAATTAGCAGCCAAGTGTTTGATTAGCGGTACGGGAAATGCACGTGGCTTATGGGCGTGAGTTTTGGTTGAGGATGATCAGTTACTAAGAAGACCGTCTTCACAAATTTTCAGCTCAAAAGGAGGATTCTAGGTGGTACTTGCTTTGCAAAGTACCACGCTGGACATAAATACGAATGTTGAAGCTGGGCTCAAAATAATGAATGGATTGAGCTGGAATTTGGTGGAGGATAGTTATTTGGGCATAGGAAAGCACTGCAGAAAATGGATACCATTTGGACATGCCAAAGTGGTACTTCCTTCACAAAGTGTTTTTTTGAACAGAATAGGAAAATGAATATTTTTGAATTATTTTTGAACTAGGCAAGGAAGGTTTTTTTTACATATTTGACGAAGATATGACCCAAAGAATTTATGAGATTTTTTGGGGAATTTTTGGAATGACAGAAATATAGGTTGCTTCACAACCTAGGGCAAAAACTGCCACATGGACATGACACATAGGCAAAACTGATGAGGTGGCGCCTAGTCGTAGCAACCCACCACAATTTACAAGGTTATGACCATCTATATTGGTCATGATCAGCTGGAAATAAGGCAGCGGACCAGTGCTATCTACTTTATGACCATTTCGTGTAAGGAAATTACGACCTTTCTGACCAAAATGGTCGTTATAGTTTAGGGTTTGGAGCCCCCCGAACAGCTTTTGACCAATTGGTCTGAAATGGTCATAGATCTATGACCAATTCTTCTAGGGTCACTGACAGAAGGTCACTAGTTGACATATTTCTTGTAGTGAAGCCTGTATTTACAACAAAGTGAGTGGGAGCACTACAACATTTCTGATAAGTATATGTGAATGACATATTGTTGATCGGAAATGATGTAGAATTTTCTGGAAAGCATAAAGAATTGTTTAAAAGGAGTTTTTCAATGAAAGACCTCGGTGAAGCCGCTTACATATTGGGCACCAAGATCTATAGAGATAGATCAAGACGCTTGATAAGACTTTCGATTAGTACATACCTTGATAAGATTTTGAAGTAGTTTAAAATAGATCAGTCAAATAAGAAGTTCTTGCCTGATTTGTAAGGTGTGAAGTAGAGTAAGACTCAAACCCCGACCACGGCAGAAAAATATAGAGAGAATGAAATTCATTCGCTATGCCTCAGCCATAGGTTCTATAAAGTATGCCATGCTGTGTACCAAACCTGTTGTGTACCTTGCCATGAGTTTGGCGAGGAGGTACAATAGTAATCCAGGAGTAGATCACCGGAAGTGGTCAAAAATTATCCTTAGTAACTGGAGGACTAAGGAAATGTTTCTCGATTATGGAGGTGATAAAGAGTTTGTCGTAAAGAGTTACGCTGATGCAAGCTTTGACACCAATCCAGATGACTCTAAGTTTCAATCTGGGTGCGTATTGAAAGTGGGAGCAATTAGCTAGAGTAGCTCAATGTAGAGCATTGTAGACATAGAAATTTGCGAAATACATACGGATCTGAATGTGACAGACACGTTGACTAAACTTATCTCACAAGCAAAACATGATCACCCCTTATTACTCTTTGGGTGTTAATCACATGGTTATGTGAACCCGTTTGGCAGTTGTTTGTAAGGAAAGACACGGGAGGTTGCCGACTGATGTGAGGAGGTCATGCCAGCAGCTCGGATATCCTAAGGGAAATGTAGCAAACGCAACATCGTCACCCTCATCCTCGACGATCATGTTGTGCATGATCGCACAACATGTCATCACCTTGTTTAGCAGGTCCATGAACAACTGCAAAACGGGCCTGCAGAACTGCAAATGCCCTCTTGACATCCTTTCAAGCTGCTTCTTGTCCTTGGGCGAACTAAGCCTTTTTCTGGCCAACTGGATTATAGATGTTGCAAACAAAGGTAGCCCACGGAGGATAGATACTATCAACCAAATGGTAGTCCATGTTGTACTCATGTCCATCGATAGTATAGTGGCAAGGAGGAGCTTTTCCTTCAGTCAGCCGGTGATCGCTGCAGCACAATGATGTCATTGTAAGACCCGTGCATGCCAAAGAAAGTGTGCCAAATTCAAAGATCTTGTGATCCAACTGCTTCAAGAATGATGGTGGGATTCTTAACCATGATATTTCCCTTGTAAAGCCTTCGGGTAATTCTTCCATTTTCAATGCATGCAGTCAAGAGATCCAAGCAAACCTGGCCCTCTTGCTTCTGAGATTGCCAAGAGCCTCTTGGTGTCTAGCACAATTGGTTCTCTCAGTTACTGAGGTCCGAAAACCTCGACCACGGCAGCTGCAAACCTGACAAGGGCATCTCTGCATGTGCTCTCAGACATCCGTAGGTACCCGTCCCATGAATCGGCGGTCATGCTATATGCAAGCATCCGGAGTGCGGCCATGCACTTCTGGTAACCAGAGAACCCAATGATTCCCACAACGTCCTTCTTCAGGATGAAGTAGTCATCATAGGACCAGAAGCCATGGTACAAACGATCGAAGACAGTCTTATGCATCCAAAAACGCTGGCAAAAATAGTCATCAAAGAGTGCATCGGGGCAAAGTAGTCGGCCATCAGTGTCAAATGGTCGCGCGCACTATTGCGGTTGAGCACCCGATGACCCTTGATCGAGCCCTTGAAATTTAGAACATGCTCATCCGCACGCTCCGCGTCTTCAAAGACCGCCTGCATCATCGCCGTCTCATCGGAGTACTCCTCGTCGGACGACTCAACATACTGCTCGTATATGTACTCCAAATCAGAATCAATTTCTAGAAAGAAGAAGGGCAAACTGTTTTAGCTCCGGTGATTCATCGAAAAGTTGCCCGGGCATGGTGAGTATAGCAGTAGCGGATGATACCTAGCGGGGCGGTCAGAGGACAGGGGTTGAACTGCGACGGAGGAGAAGCGGGGTGGAGCGCCAGAGGTGACGAAGGCGTAGAGTTCTGGCAGGGGTGTAGCGTGGCGGTAGGGGTGGTGGAGCGGCGACGAAGACAAGATAGAAATAATGAAGAAGAGAAAATGGAAAGGATGGAGGCGCGGGGTCGAGGAAGGGTTTTTGGTTGGCCGGGGATGTCGGAGTCCTACATGTCTGATGTCCGGACTCCCGCAAAGCTCCCGCACGTTTCTCCGGTTTACGGGGAAAAAAACGCGTCCGGACCGCTCCGCAGAGCGATACAGGCCCGTTTGGATGGCTTCGGAGGTCCGAACAGATGCAGATGGTTTACGTGTCCGCCTTAAAGATGCCCTAATGACCCCAGATCTAAATGGTTCGGCTTTGTGACGTCATCCCCCATTATTGAGTTGGTAGGTGTAGTGTGACATGTTTTTTTCTAGACCTTTGTTGCACAATAATTTAATAAATAGGATTGTGTGCATCTTTTAATTCCGGAAATTATACTTCTTTTCTAGAAAAATCTCTTTAGCATAAAGATGTATATTCCTTACTATACAATCATTATTCCCACACGAGAAGAAGTGGGCTTGCTAAGCCGAGACACTCGCTCACGGTAATACCGGGCAGAGCAGAACCTTTGAATCGGTTCAAGCACAAGGTCATGATCGGCACAACTCGCCGAAGCAGAGTACAGTGCAGGCCCACGGATACACATGCAAACTGACGTGCCACGGTCCATCCTCGTCTATCAACACATCGCTGTCACTGCAAAGGAGATGACGAGCATGCAGAAGCAAGGGATCGTGCAATCTGACAAAGGACAAATATTAGTGAGGTCTCCAAGGAGACAGAGCAGAGATGGCAGCCGCGCTCAGACAAGTGGTTAGCCTAACCGAACCCACTGCAACGGATCCTCAGATCGCGCGGTGCCCAATGGTCCAGGCGTCCAGCCACTGCTACCGCTGCGACGATCCACGTGACAGTGTTGGGCGAGTTCGAACACAAAAAAGATGAAACGTCGCTGCACAAGGCAAATTCTCAAACGGAGAAATGAAGTGGGGAAAACCCTCTTTTCTGCTTGTCCCTGCAAATTATCGGCATTTCTTTTTTTTTCTTTTTTAAAACGCCCCAAAAAAGCTGCGGGCAAAAGCAGAAACCAATAAACTAGCTACCCGCTAGGTGGACCTTTGCTTTTGTTTCATCCTTTTATTTACCTTCCTCCGTGAACTTTTTTCAGTCTAGATAATTTTTTAAAAAAAGTCTATGAACTTTTTAAAAAATTTGATGAACTTTTTTACAAAATCTGTGAACTTATTTTCAAACTCTAAGATTTTTCTTATCAAATTCGATGAACTTTTTGTAAAATTTGATGAACTTTTTCTAGATTTCGATGAACTTTTTTCAACTTGGATGAATTGTTTTTGAAATTTGAATGATTTTTTTAGATTGATGATTTTTTCAAATTTTTGATTTTTTTTTTAAAAAAATCAATGATTTTTTTTAGTTCGTTAACTTTTTCAATTCGTGATTTGTTTTGAAATCTGTGATCTTTCAAATCTTCTCCCCAAATCTGTGTGCGAAATAAATAGTGCGGCTTTACTTATTTTTAATTCATTCGCGCTGGAAATGTTCACGAGCGATTGGTTGCTCCAGTGGTTAGGCGACTGGAACGGAAACTTTATTTCGCGCGGTCGAATCCTCATGGGAGCAATCCTTTCTTAGGCTATTTTTTGCGCTATAGATAAGGCCTGTCGTGGGCTGGCCCAGCAGCCGCGGCTGTGAGCGCCAGCTTCCTGAACCGGCGCTTAGCTTTTCAGCGGTTTTGGGAGCCTTCTACGAGGTTCCATCCGGGGTTTTCTGGTTTTTGGAACCTTCTAGAAGGTTCCTGAACCGTTTTTTCCTTCATTTCTATATCGTTTTTCCTGTTTTTACCTTCTTTTCTGTCACTTCTTCTTATTTATTTTTCTTGCCTTTTTTCCTTCTTCTTTTTCTTTTCGCTTCTCTTCTTTTTAATTTTTGTAAGGTTAATTGTGATTTTTCGACAAAACCTTCAGATAAATTAAAAAATGTATATATCCCAAATTCGTTCACTTTTCAATAAAAACTGTTTTAAAATTTTCAAAAAAAAATCAAAAAATGTTCACTGCTTTTGTAAGGATCTTCGAAAATTCAAAAATGCATACAACTTCAAATTTCAAAAAGGTAAAAATTTCATGATTTTGTTCATAAATTCAAAAAATGTTCAAGAATTTCATGCTTTTCAAAAAATCCTTTCTTTGGGGATTTTTTGTGCTATAGATAAGGCCTGTCGTGGGCTGGCCCAGCAGCCGCGGTTGTGAGCGCCAGCTTCCTGAACCGGCGCATAAAGCGCCGTTTAGGAGCTCTCCAAATTATCAGTGCTACTGTGCACAGGGGATCGAGCTAGCTTTCGGGGTCGGCCGAACCATTAAGCTTTTCAGCGGTTTTGGGAGCCTTCTACGAGGTTCCATCCGGGGTTTTCTGGTTTTGGGACCTTTCTAGAAGGTTCCTGAACTGTTTTTTCTTCATTTCTATATCGTTTTTCCTGTTTTTACCTTCGTTTCTTTCTCTTCTTCTTATTTATTTTTCTTTCCTTTTTTCCTTCTTCTTTTTCTTTTCGTTTCTCTTCTTTTTAATTTTTGTAAGGTTAATTGTGATTTTTCGACAAAACCTTCAGATAAATTAAAATATGTATATATATTCCGAATTTTTTCATTTTTCAAAAACAAAATGTTTTCAAATTTTCAAAAAAAAATATAAAAAAAAATTCACTGCCTTTGAAAAGATCTTCAAAAATTCAAAAATGCATAGAACTTCAAATTTCAAGAAGGTACAAATTTCATGATTTTGTTCATAAATTCAAAAAATGTTCAAGAATTTCAGAAAATTGTACCTATGTTCAAAATATGTTCAAATTTTAAAGTATAGTTCACAAATTAAAATAAAATTTTGAGAGTTTCAAAAAAGATCTAGTTTTCAAAGGAGAATCACAAATTTTGCAAATGTTCAAGTGTTGAAAAAAAAATCAAAATTTCAAGAAATTTTAAGTATTGATTTTTTTTAATAATCATTTTTTCAAGCTCGCTCCTACTTTTAAAAAAAGGTTCGTAATTTTAAAAAAACTTGCTTTAAATTTTGTTCCTTTGTTGTCAAGAAATGTTTGAGATTACCCAAAAATGATTGTGTTTAAAAAAATAGTTTGAGTTTAAAAAATATTCGTTTTTAGAAAATGTTCAGAGTTTCAAAAATTAATAGATGTTCGCATTTTGAAATATGCATAAAATTTTCAAATTTTTGTTCCCGTTGTTCATAAATATTTGATTTTATGAACATTATTTTCCTTTTAAAAATTGTTTACAATTCCATTGTTCAAAAATCTTTAGAAAGTGTGCAGAGCACCCGTTGTATTTGATTTTTAGATTTTCACGCTGATCTTAATGCTGTTGCACTCTTTTGCTGAACTGGTTGGCAGTTAGTGTACACTAGCAATTGGTCGGGAATTTGATTCCTTTTGTGGTCACGCTTCCGATGAATTTTTACATCACATTGTATAGGCGCATTGGGAACTGACGCATTGGCCAATGGGCCGACCTGAAAGATGAATAAAACTGATTCTTATTGATTGATTTGGTGAGGCATACAAGTGTATATAAGAGGGTACAAACCAACTTGGGGTAAGGTTACAAAGCTGACTTGGACTAGGAGTCGTATACGATAAAGACTACTCTAACACCCC
>LR738711.1:157820466-157836085 GCA_902687465.1 Secale cereale | reverse complement strand
GTATCAACGGCAGGCTCAACGACGTTGAGACTGAAACAGATATCTTGAAACGGCTTAGTAGGCAGTGCCTTGGTGAAAATGTCAGCAAATTGAGCCGTAGAGGGAACATGAAGCACTCGAACCTGACCAAGAGCGACCTTCTCACGAACAAAATGAATATCAATCTCAATATGCTTTGTGCGTCGGTGTTGAACTGGATTGCCGGTCATGTAGACTGCTGATATGTTGTCACAATAGACAATAGTGGCCTGCTCAATAGGCTTGTGTAGCTCGAAGAGTAACTGCCGAATCCAGATTGTATCTGCAACGGCATGTGCCACGGCGCGATACTCAGCCTCGGCAGACGAACGTGAGACCGTAACCTGTCTTTTCGAGGACCAAGAAATTAAATTGTTACCAAGAAAAACACAAAAACCGGAAGTGGACCTTCGAGTGTCATGACAACCAGCCCAGTCTGCATCAGAGTATGCGGTAAGAGAGTTTGGAGAAGAATTATTTAGGTGGAGACCATGATTGAGAGTTCCTTTTAAATACCGAAGAATGTGTTTAACATGATTATAGTGAGGAACCCGTGGATCATGCATATAGAGACATGCTTGTTGAACAGCAAAAGAGATTTCAGGACGAGTAATGGTGAGATATTGGAGAGCACCTGTTAGGCTACGATAGAGAGTAGGATCTGAAAAGGGTTCACCGGCAGCCGAAAGTTTAAAACTAGTATCGACAGGAGTGCGAGATGATTGACAGTCAAGCATACCGGCACGATTAAGTAGATCAAGAATATACTGGCGTTGGGAAAGAAAAAGGCTGGAGGAATCTCGAACAACAGTAATGCCTAAGAAATGATGAAGGAGTCCTAGGTCAGTCATAGAAAATTCAGATCTAAGAAGAGAGACAATATGATCTAAGAAATTTTGAGGGGATGCGGTGAGAATGATATCATCTACATAGAGAAGTAAATAGGCAGTGTCGGAATTTTGATGATACACAAAAAGAGAGGTGTCCGAGAGAGATGGAGTGAAGCCTATTGTTTGGATGAAGGAGGAGAAGCGTTGAAACCAAGCTCTTGGGGCCTGTTTAAGACCGTAGAGAGATTTCTGAAGAAGACAGACATGAGTTGGAAAGGATGGATTTTCAAAACCCAGAGGTTGCTGACAGTAGACAGTTTCTTGAAGGGAACCATGGAGGAAAGCATTTTTAACATCAAGTTGGTGAATAGGGCAGGAAGAAGAGACAGCAACACTAAGAACGGTACGAATGGTGCTAGGTTTAACAACAGGAGAAAATGTTTCATCGTAATCAATTCCTTGTTGTTGAGAAAAGCCACGACAAACCCACCTGGCTTTATATCGTGAGAGGCTCCCATCGGAGTGAAACTTTTGGCGAAAAATCCATTTGCCAGAAACAATATTTGTGTTGGGAGGACGAGGAACAAGTTGCCATGTGTTGTTTTGAAGTAAAGCATTATATTCTTCTTGCATGGCAGCGGCCCAATTGGGATCAGGTAGAGCAGTTTTGTAATTCTTTGGGAGGGAAGTGAGAGATACGGTGGTATGAAGGTTTAGGCGGTTTTGGGGTTGTTGAAATCCTTATTTGGCCCTAGTACGCATGGGATGATCATTAATCGGGACTGCTGTAGGAATAGCACGAGGGGGTAGCGTGGGTACGGGTGAGTCCGGCGCAGCGGAAGAGTCGGACGAAGGAGCATGGTTGGGTGGTGGAGAGGGAGCAGGGACCGGGGGTGTTGGGGAGGGAGCAGGGGTCGAGGGTGTTGGGGTCGAGGGTGTTGGGGACGTCTCGGGTGGGGTGAGGGGAGGGTTGGTATTGGTTGTGGCTGGTGTTAAAGTTGTTGGTGGTATGTTGTGTTCATCATGAGGGGGTGCAGGAAGGGGAGTATATAGTTGGAAAGGACGGGGAGAGGGGGTGTTTGCCGAGCTAGGGGTGTTGGATGATGTAGTAGTTGTTGGGAACGTAGTATTTTCAAAATTTTCCTACGATCACACAAGATATATCTACTAGATGCATAGCAACGAGGGGGAGAGTGTGTCTACGTACCCTCGTAGACCGGAAGCGGAAGCGTCAAGTGACGCGGCTGATGTAGTCGAACTTCTTCGCGATCCAACCGATCAAGCACCGAACGTACGGCACCTCCGCGTTCAGCACACGTTCAGCTTGATGACGTCCCACGAGCTCTTGATCCAGTTGAGCTTCACGGGAGAGTTTCGCCAGCACGACGGCGTGGTGACTGATATGATGTATCTACCGGCGCAGGGCTTCGCCTAAGCACTGCGACGGTATGACCGAGGTGTGTTTCTGTGGAGGGGGGCACCGCACACGGCTAGAACAATTCAACTTGTGTGTCCTAGGGTGCCCCCTGCCCCCGTATATAAAGGAGCAAGGGAGAGGCCGGCCCTAGAGGGGGCGCGCCAAGTGTGGGGAGTCCTACTAGGACTCCCAAGTCCTAGTAGGATTCCCCTTTCCTTTCCGGAGTAGGAGAGAAGGAAAGAGGTGGAGAGGGAGAAGGAAAAGGGGGCTGCACCCCTTGTCCAATTCGGACCAGAGGGGGGGGCGCGCGCCTCCTTCCTTTTGGCCTTTCTCCTCTATTCCCGTATGGCCCAATAAGGCCCATATACTCCGAAAAATACCCGAATCACTCGGAACCTTTCCGATGTCCGAATATAGTCGTCCAATATATCGATCTTTACGTCTCGACCATTTCGAGACTCCTCGTCATGTCCCCGATCTCATCCGGGACTCCGAACTCCTTCGGTACATCAAAACTCATAAACTCATAATACCGATCGTCATCAAACGTTAAGCGTGCGGACCCTACGGGTTCGAGAACTATGTAGACATGACCGAGACTCATCTCCGGTCAATAACCAATAGCGGAACCTGGATGCTCATATTGGCTCCTACATATTCTACGAAGATCTTTATCGGTCAAACCACATAACAACATACGTTGTTCCTTTTGTCATTGGTATGTTACTTGCCCAAGATTCGATCGTCGGTATCTCTATACCTAGTTCAATCTTGTTACCGGTAAGTCTCTTTACTCGTTCCGTAATACATCATCTCGTGACTAACTCATTAGTCTTTTGCTTGCAAGGCTTATTATGATGTGCATTACCGAGAGGGCCCAGAGATACCTCTCCGACACTCGGAGTGACAAATCCTAGTCTTGATCTATGCCAACACCACGAACACTTTCGGAGACACCTGTAGAGCATCTTTATGATCACCCAGTTACGTTGTGACGTTTGATAGCACACAAGGTGTTCCTACGGTATTCGGGAGTTGCATAATCTCATAGTCATAGGAACATGTATAAGTCATGAAGAAAGCAATAGCAGTAAAACTAAACGATCATAGTGCTAAGCTAACGGATGGGTCTTGTCCATCACATCATTCTCCTAATGATGTGATCCCGTTGATCAAATGACAACTCATGTCTATGGTTAGGAAACATAACCATCTTTGATCAATGAGCTGGTCTAGTAGAGGCATACTAGGGACACTCTGTTTTGTCTATGTATTCACACATGTACTAAGTTTCCGGTTAATACAATTCTAGCATGAATAATAAACATTTATCATGATATAAGGAAATATAAATAACAACTTTATTATTGCCTCTAGGGCATATTTCCTTCAGTCTCCCACTTGCACTAGAGTCAATAATCTAGCTCACGTCGCCATGTGATTTAATACCGATAGTTCACATCGTTATGTGAATAACACCCATAGTTCACATCGCCATGTGACCAACACCCAAAGGGTTTACTAGAGTCAATAATCTAGTTCACATCGCTATGTGATTAATACCCAAGAGTAATAAGGTGTGATCATGTTTTGCTTGTGAGAGAAGTTTAGTCAACGGGTCTGTCACATTCAGATCCGTATGTATTTCACAAATTTCTATGTCTACAATGCTCTGCATAGAGCTACTCTAGCTAATTGCTCCCACTTTCAATACGCATCCAGATTGATACTTAGAGTCATCTGTATTTAGTGTCAAAGTTTGCATCGGCGTAACCCTTTACGACGAACTCTTTATCACCTCCATAATCGAGAAACATTTCCTTAGTCATCCAGTTACTAAAGATAATTTTGACCGCTGTACAGTGATCTACTCCTGGATCACTATTGTACCCCCTTGACAAACTCATGGCTAGGTACACAACATGTTTGGTACACAGCATGGCATACTTTATAGAACCTATGGCTGAGGCATAGGGAATGGCTTTCATTCTCTCTATATTTTTCTGCCGTGGTCTGGCTTTGAGTCTTACTCAACTTCACACCTTACAAGTCAGGCAAGAACTCCTTCTTTGACTGATCCATTTTGAACTACTTCAAAATCTTATCAAGGTATGTACTCATCGAAAATCTTATCAAGCGTCTTGATCTATCTTTATAGATCTTGATGCCCAATATGTAAGCAGCTTCACCAAGGTCTTTCTTTGAAAAACTCCTTTCCAACACTCCTTTATGCTTTCCAGAAAATTCTACATCATTACCGATCGACAATATGTCACTCACATATACTTATCAGAAAGGTTGTAGTGCTCCCACTCACTTCTTGTAAATACAGGCTTCACCGCAAGTCTGTATAAATCTATATGCTTTGATCAACTTATCAAAGCGTATATTCCAACTCCGAGATGCTTGCACCAGTCCATAGATGGATCGCTGGAGCTTGCACATTTTGTTAGCACCTTTAGGATTGACAAAACCTTCTAGTTGCATCATATACAAGTCTTCTTTAATAAATCCATTAAATAATGCAATTTTGTTATCCATTTGCCAGATTTCATAAAATGCGGCAATTGCTAACATGATTCGGACAGACTTAAGCATCGCTATGGGTGAGAAAGTCTCATCGTAGTCAACTCCTTGAACTTGTTGAAAAACTTTTGTAACAAGTCGAGCTTTGTAAACAGTAACATTACCGTCAGCGTCAGTCTTCTTCTTGAAGATCCATTTATTTTCGATGGCTTGCCGATCATCGGGCAAGTCAACCAAAGTCCACACTTTGTTCTCATACATGGATCCCATCTCAGATTTCATGGCCTCAAGCCATTTTGCGGAATCTGGGCTCATCATCGCTTCCTCATAGTTCGTAGGTTCATCATGGTCCAGTAACATGACTTCCAGAACCGGTTGCCGTACCACTCTGATGCGGAACGAACTCTGGTTGATCTACGAAGTTCAGCAGAAACTTGATCTGAAGTTTCATGATCATCATCATTAGCTTCCTCACTAATTGGTGTAGGAATCACTGGAACTAGTTTCTGTGATGTTCCACTTTCCAATTTGGGAGAAGGTACAATTACCTCATCAAGTTCTACTTTCCTCCCACTCACTTCTTTCGAGAGAAACTCCTTCTCTAGAAAGGATCCACTCTTAGCAACAAAGACCTTGCCTTCGGATCTGTGATAGAAGGTATACCCAACAGTTTCTTTTGGGTATCCTATGAAGATTTACTTCTCTGATTTGGGTTTGAGCTTATCATGTTGAAACTTTTTCACATAAGCATCGCAGTCCCAAACTTAAAGAAATGACAGCTTAGGTTTCTCGTCAAACCACAGTTCATACGGTGTCATCTCCACGGATTTAGATGGTGCCCTATTTAACGTGAATGTAGCTGTCTCTAATGCATAACCCCAAAAGCGATAGTGGTAGATCGGTAAGAGACATCATCGATCGCACCATATCTAATAAAGTACGGTTATGACGTTCAGACACACCATTACACTATGGTGTTCCAAGTGCCGTGAGTAGTGAAACTATTTCACATTGTTTTTACTGAAGGCCAAACTCGCTAACTCAAATATTTTACCTCTACGATCATATCGTAGAAACTTTTATTTTCTTGTTACGATGATTCTCCACTTCACTCTGAAATTCTTTGAACTTTTCAAATGTTTCAGACTTGTGCTTCATTAAGTAGATATACCCATATCTGCTCAAATCATCAGTGAAGGTCAGAAAATAACGATACCCGCCGCGAGCTTCAACACTTATTGGTCCACATACATCTGTATGTATGATCTCCAACAAATCTGTTGCTCGCTCCATTGTTCCGGAGAACGGAGTTTTAGTCATCTTGCCCATGAGGCATGGTTCGCAAGTACCAAGTGATTCATAATCAAGTGATTCCAAAAGTCCATCACTATGGAGTTTCTTCATGCGCTTTACACCATTATGACCTAAACGGCGGTGCACAAATAAGTTGCACTATCATTATTAACCTTGCCTCTTTGGCTTCAATATTATGAATATGTGTATCACCACGATCGAGATCCAACAAACTATTTTCATTGGGTGTATGACCAACGAAGGCTTTATTCATGTAAACAGAATAACAATTATTCTACGACTTTAAATGAATAACCATATTGCAACAAATATGATCAAATCATATTCATGCTCAACGCAAATGCCAAATAACATTTATTTAGGTTTTACACTAATCCTGAAAGTATAGGGAGTGTGCGATGATGATCATATCAATCTTGGAACCACTTCTAACACACATCGTCACTTCACCTTTAACTAGTCTCTGTTCATTCTGCAATTCTCGTTTCGAGTTACTAATTTTAGCAACTGAACCGGTATCAAATACCCAGGGGTTGCTATGAACACTAGTAAAGTACACATCAATAATCTGTATATCAAAATATACCTTTGTTCACTTTGCCATCCTTCTTATCCGCCAAGTATCTAGGGCAGTTCCACTTCCAGTGACCATTTCCTTTGCAGTAGAAGCACTTAGTTTCAGGCTTGAGTTTTAGCTTTGGGTTTCTTCACGGGAGTGACAACTTGCTTGTCATTCTTCTTGAAGTTCCCCTTCTATCCCTTTGCCCTTTACTTGAAACAAGTGGTCTTGTTAACCATCAACACTTGATGCTTTTTCATGATTTCTACCTTCGCCGACTTCAGCATCGCGAAGAGCTCGGGAATTCCTTTCGTCATCCCTTGCATATTATAGTTCATCACGAAGTTCTACTAACTTGGTGATAGTGACTAGAGAACTTTGTCAATTACTATCTTATCTGGAAGATTAACTCCCACTTGATTCAAGTAATTGTAGTACCCAAACAATCTGAGCACATGCTCACTGGTTGAGCTATTCTCCTCCATCTTGTAGGCAAAGTACTGTCAGAAGTCTTATACCTCTAGACACGGGCATGAGTATGAAATACTAATTTCAACTCTTGGAACATCTTATATGCTCCGTGGCGTTCAAAACGTTTTTGAAGTCCCGGTTCTAAGCCGTAAAACATGGTGCACTTAAACTATCAAGTAGTCAACATACCGAGCTTTTGTCAAAATGTTCATAACGTCTACATCTGCTCCTGCAATAGGTCTGTCACCTAGCGGTGCATCCAAGACATAATTCTCTGTGCAGCAATGAGGATAATCATCAGATCACGGAACAATTCCGCATCATTGCTACTAACATCTTTCAACTTAGTTTTCTCTAGGAACATATAAAAAATAAACGGGGAGCAACATCGCGAGCTATTGATCTACAACATAGATATGCTAATACTACCAGGACTAAGTTCATGATAAATTAAAGTTCAATTTAATCATATTACTTAAGAACTCCCACTTAGATAGACATCCCTCTAGTCATCTAAATGATCACGTGATCCAAATCAACTAAACCATGTCCGATCATCACGTGAGATGGAGTAGTTTCAACGGTGAACATCTTATGTTGATCATATCTACTATATGATTCACGCTCGACCTTTCGGTCTCCAGTGTTCCGAGGCCATATCTACATATGCTAGGCTCGTCAAGTTTAACCCGAGTATTCTGCGTGTGCAAAACTGGCTTACACCCGTTGTATTTGAACGTAGAGCTTATCACACCCGATCATCACGTGGTGTCTCAGCACGAAGAACTTTCACAACGGTGCATACTCAGGGAGAACACTTGTACCTTGAAATTTTGTAAGGGATCATCTTATAATGCTACCGTCGTTCTAAGCAAAATAAGAAGCATAATAAGATAAACATCACATGCAAATCAAAATATGTGACATGATATGGCCATCATCATCTTGTGCTTTTGATCTCCATCTCCAAAGCACCGTCATGATCACCTTCGTCACCGGCGCGACACATTGATCTCCATCGTAGCATCGTTGTCGTCTCGCCAACTATTGCTTCTACGACTATCGCTACCGCTTAGTGATAAAGTAAAGCAATTACATGGCGATTGCATTTCATACAATAAAGCGACAACTATATGGCTCCTGCCAGTTGCCGATAACATTACAAAACATGATCATCTCATACAAAACCGTATAACTCATCATGTCTTGACCATATCACATCACAACATGCCCTGCAAAAACAAGTTAGACGTCCTCTACTTGGTTGTTGCAAGTTTTACGTGGCTGCTACGGGCTTAGCAAGAACCGTTCTTACCTACGCATACAAAAACCACAACGATGTTTCGTCAAGTATGTGCTTTTTTAACCTTCACAAGGACCGGGCGTAGCCACACTTGATTCAGCTAAAGTGAGAGAGACAGACACCCGCCAGTCACCTTTAAGCAACGAGTGCTCGTAATGGTGAAACCAGTCTCGTGTAAGTGTACGCGTAATGTCGGTCCGGGCCGCTTCATCTCACAATACCGCCAAAGCAAAGTATGACATGCTGGTAAGCAGTATGACTAGTATCGCCCACAACTCATTGTGTTCTACTCATGCATATCATCTACGCATAGACCTGGCTCATGATGCCACTGTTGGGAACGTAGTATTTTCAAAATTTTCCTACGATCACACAAGATCTATCTACTAGATGCATAGCAACGAGGGGGGGAGTGTGTCTACGTACCCTCGTAGACCGGAAGCGGAAGCGTCAAGTGACGCGGCTGATGTAGTCGAACTTCTTCGCGATCCAACCGATCAAGCACCGAACGTACGGCACCTCCGCGTTCAGCACACGTTCAGCTTGATGACGTCCCACGAGCTCTTGATCCAGTTGAGCTTCACGGGAGAGTTTCGCCAGCACGACGGCGTGGTGACGGATATGATGTATCTACCGGCGCAGGGCTTCGCCTAAGCACTGCGACGGTATGACCGAGGTGTGTTTCTGTGGAGGGGGGCACCGCACACGGCTAGAACAATTCGACTTGTGTGTCCTAGGGTGCCCCCTGCCCCCGTATATAAAGGAGCAAGGGAGAGGTCGGCCCTAGAGGGGGCGCGCCAAGTGTGGGGAGTCCTACTAGAACTCCCAAGTCCTAGTAGGATTCCCCTTTCCTTTCCGGAGTAGGAGAGAAGGAAAGAGGTGGAGAGGGAGAAGGAAAAGGGGGCTGCACCCCTTGTCCAATTCGGACCAGAGGGGGGGCGCGCGCCTCCTTCCTTTTGGCCTTTCTCCTCTATTCCCGTATGGCCCAATAAGGCCCATATACTCCGAAAAATACCCGAATCACTCGGAACCTTTCCGATGTCCGAATATAGTCGTCCAATATATCGATCTTTACGTCTCGACCATTTCGAGACTCCTCGTCATGTCCCCGATCTCATCCGGGACTCCGAACTCCTTCGGTACATCAAAACTCATAAACTCATAATACCGATCGTCATCAAACGTTAAGCGTGCGGACCCTACGGGTTCGAGAACTATGTAGACATGACCGAGACTCATCTCCGGTCAATAACCAATAGCGGAACCTGGATGCTCATATTGGCTCCTACATATTCTACGAAGATCTTTATCGGTCAAACCACATAACAACATACGTTGTTCCTTTTGTCATTGGTATGTTACTTGCCCAAGATTCGATCGTCGGTATCTCTATACCTAGTTCAATCTTGTTACCGGCAAGTCTCTTTACTCGTTCCGTAATACATCATCTCGTGACTAACTCATTAGTCTTTTGCTTGCAAGGCTTATTATGATGTGCATTACCGAGAGGGCCCAGAGATACCTCTCCGACACTCGGAGTGACAAATCCTAGTCTTGATCTATGCCAACACCACGAACACTTTCGGAGACACCTGTAGAGCATCTTTATGATCACCCAGTTACGTTGTGACGTTTGATAGCACACAAGGTGTTCCTACGGTATTCGGGAGTTGCATAATCTCATAGTCATAGGAACATGTATAAGTCATGAAGAAAGCAATAGCAGTAAAACTAAACGATCATAGTGCTAAGCTAACGGATGGGTCTTGTCCATCACATCATTCTCCTAATGATGTGATCCCGTTAATCAAATGACAACTCATGTCTATGGTTAGGAAACATAACCATCTTTGATCAATGAGCTAGTCTAGTAGAGGCATACTAGGGACACTCTGTTTTGTCTATGTATTCACACATGTACTAAGTTTCCGGTTAATACAATTCTAGCATGAATAATAAACATTTATCATGATATAAGGAAATATAAATAACAACTTTATTATTGCCTCTAGGGCATATTTCCTTCAGTAGTGCGTTGTGAGAAAGGAAAAATATGCTCAGCAAAGGTGACATGGCGAGAGACATGAACGTGTCCTGTCTGAAGGTCGAGACAATGATAGCCTTTGTGCTCGATAGAGAAGCCGAGAAAAGCAAATGGGATAGATCGTGGTGACAATTTATTTGTAGAAGTGGCATCGGCATTTGGAAAACAGAGACAGCCGAAAACACGAACCGCAGAGTAGTCGGGGTGGGAAAGAAAGAGGGAATAATAGGGAGTAGTGTTGGGTTTAGTTTTAGAAGGTCGAATATTTAGAAGGAAGGTGGCCATGTGTAGGGCTTCAGCCCAAAACTTGGGAGGCATAGATGATTGAACGAGAAGAGTGCGAACTATATCATTGAGGGTGCGAAGTGAACGTTCGGCTTTACCATTTTGCGGGGAGGTGTAGGGACATGAGAATCTAAGAAGGATGCGAGGATGAATAAAACTGATTCTTATTGATTGATTTGGTGAGGCATACAAGTGTATATAAGAGGGTACAAACCGACTTGGGGTAAGCTTACAAAGCTGACTTGGACTAGGAGTCGTATACGATAAAGACTACTCTAACACGACCCAGTCAAAGCTACGCGTATGCGTCGTCATTCTATTTGACGCAAGATACGACAAATAGAAGCTGCCATGAAGTGGAGTCGCTCGATGATAATGGTTAAGTTTTTTTTAGGTGAACTAGGGAATTTATTCAACATGCAAGACGTTTGGAATACAAATAATGTTTGGAATTATCCCTAGCCACAGGTGTCTACCGACTGCAAGAGAAGATGCAGCCTTAGCAAGCATATGAGCTTCGAAATTTGCTTCACGCCGCTCAAAAGTAAACTGCACTTGGTTGAACTCCCGCCTGCGATGATTGATCTCGTTCAGGACCGGAGCAAAGACTGAAGCTGCACCCTTGTTAATGTTTGTGACAACTTCCAAACAGTCTGAGCCAACCGCAACATCTCTCAGATTAAGGTCTTGGGCTAGTGCCAATGCTTCATTGCAAGCTTGAACCTCAAGGCTAGCAGGGTCGTCAGCCCGTCGAAGATGACAGCGGAAGCTCCAAGGAAACGCCCCGCATTATCTCTGCAGATCGCCGCCGCCGCACCTGACTTACCACTGCGTGAGAGTCCTCCATCTACATTGATCTTCATGCCATTACCCTCTGGAGCAATCCATCTGTGATCCCGTTGCCGCAGGACTGGTGGCGCTTCTGTACGAACAGAGTGAACAGCAGCAATTTCTAGGTCCTGTAGGTATCTTGTTATGAAGCTCATGGTAGTCAGCGGACTTTGAAATTCATTGTCATGAATGGCCCGTCTCCTCGCCCACCATATGGCCCACAATGTCACTAGAACTCGTGCTAGGTCTTGTTGCCTCACCGATTCGAAAAGCCAAAACAGCCATAAACGAGCATCCTCACATTGGTTTGAAATCACATGCTCCAGTAGTTCTTCATCCCCTAGCGCCCAAACGCATCTGGCCATTCGGCAATCAAACAATGAATGCCGCCAATTGTCCTCTGCACTGTTGCAAATTGAGCACATCGGTGACGTTGCCATATTTCTGTCATATCTCGCCGTGCCTGTCGGAAGGGATGTGTGGGCTAATCTCCATGTGAATACTCGCACCTTAGAAGGCACCCTGACTTTCCACAAGTTGGTCCGGTCCTTCCTTTCTACTGCTTGATTCGAATGGCTTGGTCTGTTCTCTAGCCAGTCTTCTCTCTGAACTTTTATACCCGAGATCATCCTGTATGCCGACCGAACCAAAAATATTCCCTTTTTGTCATAGTGCCAAGCCCAAAAATCAGACTGTACTCTCGAGCTAAGTGGTATGTTCATGATGATATCAACATCTGGTGCAATGAAATGTTCCTCAAGAACTTGTCTGTCCCAAGTTTTTGTTGTCGCATCAATAAGTTCAGAAACTAGCATAGGAGGGTCTTGGGATCTTGCACATATGGGCCGCAGCTTATAATCTCTAGGGAGCCAATTCTCCAGCCAAATGTTTGTATCTGCACCCGTACCGATCCTTTTAATTAGCCCCAATGACAACACTTCTTTCCCTTCAACTATCGCGCGCCAAACCTATGAGGGATGCGACCCCAGCTGTGCTGCTAGTAAATCACACTCTGGATAGTACCTTGCTTTAAGGACTCGAGCACTCAACGAATCTGGGTCCTGCATAAGTCTCCAAGCTTGCCTTGCTAAAAGACCTAAATTGAAAAGTTCAATGTATGTGAACCCCATTCCGCCCATGTACTTTGGCTTGCACATAGTTTCCCAAGCAACCCATGCCACCTTCCTCTCTCCGTGTCGACTTCCCCACCAAAATTTCCGGAGAAGACCATTAATATGTTCACATAGACCACGGGGGAGCTTGAAACATGACATAGAATAGGTCGGTATCGCCTGAGCCACCGATTTAATTAACACTTCCTTACCTCCTGCCGAGAGGCATTTATCCATCCACCCTTGTACGTGCTTCCAGACTCTATCCTTAAGATATCTAAAGCAACCCTCTTTAGCTTTTCCAACATCAGTGGGGAGTCCCAGATACTTTTTTGATAAAGATTCATTATGAACCTCTAAAATATTTTTGACATCACCTCGCAAACTTTCAGACACTCCTTTGCTGAAATGTATGGAAGACTTATCAACATTGATTCTCTGTCCAGAAGCATCACAGTATTTTTTCAGAAGACCATTGACACAATTTGCACTCTCACTGGTTGCTTCAAAAAAGAGGAGACTATCATCAGCGAATAAAAGATGGTTCACTTCTGGTGCAGTAGGAGCCACCTTGATACCCCTAACTCCATCCACATGTGTTTTGAGGAGACACGAGAGGCCCTCAGCCACAATGAGGAACAAATATGGAGAGATAGGATCCCCTTGTCGAACTCCTCGTGATGGCCTGAAAAACTCCAAACTTCCACCATTAAAGAGAACCGAGAAAGAGACTGAAGACACACACTCATGACGGTCTCCGTGAAGCGTGGACTAAAGCCCAATTTTAGCATTATAGCCTTTAAGTAAGGCCACTCAAGTCGGTCATATGCTTTCAACATATCTAGCTTTAAGGCACAAAAGCGGTTACACTTCACTCTTCGAGTCTTCATGTAGTGCAAACATTCATAGGCTGTTATAAAGTTGTCCGTAATGAGACGTCCTGGAACAAAAGCCGACTGCTCTTCTGAGATCACTTCAGGGAGAATTATTTTCAGTCTGTTTGCTAAGACCGTTGATGCGATTTTATAGACCACATTACAAAGGCTTATCGGCCGAAATTGTCCTAAAACTTTTGGACTTGCAATCTTGGGGATCAAAACGATGAACGTACGATTAACCTCCTCCGGTGAGTCCTCACCATTAAGTACTCTGATGATCATGCCAGTTATCTCATCACCACATAAGTCCCAATGCCTCTGAAAAAAGTGCGCCGGGAATCCATCTGGTCCCGGCGCCTTTGTGGGAAAAATTTGGAATAAAGCATCTTCAACCTCCTCCTTGTTGTACATTTTGTTTAAATGTGCATTCATCTCCCCATTTACTCTAGATGGTATATGGGAGAGTACCTCCTCCATCCCTATTGTGCCCTGAGACGTATACTAGTTTGAGTAGAATTCGCTTGCCATATTTGCCATGATTTCTGGATCATTGGTAGTAGTACCATCGGCCATCTCGAGCTGATTGATCTTGTTCTTAGCCCGGCGTGCACTTGCTTTTTTCTGAAACAAAGCAGTATTGCAGTCACCCTCGGACAACCATTTAATCCGTGATCGTTGCCGCATCATTACTTCTTTGGTGCATGAAAGTTCAATCAAACGATCCTGTACTCTCTGCTCCTCCTCGCTTGGTCCAACACGATCAGGAACATCACGAAGTGTGGCTAGCTGATGGCATAGGTTGCGTAGCTCCTGCCGGACGGAGCCAAAGGTGCATCGCCCCCAACGTGCCAAAGATTTTGAAACAGACTACAGTTTCCTCGCTAGGTCTTCAATCGTGCCAGCTGGCTGTTCAGAACGCCACGCTTCCTCCACAACTCCACTGAAACAGCTATCAGTCTCCCACATACACTCATATCTGAAAGGCTTCTTTACAGCAAAATGTATACTACTTGTTTCCAACTCAGTTGACAGCGAAATTGGGCTATGATCAGACTTGGCTGCCGTCAAGTGTTCCAAAGATGCAAAGGGAAATTTCAAAGACCAACTTGGTGTAGAAATAGACCGGTCCAAACGCACCCTACAGAATTCCCCTCCAGCAACTCTTTTCTCAAATGTCCAGTCTAGCCCTTTGTAACCCAAGTCCACTTACATCAACCGCTTCTCTAAATCCTGCAATCTGTGCACTATATCGCGTGTTTGGTCCCATCTGCTCCTCAGGTCGGAGTACTTCATTAAAGTCACATATGCACACCCATGGCAATGTACTTTCACTTCGTAAGCGCTTCATAGTTTCCCATGTTTTGTATCTTAGACTTCTATTAGCTTCTCCATAAAAAAGGGTTAAGCGCCATTGCTCATCTCCCAGTTGAGAGACAACCGAGTCAATGTGATATTGTGAGAAATTCTTTATTTCAAGATTTATACAATCCTTCTAGTAGATGCAAAGTCCACCACTTCGACCACTACTAGGAACGGCAAATATATTATTATAACCTAAAGAAACCGCCAGACCCTCCACTCGATCCTTTCTAAGTTGTGTTTCAACAATGCATAGAACCGACGGCGCACAAGCCTCCACTAGATCGCGGAGCTCACAGACGGTCGCCGGGTCGCCAATCCCGCGACAGTTCCAACATAAGGTCCTCATTGGGGTTGGCGGTCCTCCTCGAGGGAGGCCGCCCCATTATGGTCCATCTCTTCAGCTCCAAGTTCTCCATCCTGCCTTCTTCTCTTCACAATCTGAACTTTCTCTGGTGTGGTAGTTGCCTCCTGACTGGAACTGGCAGTAGCCCCTTCAAGCCTCAAAACAGTATCAGCCACCTTGCCAGCAAGATGCGGCAGTGACTGACCCCTGACATTCAACATACCATCAGACGAGACCAGCCTTTTACGTGCACCCTTCTCCCCTGCTTCGCTCTCAGAGGTGAAGTCCATAGCGGTCGCCGCCGCGCCCGAACCATTATGTATCCC
>LR738711.1:157799688-157820337 GCA_902687465.1 Secale cereale | reverse complement strand
TTCCCCCTGCTCTACCTCGACCGCCATCTCCTCCTCCCCGACCACCAAAGGGACGATCAGCTGGAGGTTCCGGTTCCCAGATTAGCCACTCTCCCCATTCAAAGGTTCTTGGATCATGCACCCCATCACCACATTCTTCTGTGACATGCCCCATTACACCACACACAAAACAAAAGTCGGGCAGCTTCTTGTAAAACACTCTATACTTCTTGCTTCCCTTCAATGTTATAGGAACAAAACGAACTAAAGGCTTATCCACATCCAAGAAGACACGAGCTCTCAATGTACTTGATGGATTTATTTTTGCCCTCATTCACAATCACGATGAACGGTGGTTCCCCGACTTTGGCTGCAACCTTTACAGCAAGCTCTCTCCTCCTTGTAAGACCATCAGGTAACCCTTTGATCCTGGCTCAGACCAGAATTTTGTTCAGTTTATACTCATTCACATCCGAGTAGCCATCATAATCCTGGATGACCACTGGTGCCTTACGGAACAGCCATGAGCCACCCTCCATGACCCTCTTCCAATCGCCCAAGCAATGACATTGCACTGAGAACAGATTGGGCCCTTTAATGTTGAACGTAACTCCTTGAGCCAACGACCACGCGTTGCGCATTTGATTGAGTAGCGCTGAGTGGCTGAACGGGCGTGTAGTGTGCACCCGAAACAGTCCTAACCAGCGCACATCGCTGATCAGTTCGTCCACCTCTCCGGAGAAATCCAGATCTTCCTCCTCCTCGCCATGAAGCTTCATGCCCGCAAATTGGTCCTCAAGATCATGCTCTGGCCCATAGTAATCATCATAGGCATGTTCTTCATCATCCAGTTTCCCACTGCCTCCACTTCCATGATTGGCTGCAACCCCATCCTTCACAACTTCCCCATGGTCTCCCTTGTTCTGATCTACATTCCGATATGCATCCGCACTAGCTTCCCCCCCCCCAACCTTCCTCCCGATCAAACATGCAGTTGCCCTCTCTACTGCTACCTCTCTCTCCTGCTGCTTGCCCCCATCGACCTGGGGTCTCAGATCCGCCATGCGCGCGCGTCCTCGCGACTGATATATGTTGGACTCCCAGCCTCCGGACACAGCCCGGCCGCCGGCGAGGTTTGTCGTGGACTCTGGCATGATCGCCAGAGGAAAGGTGGAACCCTAGATCACCTAGGGGGGAAACAACACCTACAACGCGAGGCACATATTGGCTGATAATGGGTAAGTTTGTGGCGTATGTCACGTAAAATAGTACCAGGCCCATATGCATGACATTGCTGTTGGGCTGGGTGTGTACCGATCACTGAGAGCCCAATCCGTATTTGGCACTTTAGACAGAGGCGGTCTGCACGGTATCATGGGTTTTTAATGCAATACAGACAAAGACACTCACATATACGCATGTACACCCACTCCTATGAGCACTTGGAGAGACTGTGCCGACATATCATCTTGAGATTGATGAAATCGCCACACACGCCTTCATAGTCGACAGGAATGTTCCGTTCCATTGACCGCACATCGCCCAAAGACTTGAAATAAAATCAGAAAAATGCTACCACCAATTTCAAGTATAGGATTTGAACCCTGGTGGTTGGTTTCACCGCATAGAACCTAGCCATATGAGCTAGTTTCGAGTCATGTCCTTTTATTTTGAATGTCGGAACTCAAATATCGAGGGACATAGTCTATCCAGTCTAGGTTTGCCTAGGGGTCGCCATATGTGGCTCCCTCAACCTTGGATTTCAATTGTATTCGCATGAACCTTGATCAATAGGGGAATGGATTTTGTCTTAAAAAAGGCGTCACTTATAGTCATTTTGGAAAGGAAATAGTAATAGTTGAGCGATCGCGTGGCCTCGTACACAACATTTGATTCACTCAGATCCAGCATCTCCTATCGCTCCACCTTGCACATGTTGTTGGGCCCACGCATCACTTACCCTCATCGTTATCTCTACTCCGGCCCCATCCACTTGTTTTCTTCTCATTTCTTCCAATCGACTTTGCATGACCGACATGGACTGCTCGTCAGAGCTCGCACCCCCTTTCTTTTCAGACCTCCCATGGCTATTGTTGACTGCTGCCAATCCTACACACCCACCACGCACCACTACAACGGCATCGTCCTTGGCACCTTCGTGACGCGACGACGAGCGCATCAATACAAACGTCGCTCGATGTGTCCACGACCACGCGATTTTGTGACGGTGATTCCCATGGGATGCTACAACCGGAGCATCGATTATGGGTGCTGCAACCAGCACCTCGCACGAGCTGGAGATAACGACCATCGGTGCTACAACCGGTGTCAAGTCAAGCAATTGTTTCTTGTATAGCGGTTGGCTGACGTGTTGTAAACGGCATAATATTGAGCTACAGCCGGCGAGTCGCTTTGCTTGGACCAACGACGGCGAGGCATTTTTTATCGGAATCAATGTTTTCTCTAGGACTAGCAAGAATTTTTGCTATGACCCGGCAACAACGAGCCATCTTTTTGCTGGAACTGGCGATCATTTTTATTAGGATTGGCAGGAATTTTTGTTGCGACCATCGACTACTTGTGATGCTACAAGCACTAGTAGGTGGTGCCGCCACAGTGCTGCAAGGCGACAACAACGAGTTGCAACTGGCGCGAAAGCGAGGTACAACCGGAGAGGCAGTGCGCTGCTACTAACGAAATAAGTTGTTGCGACTCGCAAGATGAGATGCTACAACGAGCAACGATGTAGAGATGGCAACGATGACTCGCGACAGGAGGCGAGGATGCTGGCCGGGGAGGGTTGGGTGAATTTTTTGATGCTTGTGATTTTCGTTTTGGGAAGAAACATATCGATACGGGATACGGGTCGGCTAGGGATGGGGGCATGATCCAACGGTGTAGGGGGCGGATGACACGGCGACCGAGTAGACTCTCGCGTCACACAACCGTTGTAGAGTGTTGGCCTTTTGCAAAGGGCGCACAAACCTCCCAGCACACCTATGTAGGAAATGGGCGAGCCCATATAGCTTGCGTTTTTGTTTTCACGGATGCTGCACCATCTACTTTCGTGAAGCCTCGGGAAGCTCTTCAACCAGTTTTCTGAATCTAAGCTTCCAACTTGTTTTTTCTTGGTTTCTGTTAATTTTTTGTTTTTTCGTTTGCAATTCCTTTTTTCCTTTTTCAATTTTTAAAGTACACGAGTTTTTCTCAAACTCATAAGCTTTTTCAAATTTATGATTTTTTTTCAAATCCTCGAATATATTGTTCCAAAGTCATGAACAATTTTCAAATTCTTGAACATTTATGGAAACCTTGAACAATTTCAAATTCATGAACAGTTTTCAAATCCAAGAACCTTTTTTGCTTCACGAAATATTTTCAAAATCCATGATTTTTTTGAATTCGTGGTATTTTCGCCCAAAAAATTAGGTTGGTGAACTTTTTTCAAATCCATGAAGATTTCCGATTCCACGAGCCTTTTTCAAATCCATGAACTTTTAAATTCATGTTTTTTTTGACAAAATCATACTTTTTCAATTTTCCGAAAACACATGCATATTTTTTCTTCTCAAATGTCAACGATCGATTGTTAACCAGTCAACGACCAACTGGAAAAAACGTCACACCAAAGCCCAGGACAAACCAAGCGAACCGAGCGGCTTACGTTGTGGGGCTACTGCCCAGCTGGTGTCCCATGAGTGCTAGTTCAGATTTCGAGCGGTTAAAGTGCCAATTGGGAGGTCTCCACCGAGAGTACCGACCTGTGACTTTGGTTGTTTTTAGGTGAACTAGGGATTTTATTTAACGTTGAAAACAATAGGAATACATGTAATTTCTAGTAGGATCCCTATCCACAAATGGCAACCAATTGGGAGTGAAGAGGATGGCTTAGCCATGGAATGAGCTTCAAATTTTTCTTCATCCTTTCAAAGCGAAAACTAATTTTAACAAAGTCTTTCATCCCATCTATAATCTCATTAAGAACTAGAGCATATGAAGATAGCGCGATTCGGTTGATATATGAGATGACTTGCATGCCATCCGAGGCTATTATCGCTGCTAAATATTGAGATCCCTTGCTAGTAGCAGTGTTCATTGCATGCATGGGCTTCAAGACGCATCAATCAAACCATCAAACACTATAGCAGAAGTGCCCAGATACTGACCAAACCTATCTCTGCAGACCGCCGCCGCAACGCCCACACTCCCCTGGAGAGAGAGAGAGATCATCATCATGATCTTGACATCATCTTTCTCTGGTATGATCCATCTATGACTCTATTGTAATTGTACCTTCCCCCGAATTGGAAAGTGAAACATCACATAAACTAGTTCCGGTGATTCCTACACCAATTAGTGAGGAAGCTAATGATGATGATCATGAAACTTCAGATCAAGTTTCTGCTGAACGTCGTAGATCAACCAGAGTACGTTCCGCACCAGAGTGGTACGGCAACCCAGTTCTGGAAGTCATGTTACTAGACCATGATGAACCTACGAACTATGAGGAAGCGATGATGAGACCAGATTCCGCAAAATGGCTTGAGGCCATGAAATCTGAGATGGGATCCATGTATGAGAACAAAGTGTGGACTTTGGTTGACTTGCCCGATGATCGGCAAGCCATCGAAAACAAATGGATCTTCAAGAGGAAGACCGACGCAGACGTTAATGTTACTGTTTACAAAGCTCGACTTGTTGCTAAAGGGTTTCGACAAGTTCAAGGGGTTGACTACGATGAGACTTTCTCACCTGTAGTGATGCTTAAGTCTGTCCGAATGATGTTAGAAATTGCCGTTATGATTATGAAATCTGGCAAATGGATGTCAAAACTGCATTCCTGAATGGATATCTCAAAGAAGAGTTGTACATGATGCAACCAGAAGGTTTTGTTGATCCAAAAGGAGCTAACAAAGTATGCAAGCTCCAGCGATCCATCTATGGACTGGTGCAAGCATCTCGGAGTTGGAATATATGCTTTGATGAGGTGATCAAAGCATATGGTTTTATACAGACTTTTGGAGAAGCTTGTATTTACAAGAAAGTGAGTGGGAGCTCTATAGCATTTCTGATATTATATGTGGATGACATATTGTTGATTGGAAATGATATAGAATTTCTGGATAGCATAAAAGGATACTTGAATAAGAGTTTTTCAATGAAAGACCTCGGAGAAGCTGCTTACATATTAGGCATCAAGATCTATAGAGATAGATCAAGACGCTTGATTGGACTTTCACAAAGCACGTACCTTGATAAAGTTTTGAAGAAGTTCAAAATGGATCAGTCGAAGAAAGGGTTTTTGCCTGTGTTACAAGGTATGAAGTTGAGTAAGACTCAATGCCCGACCACTGCAGAAGATAGAGAGAAAATGAAAGTCATTCCCTATGCCTCAGCCATAGGATCTATCATGTATGCAATGCTATGTACCAGACCTGATGTGTGCCTTGCTATAAGTCTAGCAGGGAGGTACCAAAGTAATCCAGGAGTGGATCACTGGACAACGGTCAAGAACATCCTGAAATACCTGAAAAGGACAAAGGATATGTTTCTCGTGTATGGAGGTGACAAAGAGCTCGTCGTAAACGGTTACGTCGATTCCAGCTTTGACACTGATCCGGATGACTCTAAGTCACAAACCGTATATGTATTTTTATTAAACGGTGGAGCTGTCAGTTGGTGCAATTCCAAGCAGAGCGTCGTGGCGGGATCTACGTGTGAAGCGGAATACATAGCTGCTTCAGAAGCAGCAAATGAAGGAGTCTGGATGAAGGAGTTCATATCCGATCTAGGTGTAATACCTAGTGCATCGGGTCCAATGAAAATCTTTTGTGACAACACTGGAGCAATAGCCTTGGCGAAGGAATCCAGGTTTCACAAGAGAACAAAGCACATCAAAAGACGCTTCAATTCCATCCGCGATCTTGTCAAGGAGGGAGACATAGAGATTTGCAAGATACATACGGATCTGAATATTGCAGACCCGCTGACTAAGCCTCTTCCGCAGGCAAAACATGATCAGCACCAGGACTCCATGGGTGTTAGGATCATTACTTTGTAATCTAGATTATTGACTCTAGTTCAAGTGGGAGACTGAAGGAAATATGCCCTAGAGGCAATAATAAAGATGTTATTTGTATTTCCTTATATCATGATAAATGTCTTTTATTCATGCTAGAATTGTATTAACCGGAAACTTAGTGCATGTGTGAATACATAGACAAAACAGTATGTCCCTAGTATGCTTCTACTAGACTAGCTCATTGATCAAAGATGGCTATGTTTCCTAGCCATAGACATGAGTTGTCATTTGATCAACGGGATCACATCATTAGGAGAATGATGTGATGGACTAGACCCATCCGTTAGCTTAGCACTATGATCGTTTAGTTTTACTGCTATTGCTTTCTTCATGACTTATACATGTTCCTATGACTATGAGATTATGCAACTCCCGAATACCGTAGGAACACCTTGTGTGCTATCAAACGTCACAAAGTAACTGGGTGATCATAAATATGCTCTACAGGTGTCTCCGAAAGTGTTCGTGGTGTTGGCATATATCAAGAATGGGATTCGTCACTCCGAGTGTCGGAGAGGTATCTCTGGGCCCTCTCGGTAATGCACATCATAATAAGCCTTGCAAGCAAATGACTAATGAGTTAGTCACGAGATGATGTATTACGGAACGAGTAAAGAGACTTGCCGGTAACGAGATTGAACTAGGTATAGAGATACCGACGATCGAATCTCGGGCAAGTAACATACCGATGACAAAAGGAACAACGTATGTTGTTATGCGGTTTGACCGATAAAGATCTTCGTAGAATATGTAGGAACCAATATGAGAATCTAGGTTCCGCTATTGGTTATTGACCGGAGATGAGTCTCGGTCATGTCTACATAGTTCTCGAACCCGTAGGGTCCGCACGCTTAATGTTTGATGACGATCGGTATTATGAGTTTATGAGTTTTGATGTACCGAAGGTAGTTCGGAGTCCCGGATGAGATCACGGATATGACGAGGAGTCTCGGAATGTCCGATACGTAAAGATTTATATATTGGACAACTATATTTGGACACCGGAAGTGTTCCGTAAAGTTTCGGAATTAACCGGAGTACCGGGGGGTTACCGGTACCCCGTGGGGAAGCTATGAGCCTTAATGGGCCATAAGAGAAAGAGAGAAGGGGGGCCAGGGCTGGGTCGCGCGCCCCCACCTCTTGGTCCGAATTGGACAAGGAAGGAGGGGGGGGGCGACGCCCCTTTCCTTCTCCTTCTCCCTCCCCTTCCTTCCCCCCTTCTCCTTCTTGGTGGACTCCTACTAGGAATAGGATTGCCTCTCCTGGCGCGCCACAGAGGGCCGGCCGGCCTCCCCCCTTGCTCCTTTATATACGGGGGCAGGGGGGCACCCAAAGACACACAAGTTGATCAGTTGGTCTCTCCCAACCGTGTGCGGTGCCCCCCTCCACAGTAACACACCTCAGTCATATCGTGGCAGCGCTTAGGCGAAGCCCTGCGACGGTAACTTCATCATATCCGTCACCACGCCGTCGTGCTGACGAAACTCTCCCGTGAAGCTCAACTGGATCAAGAGCTCGTGGGACGTCATCAAGCTGAACGTGTGCTGAACGCGGAGGTGCCGTACGTTCGGTACTTGATCGGTTGGATCGCGAAGAAGTTCGACAACATCAACCGCGTCACTAGACGCTTTCGCTCCCGGTCTACGAGGGTATGTAGACACACTCCCCCCCTCGTTGCTATGCATCTAGTAGATAGATCTTGCGTGATCGTAGGAAAATTTTTAAAATACTACGTTCCCCAACAGTATGTACAATAGCAATTTCCATATCTTCCAGGTAGTGATTCACGAAGCACATTGTAAATAATGGTCTTTGGAACTCGCCATCATGAATTTCCTTCCTCCTCTCCCACCATATTGCTCACATCCTTATTAGTATCTTAGTTAGGTCCCACTGATTCATGGACTCAAACATCCAAAAGAGCCATAGTCGTAAGTCCTCTGACTGACAGATAGCATGTGCTCAAGGACCTCTTCATTACTCAAAGCCCAAATACACCGCGCCATGCGACACTCAAATAGGGAATGACACCATGAGTCAGTAGCTGCTTTACAGACAGAGCAAGCCGGTGATTGATACGTCTCCAACGTATCTATAATTTTTTATTATTCCATGCTATTATTTATGATGTTTTGGATGTTTAATGGGCTTTGTCATACACTTTTATATTATTTTTGGGACTAACCTACTAACCCAAAGGCCCAGTCCAGATTGCTGTTTTTTTTGCTTGTTTTAGGGTTTTACAGGAAAAAGGATATCAAACGGAGTCCAAACGGAATGAAACCTTTGGGAGAGATATTTTTGGAGAAAATCACGCACGGAAGACTTGAGAACCACAGAGTAGGGGCCACGAGGTGCCCACGAGGGTGGGGGCGCGCCCCCTGCCTCGTGGACCCCTCGTGAGGCCCCCGGTGTCTTTCTTCCTCCTATATAAACCTACGTACCCTAAAACCATCAGAGCAACAGAGAAAACCCTAGTTCCACCGCCGTAACCTTCTGTTCCCGTGAGATCCCATCTTGGAGCCTATTCCAGAGCTCCGCCGGAGGGGGGATCCATCACGGAGTGCTTCTACATCATCATCATCGCCTCACCATGAGTTGTGACTAGTTTACCACAGACCTTCGGGTCCATAGCTAGTATCTAGATGGCTTCTTCTCTCTCTCTGGATCTCAATACAAAGTTCTCCCCGGTCTTCGAGGAGGTCTATTCGATGTAATCTCTTTTTGCGGTGTGTTTGTCGAGATCCGATGAATTGTGAGTTTATGATCAAGATTATCTATGAGAAATATTTGGTTCTTTTACTAACTCTTTATGTGTGCTTATAATATCCTTGCAAGTCTCTTCGAATTATTGGTTTGGTTTGGCCTACTAGATCTATAGTTCTTGCAATGGGAGAAGTGCTTGGCTTTGGGTTCAATATTGCGGTGTCCTTTCCCAGTGACAGTAGGGGCAGCAAGGCACGTATTGTATTGTTGCCATCGAGGATAAAAAGATGGGGTTTATATCATATTGCTTGAGTTTATCCCTATACATCATGTCATCTTGCTTAAGGCGTTACTCTGTTCTTATGAACTCAATACACTAGATGCAAGCTGGATAGCGGTCGATGTGTAGAGTAATAGTAGTAGATGCAGGCAGGAGTCGGTCTACTTGTCTCGGACGTGATGCCTATATACAATGATCATGCCTAGATAGTCTCATAATTATTCTCTTTTCTATCAATTGCTTGACAGTAATTTGTTTACCCGCCGTAGAATATCGCTATCATGAGAGAAGCCACTAGAGAACACTATGGCCCCCGGGTCTATTCTCAACATATCAATCTACATCTACTTTACTTTTTCCGCTTTTACTTTCTGTTCTTATAAACAAAAATACCAAAAATATAAACTATCATATCTATCAGATCTCACTTTCGTAAGTGGCCGTAAAGGGATTGACAACCCCTTATCGCGTTGGCCACGAAGTTCTTATTTGTTTGTGCAGGTGCGAGGGACTCGCGCGTGGTCTCCTACTGGATTGATACCTTGGTTCTCAAAAACTGAGGGAAATACTTACGCTACTGTGCTCCATCTCCCTTTCCTCTTTGAGGGACAACGCAAGCTCGAGAAGTAGCAAGAAGAATTTCTGGTGCCGTTGCCGGGGAGGCTTACGCAAAAGTCATATACCAAGTACCTATCACAAACCCTTATCCTTCACATTACATTTTTGCCTCCCGTTTTCCTCTCCCCCACTTCACCCTTGCCGTTTTATTTGCCCTTCTTCTGTCGTGTGTTTATCGTTCGCTTGCTTCTTGTTTGCTTGTGTGTGTTGGATTTCTTGCTTGTCACTATGGCTTAGAACAATACCAAATTGTGTGACTTCTCCAATACCAACAATAATGATTTTATTAGCACTCTGATTGCTCCTATTACCGATGTTGAATCTTGTGAGATCATTGATGCTCTGTTGAATCTTGTCATGAAAGATCAATTCTCCGGCCTTCCTAGTGAAGATGCCGCTACCCATCTAAACAACTTTGTTGATTTGTGTGATATGCAAAAGAAAAGGGATACAGATAACGAAATTGTTAAATTGAAGTTATTTTCGTTTTCACTTAGAGATCGTGCTAAAACTTGGTTTTCCTCTTTGCCTAGAAATAGTATTGATTTGTGGAATAAGTGCAAATATGTATTTATCTCTAAGTATTTCCCTCCTGCTAAGATCATCTCTCTTAGAAACGATATTATGAACTTTAAGCAACTAGATCATGAGCATGTTGCCTAAGCTTGGGAGAGAATGAAACTAATGATACGTAATTGCCCTACACATGGTTTGAATCTATGGATGATTATTCAGAACTTTTATGCTGGCTTGAATTTTGCTTCTAGAAATCTTTTAGATTTGGCCGCAGGAGGCACTTTCATGGAAACTACCTTAGGAGAATCTACCAAACTCCTAGATAATATTATGGTCAATTATTCTCAATGGCACACCGAAAGATCTACTAGTAAAAAAGTGCATGCTATTGAAGAAATTAGTGTTTTGAGTGGAAAGATGGATGAACTTATGAAATTATTTGCTGCTAAGAGTGCTTCTTCTGATCCTAATGATATGCCCTTGTCCACTTTTATTGAAAATAACAAAGAATCTTTGGATGTGAATTTTGTTGGTAGGAATAATTTTGGTAACAATGCTTATAGAGGGAATTTTAATCCTAGGCCTTTTCCTAGTAATTCCTCTAATAAATATGGCAATTCCTAAACAACTCTTATGGAAAGATGCCTTCTGAATTTGAAACTAGTGTTAAGGAGTTCATGATCTCGCAAAAGAATTTCAATGCTATGCTTGAAGAGAAATTGCTTAAGATTGATGAATTGGCTAGAAGTGTGTATAGAATTACTCTTGATGTTGATTCTTTGAAACTTAGAGCTATCCCACCGAAGCATGATATCAATGAGTCTCTCAAAGCCATGAGAATCTCTATTGATGAATGCAAAGAAAGAACCGATAGGATGCGTGCTAAAAGAGAGAATTATATTAAAGCGTGTTCTTCTAGTTATCATGAAAATAAAGATGAAGATTTGAAAGTTATTGATGTGTCTCCTATTAGATCCTTGTTTTCTAGTATAAATCTTGATGAAGATAGGATTGAAGATGATTCTGCTTTAAGGTGTCCCAATGATTCGGAGTTTTTAGATCTTGATGCTAAAATTATTAAAAGTGGGAGTGAAGAGATTAAAAACTTTGCACAGTGATGAACCCACTACTTTGGATTTCAAGGGATTCAATTATGATAATTGCTCTTTGATTGATTGTATTTCCTTGTTGCAATCCGTACTAAATTCTCTGCATGCTTATAGTCAAAATAAAGCTTTCACCAAGCACATAGTTGATGCTTTGATGCAATCTTATGAAGAAAAACTTGAGTTAGAAGTTTCTATCCCTAGAAAGCTTTATGATGAGTGGGAAGCTACTATTAAAATAAAAATTAAAAATCATGAATGCTATGCTTTGTGTGATTTGGGTGCAAGTGTCTCCACTATCCCAAAAACTTTGTGTGATTTGCTAGGTTTCCATGAGCTTGATGATTGTTCTTTAAATTTGCATCTTGCGGATTCCACTATTAAGAAACCTATGGGAAGAATTAATGATGTTCTTATTGTTGCCAATAGGAATTATGTGCCCATAGATTTCATTGTTCTTGATATAGATTGCAATCCTTCATGTCCTATTATTCTTGGTAGACCTTTCCTTAGAACGATTGGTGCAATTATTGATATGAAGGAAGGAAATATTATATTCCAATTTCCATTAAGGAAAGGCATGGAACACTTTCATAGATAGAAAATCAAATTACCATATGAATCTATTATGAGAGCCACTTATGGATTGCCTTCCAAAGATGGCAATACCTAGATCTATCCATGTATCGTGCCTAGCTAGGGGCGAAAGCAATAGCGCTTGTTGGGAGGCAACCCAATTTTATATTTTTTTTGTTTTTCCTGCTGTTAGGGAATAAATATTGCATCTAGCTTCTGTTTAGATGTGGTTTTGTGTTTTGTTTAGTGTTTGTGCCAAGTAGAACCTTTGGGAAGACTTGTGTGAAGTTTATATGATCTTGCTGTGAAAAACAGAATCGTTAGCGCTCACTAGAATGGTCATCAGATTTTACTGGAGCGTGCTATTTAGTTGATTCTTTTTGAAGATAATTAATAGACAAATTACTCACGTTTACCAATTTAGTTTGAATTTTTTGGAGTTACATAAGTATGCGAAACCTGCAGATTACTATAGACTGTTCTGTTATTGACAGATTCTTTTTTTGTGTGTGTTGTTTGCTTATTTCAATGCATCTATGAGTAATATTGGGAAGTACGAACCATAGAGAAGTTGGAATACAGTAGGTTTAACACCAATATAAACAAATAATGAATTCATTGCAGTACCTTTGAGTAGTGGTTTGCTTTCTTATACTAACGGAGCTCACGAGATTTTTGTCTAAGTTTTGTGTTGTGAAGTTTTCAAGTTTTGAGTATTGCTTTGATGGACTATGGAACAAAGAGTAGCAAGGGCATAATCTTGGGGATGCCCAAGGTACCCCAAGTAAAATTCAAGGACAATCAAAAGCCTAAGCTTGGGGATGCCCCGGGAAGTCATCCCCTCTTTTGTCTTCATCCATCGGTAACTATACTTGGAGCTATATTTTTATTCACCACATGATATGTGTTTTGCTTGGAGCGTCTTGTATAATTTGAGTCTTTGCTTGTTAGTTTTCCACAATTATCCTTGCTGGACACACCTATTTGAGAGAGTTAAATATGGCCTAGGAATTGACAGAACACTCTATGTGCTTCACTTATATCTTTTGAGTTGAATAGTCTTTGCTCTAGTGCTTCACTTACATCTTTTAGAGCACGGTGGTGGTAATATTTTGAAGAAATTGTTGAACTCTCATGCTTCACTTATATCCTTTTGAGAGTCTAGTAAAACAGCATGGTAATGTGCTTAGGCTATAAAACTAGTCTTCACATGATATACATCCAATATCAATGTAGTAAAAACTTTCACACTAAGTTCATTGAATATGATGAGAAGTTGGATGCTTGATAATTGTTTTGAGATATGAGGATAGTGATATTAGAGTCATGCTAGTGGAGTTATTATGAAATTGAGAAATACTTGTGTTAAGGTTAGTGATTCCCGTAGCATGCACATATGGTGAACCGCTATGTGACGAAGTTAGAGCATGTGGTATTTGTAAAGTGTCAACCTTTGTGTGGAGGTCGGGGGCGCGCGATGGTTAACTCCTACCAACCTCCCCCTAGGAGCATGCGTTGATTGCTTTGTTTTGATGACTCGTAGATTTTTGGAATAAGTATATGAGTTCTTATGACTAATGTTGAGTCCATGGATTATACGCACTCTCCCCCTTCCACCATTGCTAGCCTCTCTTGTATCGCGCAACTTTCGCCGGTACCATACACCCACTATATATCCTTTCTCAAAATAGCCACCATATATATTCCTCAAAACATCCACCATACCTACCTATCATGGCATTTCCATAGCCATTCCGAGATATATTGCCATGCAACTTTCCACCGTTCCGTTCATATGACACGCTTCATATTGTCATATTGCCATGCATGATCATGTAGTTGACATCGTATTTGTGGCAAGGCCACCATGCATATTTTTTCATACATGTTACTCTTGATTCATTGCACATCCCGGTACACCACCGGAGGCATTCATATAGAGTCATACTTTGCTCTAGTATCGAGTTGTAATGAAAGTGTGGTGATCATCATTATTAGAGCATTGTCCCATGGGAGGAAAGGCTAAATCAATAAAGCTCCTCCACCAAAAAAGGGAAAAAAGGCCAAAGAAAAAAAAAGAAAGGCAAAGAAACGAAAAATAAAAGAAAAAGGGACAATTGCTACTATCTTTTTTCCACACTTGTGCTTCAAAGTAGCACCATGTTATTCATGATAGAGAGTCTCATGCTTAGTCACTTTTATATACTAGTGGGAATTTTCATTATAGAACTTGGCTTGTATATTCCAACAATGGGCTTCCTCAAATGCCCTAGGTCTTCGTGAGCAAGCAAGTTGGAAGCACACCCACTAGTTTCTTTTGTTGAGCTTTCATACATACTTAGCTCTAGTGCATCCGTTGCATGGCAATCCCTACTCACTCACATTGATATCTATTGATGGGCATCTCCATAGCTCGTTGATACGCCTAGTTGATGTGAGACTATCTCCCTCCTTTTTGTCTTCTCCACAACCACCTCTCTATTCCACCCATAGTGCTATGTCCATGGCTCACGCTCATGTATTGCGTGAAAGTTCAAAGGTTTGAAAGAATAGAGTATGAAAACAAGTGCTTGGCTGAAATCGGGGTTGTGCGTGATATGAATATTTTGTGTGATGAAGAGGGAGCATAGCCAAACTATATGATTTTGTAGGGATAACTTTATTTAGCCATAGTATTTTGAGAAGACATGATTGCTTTATTAGTATGCTTGAAGTATTATTATTTCTTATGTCAATATAGACTTTTGTCTTGAATCTTTCAGATCTGAACATTCATGCCACAATTAAGAGAATTACATTGAAAAACTATGTTGGTTAGCATTCCACATCAAAAATTCTCTTTTTATCATTTACCTACTCGAGGACGAGCAGGAATTAAGCTTGGGGATGCTTGATACGATCTCCAACTTATCTATAATTTTTTATTGTTCCATGCTATTATTTATGATGTTTTGGATGTTTAATGGGCTTTGTCATACACTTTTATATTATTTTTGGGACTAACCTACTAACCCAAAGGCCCAGTCCAGATTGCTGTTTTTTTGCCTGTTTTAGGGTTTTACAGAAAAAGGATATCAAACGGAGTCCAAACGGAATGAAACCTTCGGGAGAGATATTTTTGGAGAAAATCACGCACGGGAGACTTGAGAACCACGGAGTAGGGCCCATGAGGTGCCCACGAGGGTGGGGGGCGCCCCCCTAGGACGCGCCCCCTGCCTCGTGGACCCCTCGTGAGGCCCCCGGTGTCCTCCTTCCTCCTATATAAGCCTACGTACCCCGAAACCATCAGAGCAACAGAGAAAACCCTAGTTCCACCGCTGTAACCTTCTGTTCCCGTGAGATCCCATCTTGGAGCATGTTCCGGAGCTTCGCCAGAGGGGGGATCCATCACGGAGTGCTTCTACATCATCATCATCGCCTCACCATGAGTTGTGAGTAGTTTACCATAGACCTTCGGGTCCATAGCTAGTATCTAGATGGCTTCTTCTCTCTCTCTCTCTCTCTGGATATCAATACGAAGTTCTCCTTGGTCTTCGAGGAGATCTATTCGATGTAATCTCTTTTTACTGTGTGTTTGTCGAGATCTGATGAATTGTGAGTTTATGATCAAGATTATCTATGAGAAATATTTGGTTCTTTTCTGAACTCTTTATGTGTGCTCATAATATCCTTGCAAGTCTCTTCGAATTATTGGTTTGGTTTGGCCTACTAGATCTATAGTTCTTGCAATGGGAGAAGTGATTGGCTTTGGGTTCAATCTTGAGGTGTCCTTTCCCAGTGACAGTAGGAGCAGCAAGTCACGTATTGTATTGTTGTCATCGAGGATAAAAAGATGGGGTTTATATCATATTGCTTGAGTTTATCCCTCTACATCATGTCATCTTGCTTAAGGCGTTACTCTGTTCTTATGAATTCAATACACTAGATGCATGCTGGATAGCGATCGATGTGTGGAGTAATAGTAGTAGATGCAGGCAGGAGTTGGTCTACTTGTCTCGGACGTGATGCCTATATACAATGATCATGCCTAGATAGTCTCATAATTATTCGCTTTTCTATCAATTGCTTGACAGTAATTTGTTTACCCGCCGTAGAATTTCGCTATCATGAGAGAAGCCACTAGAGAACACTATGGCCCCCGGGTCTATTCTCAACATATCAATCTACATCTACT
Organism: Secale cereale; assembly: GCA_902687465.1. NCBI lineage: Eukaryota > Viridiplantae > Streptophyta > Magnoliopsida > Poales > Poaceae > Secale > Secale cereale. The sequence goes on along the minus strand of LR738711.1, from coordinate 157,804,300 downwards.
TTACTTTTTCCGCTTTTACTTTATGTTCTTATAAAAAAATACCAAAAATATAAATTAGCATCTCTATCAGATCTCACTTTCGTAAGTGACCGTAAAGGGATTGACAACCCCTTATCGCGTTGGCTATGAAGTTCTTATTTGTTTGTGCAGGTGCGAGGGACTCACGCGTGGTCTCCTACTGGATTTATACCTTGGTTCTCAAAAATTGAGGGAAATACTTATGCTATTGTGCTGCATCTCCCTTTCCTCTTCGAGGGAATACAACGCAAGCTCGAGAAGTAGCAGTGATGTTGCCATGTTTCGCTCGTGGCACACTGTCCCCGTCGACAATGACATATGAGCTAGTCTCCACACAAGGACTCTCACTTTCTATGGAATTTGAACCTTCCACAGTTGTGTCAACGACTTCTTGTCTGCTATCGTATTTGACTACCCCAGCCTTTGATCTAGCTAATCCTCTTTTTGGGTTCTAATTCCTGTTATCATTCTATATGAACGCACAGAAAAAACCCTCCCCTGTTATCATAGTGCCAAGCCCATAAATCTTGCTGCACACGGAAACTAAGCGGGATGTTCATAATCACATCCATGTCCGGCATGATGAAGTGCTCCAACGGTACTTGCCCGTCCCATGTTTGTATTGTGGGATCAATCAACTCTCAGACAACTTGAGGAGGGTTTGGTGAGATTGAACACATTGGTCTGAGTTTATAGCCACGCGGCAACCAGTTGTCAAGCTATATATTGGGAAAAAATTGAGGAACGCCCACAATTTATTAATTCAAAGAAAGTTTGAAAGGGATACAAGAGGGATCATGTGGAGTTAACACTTAACAGCCACAAGTGGCAACCCCGAGGAAGCGATACAGAAAATTTTAAAAGTTTTTTTTGACAGAAAGACTGTAAGGGAGGCCACTACCCCTACAATATAATTGGTGCAATAAACCCAAATTGCAAGCAACATGCATTGAACTTGGGTGGGTGGGTGGGAAAGCATTAACCCCTTTCCACCACTAGGCTATGCCTTAGTTTGCAAAATTTAGAAGGTTGCGTGCCTCCTAGTTAGAAGCTTGGCTCTCGAACATAAAATCAAAACTCCCGGAATTGCCTCTTCTATTTTCTGTCTCCTTCACAATTGATATATGAGTGCCTCCCGACCCATTTTTTATGAGTCATCCACCACTATCTTGCAGTCACAAACCGTCAAACAATTGAGAGACAAATCAGCAGCTAGAGCCAATGCCTCGCGACATGTTTCTCATTAGAATTCTAGTTTATTTGAATTTACGTTTTGTTAAACCTTGTTTTGCCATTTTTGCAGCAATTCATGGACAAGAAGCTCTCAACCATTCCCGATCGAGATAGCCTCGAGATGATACAAAACACCAACCAAGATGATGGACAAGTCCATCACTCTTGTTTCAATCTTGCAGTTTGCAAGCTTGGTTGCGCCAAAGTAGAGTGGAACACTGGCACTGACTTCTTGGAAGCAAGCACTTTTTTGATTTGCAATTCCATGCTCAAGTTGCGCCCTAAGGCAGTCTTTGATGCAGCAAGAAGAAACTATGGTGTTGATTGATATTGCCGTGGTCAGGCTTTTTCCGAAATATGACGTGCTCAACTCTGCAATTGTAAGTGATTCTCACACTTACAAATTAGTTTGTTTATTATGTTAGCCATTAACATGTGTCTACCTATTGCAGAACCTACTACCATTGGCTCTTCTGGTATCCTCCTACGGGATATCTATAGTGAACATTGAGGGGAGGACTATCCTGATTGCGATTTCCTATCCGGCGCTTATGGCGCCGTTTTTCTTCATTGTTCATGGAAAAGCGGCAGGGTGCGTGTTCAGGTTTTTTGGTTTGATTCGGTTTGGTCTGTATGTTTTTTGGTTAATATGGTTTTTATACTTTGGTTTATATGGTTTTATATAAAAATATGGTTGGTTTCGGTAATAACCATTTGATTTCGGTTTGGTTTTGGTAATAACCAAATTAACCAAAGTTGACGTGAATTTTTTAACAACACATCTTTTTTGTCACATTTTCAATGTTTAGTTCAGGGATAATCAAAGATTGAAGTATGTTTAATTGTTGTACATTTTTACCTAACAAACTTGGTTATCCAATGTTGATTAAGTGTTTTTGCTATCTTAGTCATGCTCACAAGTTTTATATCTCCTGGTCGGGCAACTTTCTACAGGCGCATGATAACTTGTTCCCGTTATAAAAAAAGAATTGACATGTTCCCTTCATTTGCCTACTCCAAATTAGAAGCGTGTGAATCTGAATTGGGAGCACATGTTGCCTTCGTACAATGGTACTTCCTCTGTCCGAAAATACTTGTCATCAAAAGGGACAAAAAGGGATGTATTTAGAACTAAAATACATCTAGATACATCTTCTTTTATTCATTTTGATGACAAGTATTTCCGGACGGAGGGAGTATATGCGTATTCAGGATATAATATCTCCTTCTTAGCATAAACTGGCTAGCAAACTTCAGACAATGGGCCTTCTAGTCAGGATTTCGACTTCAGGTATGTGAAAATTATTTTTCGCGAGCAGTAGTTCACTTCATTTCGTTTTTTTGGGTTTAAACGAAAAACCGAATGGCGTATGGTTATGAGATCTGGAAACCAAAACTGATACCGAAAATCAGAAAAACTCAAATTTCGGTTTAGTTTTTTTTCTTGGTTCTCTTTTTGGTTTTCCGTTCGGGTTTGCACACCCTGAAGTGCAAGCGAGGGATCGCCACATACTTCTTAAAATGGCCCACGGAGCCACGAAACGCAACAAGGTTTTGTGAACATTACAAATGCTTCCTTCGGCCATTTTTTTCTTTTATTGTTGTCCTTTCGCTTTACTTGAGTTTTTTCTCTTGTTTGTGTTTCATTGGTTTTTGTTTGGTTTTTCCTTTTTTAGTTTTTCTTTCTATTTTTAGTTTTGTTTTTTACCATTTATATTTAATGAACTTGTTTTTTAAATTAATGAACATTTTAAATTCCGATGTTTTTCATATTGGTGAACATTTTTCAAATCCATGAACTTCAAATTCGTGAAGCATGCGAGCAAGGGAGCGTGGTGGCCCATGAGGTGACCTACGGGTACTACAAACCTTAGTTGGCGCTCAAAGCGCTAACTTCTTTTTTTGATGTCTCCAAAATGAAGTGAGTCCCTATATGACCCTAAGTGCGTCCAATAGCACACACAACACATGGGTCTATGACTGGGCTGGCCCACTCGCAGGCATCGATGCGAGTTATGTTTGTAGCCCTAGAGTAAAAATGCCAAAAAAGTGGCACACTTGAGAGGTATCGGACTCGTGACCTCCCACTTCCGAATGCTGGTGACTGCTGAAAACCGTGAACAGTTAAGAACTCACTGCAGCTTAGGTTTGAAACATTTTTTCTAATATTTGTGGAAAATTATGATTTTTTTTGGAAGCCAAATATTTTTAAAGACATAATAATTTTATTGAAATTTGAAAATTAAAACAGAGTATGATTCTTTTGCAATTCTTTAAAGTTTTGAAAAACACAAATAATTGTTAGAAATTTTAATAACTTTTTAAACCCTGACAATTTTTTGAAAATTCAAATAATTTTCGAAAATTCCCAAAAAAATATATAAAAAAAGATGAACACGTCTGAAAAAACACAACAAAATTTTGTAAACACGAACTAATCTTGAGATTCCTGAACATTTTATGAAGACATGAATATTTTCTAATATGTGAACAAATTTTTAAATCATAAAATGTTTTAACATTCAGAACATTTATATATATATTTTTCAAAATTTATGAACACTTTTTGGAAACAGATTTTTTTAAATTCCAAATATTTTTGGAAATTATGGATATTATTTATAAATAAAAACATCTTCTGAAATTTGTACATTTTTTAAGAAACTGGAAAGACAAGAAAAAAAAACTCAAAAGAAAATAAAGAAACCTGAGAAATGACAGAAAAAGAGAAGTGGTTCAGGACATCTGAAAGGTTCCCAATACCAGTCAGAACCTTCTAGAAAGTTCCAAAACCGAAACCTTGTGTATGCTGCTACCGCTTCGATAGCTTGCTGCCCTATGCTATTTAGCGGCAATCTGCGGCAGTCAACATCGTACAGAATTTTTCCAAAATGAATGCCTAGTTGCCTTTGGCCATCAAAAGCGTAGCTGAGCATATAATTTTATTATAAAGAAACTAAGGGTCAGAGTTTTTGGACGGCCTAAAAAAATAAGCCACTTCCAAAATTTATCGAGGCTTCTAAATTAATAATCCCATAACTAGTTCAGAAGTCTCAATGAATGATGGATGCGGCTTATAAAAAATTCTGGCGAGAAGGTGGTTTATTTTTCAAGTCACCAAAAGAATTAGCCCTAAGAGGTGTTTGTTTTGAGGAGTGGTAATATAAACATGAAGGGAATCAAATTACAGGATGTAATAGCGCCGCAATGAAAAAAAATTCAAAACTTGTATGACTGCGGTGTGGTAATGCAGGTAGTTCCCGACGACTGGGTTGGCGTGGATGGATCGAGAGTCCACTATGCTAGAACAGGAGGAGAGGATCGAGGGGAGGCGGTGGTGTTGCACACAGGGGATCGAGGG
>LR738711.1:157693650-157797151 GCA_902687465.1 Secale cereale | reverse complement strand
CTGCATTCGGAGGGTGTCAAGGGGTAGGTGGCGACGCTGCCATTGGAGGGGATCAAGGGGAGGCGGCAGTGCTGGACAGATCGAGGAGAGGAGCCAACTCTGGAGAGGAGGGAGTCATGGGGAGGAGGATGGACTCGTGGGTGGTAACATAACCGTTACCGGTGGGGGGGTGGGTGGGTTGTATCGCTCGATAGCTAGCATGTATGTACTTACGGAGGAATACGATTACCGAGGCAAGCCAACGAACACTTGTAACGTTTTTTGTTTACATCGTAACAGGTGACAGACAAGGATTAGCGAAACAAACACCTCATAACAAAATGTTTTCTTAACACAATACAAACGCAGACACTTATATATATATATATATATATATATATATATATATATATATATATATATATATATATACACTCAGAACATACGCAAGCACATCTTACCCTTATGAGCATCTCCGAAAAACCGAGTCGACACACCATCTAAAGATTGACGAAGTAAACATAGACACCATCGTAGTCATTAAAAACACATCCTTTCACTGAACACCCATCGTCACAAGGTTCGAAATAAATTAAAAAAAATGCAAGTACCAGTGTAAAGTCTAAAACTTAGAGCATCTCCCGCCGTTGGCCCCCCCGGGGCGCTTATAATCGCCGCCTGGGGGCGAACCTGAGCTAAAATCGGCGTGGGGGCTTTCGGGTCCCCAGCCGCCGGCCCCAGGGTCCCCCCCCCCCAGAATGCACATTTTTTACATAAAAAAGGAATTCGGCTAAAGTTCGGCAAACTCGGCAAAGATTCGGCTAAAATTCGGCGAACATCACATTTATAGCAAATTTTTATTACATAGCAAACCGAATGCCATTCTACGGGGCGAAGAACGCGGCGAAGTCACCGACGTTCTCGTCGGCCTTCTCCTCTTTGACGCGGCTGCCCCTGCTGGACCCTTGCCCGGTGACGCCCTGGCGGACCGGTGCCGGCGGTGCGCCGTCGTCGCTGTCGTTGTCGAGGACGACGACGCCTTCCTCATTGCGGCCACGATGCCGGGCGGCGAGCTCTTCGTTGGCGCGGCAGTGGCGCTCCATCTCTGTCCGCGCCCAGTCGTCGCGCGCCCACTTCAAGGCCGCCGCGTCGTCGAGCTCCTCCTTCGTGCCGCCAGCGAGCCCGGGCTCCGTCTTCACGGGAGCGAGCCCCGGCTCCGTCTTCACGGCGGCGAACCCCGGCTCCGTCTTCGGCTTGACGTAGCGGGGAGGAGCCGAGGAGGAGGTGCGCCCGCCGCCCTCGTTGATGACGATGCCGGTCGAGCGGGGTCCCCGCTGCGGGCTCGGCCTTGACGTCGAACACTGCCGGAGAGCCGGAGGAGCGGTAGGAGGATCGGGAGGAGGAAGACGAGGCGGAGACGAACCGCCTAGGCATCCAATGCCCGGCGCCGCGGCGGGGGACTGGGCGGCGGCCGGGTATGTGAGCGGCGGGTTGTTGCCGCCCTCGAGGTGCGCGAGAACCTCGTGGAGCGTGCGTCCGGGGGCGGCCCACCACAGGCGGCGCCCCTCGCTGTTCCACCGCCCCCCCATCACCGGCGCCCCGTTGGTGGAGGCGAGCCGCTGCTCCTACCGGCGCTGGAACTACGCCACCCATGCCTCGTGCTTGTCGACGGCGTACGGCGGGAGGGTGCGCTGCTCCGCGGTCAGCAACGACCGAACGCGGTCGACCTCGCCGGCGAAGTAGTCGGCACGCGCGTTGACGTCCGGCACCGAGGGAATGGGGACGCCACCGGCGCTAAGCCTCCATCCTGTCGACCCAACGCGCATGTCTGGAGGCGCCGGGATGTTGGCCTCGAAGAGCAGGTGCGCCTCCCACGCGTACAGCGAGCGGCGGCCGAAGCCGTTGGCCACCGCACCGTCGCCGGGGAATCGCTCTCGCATCGTCGCGGCTAGGCTAGCGGAGAGAGGGAAGGATCGACGGCGCGGCTGAGTAGAGAGAGGCAGAGCACGACGTGTGTGGCCAGAGGCGCGGGGAGGCGATGCTTTTTATATTCGTCGGGAGCCGTGTGTACGCGTGGCGGGTAGGGAGGCGTCGCCGTGCCGCCCGTGAAGAGCCGCTTCGTGATGAGAAATCAATGGAAGGCTGACCGGCGGCAGCCTTGGCATTGATTCCCCACGGGAAACCGAGGCGTTCTGAGGACGACGAGACGAGTGTCGCTGACTCAGCAGGTCCGCGGTTAGTTCGCGCCAAAATTATTTCGGCCGGCGCCCCCGAGCGCCCCAACGCGTCGGGTTCGGCCTGGGTCCGTCGGTGCCAAATTCGGCCCGAGCCGACGAAAAATGACCTTTTGAAAATGCGGCTGGGCCGATTTTTTGGGCGCCGGCACGAAAATACGTCAGGGAAAGGCACGTTGAGGGCGCGGCTGGAGATGCTCTTAGTTCCTACTGGGCTGGATATCACTTTCCTTCGAGATGAACTGATTCGCTATCTGTATGTACAGTATGCATGCACCGAATTTGCACACCTCATCTCTCGGACCTAAAGCGGTGGCTCTTATTGCGTGGCAGAGGCCGTCCAAGCCGGAGTAATTAATCAGCTGGTGGCCGAAGTCGCCTAATTCCAAATGATTGCGTTTGTTAATCGATTAATCAAACTACACGCGCATGGCATGCATGCAGCCATGCAGGTGGTCGCTGCTGGGTGCATGGGCCGTCGGCGTCGACGACGTACGTACGTACCGGTCGGCCGTTGCGACCGGCTTGTCGTGAGCAGTTCCGTTGCAGGCCGGGACTCAGGAGCACTGTGCGTACCGTGTCGGGATGAAAAGGAGAACTGTGCAGAGCTAGACTGCACACACACATAGCCATATAGATGTAGCCTCGCACAGTCACACTGAACATATGCGTGATGGCCTCAACTTGCATGCATCAAGGCCAGGCCGGGACAGTACTAGTGTCGATCAGTGCGTAGGCGGTCACACACTGATGGAACCACCCGAACTAACCATCTATCGACAGCCTATTTTAAATATGTTCTTGGTTGTTTATTGATCGATCGCAGCCCCATCCACTACTAAGAATAGCCTCTGAGATGTATGTATGGTCATCATATGCATGTCGACGCAATGCTGTTTATATAGTATCGTTTAGGTATAGGTATTGAAAAAACAAGAGAAAAGTTCCATGCATGTTTCATTGTTAAAGCTATATAGCTACGCAAGTGGTACGTACGTAAGCACCGGAAATACCGGGAGCTGAGAGTGCTTACGTACGGTGACTCCACAACACCGGACGTGTAATGTGTATAACTAATTTGCCATCCACATCCATGTAACACATGCATGCATCGTGTGTATAAGGCAAAAGTTATATTTTGGGAATATATAAGGTAAAGGTTATATCAGGGTAATTGCTCGCATATACAAATGGACAATGTAATTGCAAGCAGGCAATGATTCGTGTTGGATCAGAATGATATAATAGTTTACACCACGAGGTGGCAGCAGTCTAAGCTAGCAATAGTCTATAGCTAATGGTGCATGCACTTGTTTCATGCATGGCACATCGATCGATCTATCGTTCAACGGAACCCTGCAGGCTGCACGTACAACAGATCGGCCCGTGCATGCACTTGGCATTAGGTTAGCTGCACACTTAGATAAGACTTCGCTGTAACAACCATATAATTGGTGTGGTGTGTGTCAGCCAGATAACTAACTAGCTAGCCGAACGGCTAGATAGCTACAAATATAGCCGGGCACACGTAGCAACGTGTGCTGTTTTAGCTAGGGCAGGTCCATCGATTTGTCATATTGATTTATGTCTATTTCATCATTAGCTCGTTACCCTTTCTTGACCATGACCGACTGGTCTTTTCCATCATAACTTCACATCACAAGTAAACTAATTAGTCGTCCCGATCTGACCTCTTAATTAACATGTTTCACTGTGCTGTAGGTCCAGTGGTTTTTGTCTTCGAAGATGATTGACATGCATGCATGCATATTTATGTGCAATTGCAAACAGCTTACGTATATAGTTAGACAAGGATGGCAACGTCGAAGAACCCACGCATGACTTTGTTACAGAAGTACCGGGTCCTGCTTCATGATTATGTCTAATAAAAGGCGAAACTATTATTATGAAAACGCCATCAACATTTGACTACGTACCGTGTCTGCATCCATCTTCCCTAGCAGTTTAGCCAGCGTAGCCCGACTTTGGTTGCCTATGTGTAAGATCACAAGATGCGTACAATCCAGCACCGAAAGCGAGAGTTGAATAATGAAGCATGGCGTCGAAAACAACATGCAACTAATAGTACGACGATTTTTGAAAAAATACATAAAAACATGCATAATTGCACAGAGCTACCATGCCCGGAAATATGAGTTATGAGAGCACCTACACTGGGCAAATCCGGCCCCTTGAACATCCGCAACGCGCCGGTCAGCGCCAGACGGCTCCTCATTTGTCCTGTCGGATAACCACACCCTCATATTCAAGCCCTCAAATTCATGCAAATCCATACACGTCCATCATATAGCAGAAATCCGTCACATATTCAATAATTCAACAATGCAACATAACAAAATAAAGCACAATTCAACCCATGCCAAAAGAAAACAAAATGACAATTCATAAATAGGCGATGCAAGAATGAATCATTTAGCACTCGTATTGCGCGCATTGATATCCTTCTTCTTCGCCTCAAATCACTTCTTGCCTTCTGGATCCAAGAGGGAAGCATCGGTCAACACGATCCTCGAATTCTCCGTGTCCCGGGCTAGGTGCAATCTCTCTTTCTCGAGATCAATTGATCCAAAAGTATTTGTCTTCTCCAGCTCCCATTTCACATATGCATCATGCTTCTCCACGCCAATCATCTCCTTTCGAAGCTGCAACTTGTTGTTCAACCTCTCTTGTTCGCAATCTATCATATCTTTTTGCGCACACCAAGAGCTTGTATCTCTTGTCCTTCTTCTCCTCCATGGTAAGAAAAAATGCCCATCCATGTGACGGACATTTTGCGTCTAAAATGATGAAGATCACTAATGATGTATGCAACAACAAAATTCAATGGAATATGCATCACTGAATTGATTCAATGGCATATGTATCCCTAAATTGATTCAATGGCATACAAAACAAACATACGAATCAATACAAAGATGGGCAAAAAATGTACCATGTCTTGCTTTGTAGAAAAAGCGAGTACCGGCATTTGATGGTGGTGGTGAGGATGACTAACCTCAATTTCATCGAACAGGACCTGGGCAGATCCAGAGCCAGTGGTTCCGGAAGCTATATACGCCTATTGGAGTTGCAGCGAGTCGTACACCATCTCCGACGCCTCTTGTTACATCCGGCTAAACAACGCCGGCCGCGAACGGGGCGGATGGTACCTTCCTTCTTGGCCAAGGGGCGGATACGAGTATTAGGGGCCTTACATTTGTGGACAAAGGGAGTATAATCGCTGCACTGGGTACATGGATGCCAACTTTTGGTAGAATTGCATGCATCACCCACGGCACCTCCCATGCCTTTCCATTTTATCTTAAAATTTGAATCTATTTTACCTTTTGAATCAAGAGTTAAGTTTCATTTGCCTATTCGTGTTGATTACCACAGGTAGTTTCGAATAAAACCAATTTTGAATACATTTAGACATTTTCTTAAAATTTTACCAAGTTTTAAATATAAAAATATGATAGTCATAATTTTAAGTTTTACCATGTGTTACAAACTTATTATTCGTTCTTCCCACACAAAAAAACTTATTATCCGTTCTATCAAGTTTTAGTAGTTGAAACTTGCTGAAGTTTTTAAACCTTTTCAAAACGGTGGAGCCCCACATGGTTTTAAGTTTTTGTTTTGAAACTTACCGATTTTATCGTCCATTTCTATTAAATTTCAGTAGTTGAAACTTAGCGAAATTTTAAACATATATTCAAAATTGGTCGGGCATAGGAAAGATACATGGGAAGAATACCTCCGGGGCTCCCGATAATTCGATGAGCGGGCTGCCAAACATTGGAAAGACAAAAGGATCCTCCGCGGCCGGGCCGTAAACTAGTTTAGTGTATCCGTGTCGTGGGAAATGAGCTCCACGCGGCCGGACGTTCACATTGTTTTACCTTTTTAGTTAAAATATGTCCAAAGTGTAGATGTTTTTGTACGGTTTGTACAAAATCCGATGTATTTGTATAAATTTCATCCGGTTTACAGATAAAATATTTGAAATGTATGCGGGTAGTGCTGGATGGCGGATGACTGCCTCCGACACCGGTATTGGTGTACTGGTCCCATGCGAGAGCAAATTTGTCCTAACTTGTTTTTTAACGGCTTCTCTCCATACATTGGTCGAGCAACTCGGCTGCCACGTAGCCAGATGACAAGCGAGAGCGCGACCTCACCTGATCCCTCGTCTACTCCGCGGTCATCACGTGAGGCCAACGGCGCTGAGCCGCGGCGCCATCCGTGGCCCCGCGTGTCCGGGCTGCATTAGGACACGCGATTAAGGGGAAGCTAATATACGTCTAAGCTAGCCAGGGCGCCACAGGCAGGCAGGCTCCACGAGTCCGCCATTATTAATTAGCGTGAGCGACGGATGATGGCAGGTGCAGAGAACAGGCGGGCAGTGCTCTAATGGCCTGATTAGCTAGCTGCCTGTGTCGCCATTAGCCACGCAGGAGCTAAGCTAAACCGTGCGTGTCGATCGATCCATCGTCGCAATGAGTGGGTGGTGGATGGGTCGATGGGAGGTTGGTTGGTCTGTAGGTGGATGCCTGCACTGTATCACGGCCCGACCGTCGACTGGAGCAACGCCTGCCCTGCCCGGCCGGCCAGCCGTTTCCGTCAGTGCCCGCGAGCGGGAGGGCGATCGCGCGTTGCGCCAAACCGAAAGAAACAGTGCCGCTCTCTGCGCGCGTGGGTCCGGACACGGCCAGGATGGGCTAGCTGTGTTGAGCTGAGCCCGAGGGTTGCTTGGAAACTAGGGAAAAAAATTGTACGATGTGTTGAACCACATACACCGGACCGAGAAATAGAGGAGGACAAAGAAGTAGAGGAGGAGGCTAGATGTTTGGCGACTCATTCTAGTGGGCGCGTGTTTTGTATGCTTTTTGTTTGTTTGAGTGAGCCAAATAGAGGGACCCGTTCGTTTTTCAATTTGGGTCGGCTGGTGCGTTCTATGGATGCCAGACTCATATTGCTTGCGAAAAAAACAAATATGAAAAACACGCGGACGAAATAAACATAATTAAATATAAATGATCGGTCAACCATCATCCAAAGTCCACTTAAACATTAAAAAAAACTCCGCGCACGCACACTGCCCTACGCGTCGCCCTTGCCCTTGCCCATCCGAACGCGCTCTGCCACGCCGCTAGGTCATATAAAGTATCATATAAATGCATATAAAACATCCTAGATGAATAATATAATAGCATGGAACAATAAAAAATTATACATACGTTGGAGACGTAGCAAGCATCCTCAAGCTTAATTCCTACTCGTCCTCGAGTAGGTAAATGATAAAAACAGAATTTTTAACGTGGAATGCTACCTAACATAATTCTCAATTGAATTCTCTTTATCGTGGCATGGATGTTCATATCCGAAATGTTCAAGACAAAAGTTTAATATTGACATAAGAATAATAATACTTCAAGCACACTAACAAAGCAATTATGTGTTATCAAAATAACATGGCCAAAGAAAGTTCATCCCTACAAAATCATATAGTTTGGCTACCGCTCCATCTTTGTCACACAAAGTACTCAAATCATGCACAACCCCGATTTCAGCCAAGCAATTGTTTCATACTTTAATTTTTTGAAAACATTTTCAACTTTCACGCAATACATGAGCGTGAGCCATGGATATAGCACTATAGGTGGAATATAGTGATGGTTGTGGAGAAGACAAAAAGGATAAGATAGTCTCACATCAACTAGGCATATCAGTGGACTATGGAGATGCCCATCAATAGATATCAATGTGAGTGAGTAGGGATTGCCATGCAACGGATGCACTAGAGCTATAGGTGTATGAAAGCTCAAAAGAAAACTAAATGGGTGTGCATCCAACTTGTTTGCTCACGAAGACCTAGGGCACTTTGAGGAAGCCCATCATTGGAATATACACGCCAAGTTATATGACGAAATTTCCCACTAGTATATGAAAGTGACAACATAGGATTCTCTCTATCATGAAGATCATGGTGCTACTTTGAAGCACAAGTGTGGTAAAAGGATAGTAGCATTGCCCTTTCTCTCTTTTCTCTCATTTTTCTTATTTTTTTATTTGGGCATTTTCTTTGTTTTTATGGCCTCTTTTTTTCGTCGGGAGTCTCATCCCGACTTGTGGGGGAATCATAGTCTCCATCATCCTTTCCTCACTGGGACAATGCTCTAATAATGAAGATCGTCACACTTTTATTTACTTACAACTCAAGGATTAAAACTCGATGCTTAGAACAAAATATGACTCTATGTGAATGCCTCCGGCGATGTACCGGGATGTGCAATAAATCAAGAGTGACATGTATGAAAAATTATGCATGGTGGCCTTGCCACAAATACGATGTCAACTACATGATCATGCAAGGCAATATGACAATGATGAAGCCTGTCATAATAAACGGAACGGTGGAAAGTTGCATGGCAATATATCTCAGAATGGCAATGGAAATGCCATAATAGGTAGGTATGGTGGCTGCTTTGAGGAAGATATATGGTGGGTGTATGGTACCGACGAAAGTTGCGCGGTACAAGAGAGGCTAGCAATGGTGGAAGGGTTAGAGTGCGTATAATCCATGGACCCAACATTAGTCATAAGGAACTCATATACTTATTGCAAAAATCTGCAAGTCATCAAAACAAAGAACTACACACATACTCCTAGGGGAAGGGTTGGTAGGAGTTAACCATCGCGCGATCCCGACCTCCACACAAAGGAAGACAATCAATAAATAAATCATGCTCCAATTGCAAACCTCAACACAAGTATTTCTCTAATTCACAACTATTCTACTAGCATGACTCTAATATCACCATCCTCATATCTCAAAATAATCATCAAGTATCAAACTTCTCATAGAATTCAATGCACTTTATATGAAAGTTTTTATTATACCCATCTTGGATGCCTATCATATTAGGACTAATTTTATAGCCAAAGAAAATTACCATGCTGTTGTAAAGGACTCTCAAATAATATAAGTGAAGCATGAGAGTTCATCAATTTCTTCAAAATAAAATCACCGTCGTGCTCTAAAAGATATAAGTGAAGCACTAGAGCAAATGACAAAGTACTCCAAAAGATATAAGTGAAGATCAAAGAGTAGTTGAATAATTATGTAACTATGTGAAGACCCCCCTAACATTTAAGAATTTCAGATTTTGGGATATTATTCAAACAACAAGCAAAACAAAATAAAATAAATTGACGCTGCAAGCAAAACTCATATCATGTGGTGAATAAAAATATAGCCTCAAGTAAAGTTACCGATAGACGAAGACGAAAGAGGGGATGCCTTACCGGGGCATCCCCAAGCTTAGGCTCTTGGTTGTCCTTGAATATTACCTTGGGGTGCCTTGGGAATCCCCAAGCTTAGGCTCTTTCCACTCCTTATTCCATAGTCCATCGAATCTTTACCCAAAACTTGAAAACTTCACAACACAAAACTCAACAGAAAACTCGTAAGCTCCATTAGTATTAGAAAAATAAAACCACCACTTAGGTACTATTGTGAACTCATTCTAAATTCATATTTGTGTAATATCTACTATATTCCAACTTCTCTATGGTTCATACACTCTGATACTACTCATAGATTCATCAAAATAAGCAAACAACACATAGAAAACAAAATCTGTCAAAACCAGAACAGTCTGTATCAATCTGTAACTTTCGAATACTTCTGTAACTCAAAAAAATCTGAAATTAATTTGTGGACGTGAGTAATTTGTCTACTAATCTTCTGCAAAAAGAATCAACTTAAAATCACTCTCCAGTAAAAAATGGCAGCTAATCTCGTGAGCGCAAAGTTTCTGTTTTTTACAGCAAGATCACGTTAACTTTCACCCAAGTCTTCCCAAAGGTTCTACTTGGCACTTTATTGAAACAAAAGCTCTAAAACATGATTACTACAGTAACTTAATCATGTGAACACACAAAAATAGTAGGGGTAAATATTGGGTTGTCTCCCAACAAGCGCTTTTCTTTAATGCCTTTTAGCTAGGCATGATGATTTCAATGATGCTCGCATAAAAGATAAGAATTGAAACAACAAGAGAGCATCATGAAGAATATAACTAGCACATTTAAGTCTAACCCACTTCCTATGCATAGGGATTTTGTGAGCAAACAATTTATGGGAACAAGAATCAACTAGCACAGGAAAGCAAAACAAGCATAGCTTCAAGATTTTCAACACATAGAGAGGAAACTTGATATTATTGCAATTCCTACAAACATATGTTCCTCCTTCATAATAAATTTCAGTAGCATCATGATTGAATTCAGCAATACAACTATCACATAAAGCACTATTTTCATGATCCCCAAGCATATAAATTTTATTGCTCTCCACATAAGCAAATTTCTTCTCATGAATAGTAGTGGGAGCAAACTCAACAAAATAACTATCATGTGAGGCATAATCCAATTGAAAATTAAAATCATGATGACAAGTTTCATGGTTATCATTAATCTTTATAGCATACAAGTCATCACAATAATCATCATAGATAGCAACTTTGTTCTCATAATCAATTGGAACCTCTTCTGAAATAGTGGATTCATCACTAAATAAAGTCACGACCTCTCCAAATCCACTTTCATAATTATCACAGTAAGATTCAACACCCTCCAAAATAGTGGGATCAATACTTCCTAAAGTTGACACTCTTCCAAACCCACTTTCATCAATATAATCATCATAAATATGAGGCATGCTTTCATCATAATAAATATTCTCATCAAAACTTGGGGGACTAAAAATATCATCTTCATTAAACATAGCATCCCCAAGCTTGGGACAAACATTAATTGCAGCAAATAAATTCTCAAACATTTCATTCTCATCAAATATAACATCCCCAAGCTTGGGCCTTTGCATATCATTAGCATCATGGATATTTGAAGGGATTCACACTAACAACATTGCAATCATGCTCATCATTCAAGTATTTAGTGCCAAACATTTTAATGCATTCTTCTTCTAGTACTTGGGCACAATTTTCCTTTCCATCATTTTCACGAAAGATATTAAAGAGATGAAGCATATGAGGCAACCTCAATTCCATTTTTTTGTAGTTTTCTTTTATAAACTAAACTAGTGATAAAACAAGAAACAAAAAGATTCAATTTCAGGATCTAAAGATATACCTTCAAGCACTAACCTCCCCGGCAACGACGCCAGAAAAGAGCTTGATATCTACTACGCAACCTTCTTCTTGTAGACGTTGTTGGGCCTCCAAGTGCAGAGGTTTGTAGGACAGTAGAAAATTTCCCTCAAGTGGATGACGTAAGGTTTATCAATCCGTGGGAGGCGTAGGATGAAGATGGTCTATCTCAAACAACCCGGCAACCAAATAACAAAGAGTCTCTTGTCCCCAACACACCCAATACAATGGTAAATTGTATAGGTGCACTAGTTCGGCGAAGAGATGGTGATACAAGTGCAATATGGATGGTAGATATAGGTTTTTGTAATATGAAAATATAAAAACAGCAAGGTAACTAATGATAAAAGTGAGCACAGACGGTATTTCAATGCTTTGAAACAAGGCCTAGGGTTCATAATTTCACTAGTGCAAGTTATCTCAACAATAATAACATAAATGAATCATATAACTATCCCTCAACATGCAACAAAGATTCACTCCAAAGTCACTAATAGCGGAGAACAAACGAAGAGATTAGTCTAGGGTACGAAACCACCTCAAAGTTATTCTTTCTTATCGATCTATTCAAGAGTCCGTAGTAAAATAACACGAAGCTATTCTTTCTGTTTGATCTATCCTAGAGTTCGTACTAGAATAACACCTTAAGACACACATCAACCAAAATCCTAATGTCACCTAGATACTCCATTGTCACCTCAAGTATCTGTGGGCATGATTATACGATATGCAGCACACAATCTTAGATTCATCTATTCAACCAACACAAAGAACTTCAAAGAGTGCCCCAAAGTTTCTATCGGAGAGTCAAGACAAAAACATGTGCCAACCCCTATGCATAGATTCCCAAGGTCATGGAACCCGCAAGTTGATCACCAAAACATACATCAAGTGAATCAATAGAATACCCCATTGTCACCACGGGTATCCGACGCAAGACATACATCAAGTGTTCTCAAAGACTCAATCCGATAAGATAACTTCAAAGGGAAAACTCAATCCATTACAAGAGAGTAGAGGGGGAGGAACATCATAAGATCCAACTATAATAGCAAAGCTCGCGATACATCAAGATCATGACATCTCAAGAACACGAGAGAGAGAGAGATATATATCAAACACATAGCTACTGGTACATACCCTCAGCCCCGAGGGTGAACTACTCCCTCCTCGTCATGGAGAGCGATGATGAAGATGGCCATCGGAGAGGGATTCCTCCTCCGGTAGGGTGCCGGAACGGGTCTAGATTGCTTTTCGATGGCTACAGAGGCTTGCGGCGGCGGAACTCCCAATCTAGGTTTCTTTCTGGAAGTTTTGGTATATATGAGAGGTGTTGGAGTCGGGAACAAGTCAGGGGGTCCCCGAGGCGGCCACAAGATAGGGGGGCGCGCCCAGGGGGGGGGGGGTAGGGCGCCCCCACCCTCGTGGTGGCATTGGGACTCTTCTGGTCCATCGCCGGTACTCCGTGGGCTTCTTCTGGTCCAAAAACATCCTCCGTGCAATTTCAGGTCAATTGGACTTCGTTTGGTATTCATTTTCTGCGATACTCAAAAACAAGGAAAAAACAGAAACTGGCACTCGGCTCTGGGTTAATAGGTTAGTCCCAAAAATCATATAAAATAGCATATAAAACATCCTAGATGGATAATATAATAGCATGGAACAATCAAAAATTATAGATACCTTGGAGACGTATCAGAGGCCGCCCACGACCATGTCGAGGCCGCCCACGCCCAGCTCGTGGCGGTCACCACACAAATCGAACGAACCTTCTCCGACAACGGTCGGCGACCCACGGCCGAAGAGTTGGCAATCGTCGAGAGCGTTCGAGAAGCCGTCCGTTCCTCCACCGCATACCTTGTGACGACGGAGCCCGTACAAGCCCAGATCGCTGTCGCCCACGCCCAACTCATGGCGGCCTTTTCCAAAGAGATGGGGGACACGGATGACGAGATGCTTGCTGTGTATGGCGCGATGGATGCCATGGAGCCCTTCCCCAGGAGACCATCGGGCGCGATCTGGACATGGCAGTAGCGGTGGCGATTGACGAGCACCAGCCGTAGTAGTACTCTTTGTTTTGTTTAATTAAGAGCGCCGGTCTTTAATTTGTTAGAGTAATGTTTAGGTTAGCTAGCTCTATTTAATTGCTGAACTTGCTTGATTAAGAAGTATGGGTGTGTTGTAGCCTCCTTTGTGTACCCAAATTATGCAATGACATGGATGACACTGTAACCATGGAAATTCGAACAAAAAATTTTGACGTTCAAACTCATCACACACGGGTTAAGCTATCTGAATCGTTTGTGATGTTCACATATTGTACACATCTGAATAAGGGATCGTGTCTGATGACACTTTGCGCACCAGTTTTTTCGCTGTAGTGATTCCAAATTTTCGGCTTCCGCGGAAATATCACCTCCCCGCCCCTCCCCCTTACCAAAAGCCACATTTCCCCTATTTCCGCCTTCCTTTCCAAGTTGAAACCTTCACTCCTTGCTTGCAGCGCCGCCTCCTCGCCGACGACCCTCCTTCACGCTGCTCGGCCTCGTCTATCCATGCAGGTAATCCACACCCGACCCCCATCCTCCTCCTCCTTCCACATCCCACATGCCCCGACCGCCGACGCGAGTGTGACACCTTCCACCCAAATCACCGACCCCTCCACCAAATAAACGCCGTCCTAAGCCATGGTGCATGCAGTATAGCCATGATCTCAAGGAGCATTTGGCAGCGGAGAAGTAAACCGCGGCCGCACGCGCGGATGAGGTCGCGATGGCTGCCATTCGTGTCGACCCCCAGATCTTGGAGGAGCACCTTACCATTTGCTAGCTACGCCGGTTAAGCATGCTCAGTTTACCCGTTGCGTGTGCTGCTCCTGCCTTTCCTTAACAAATTCTAGTGAATTGTGCTATATAATTTTACCATGCAATATGTTGCTCTAGTGTATATGTTCTATATGTCGTGCACTGTGGTGCTGACTTATTAACTGTTTGGTTAAGTAGTTGTCGTCTTCAGTTAACTATTTGGTTCAATTCTGCAAATATGATGTTCAATTCTTCAAGCTGCAATTTTGTATTATCTTCCATGTGAGAAACAAATCGAATTTATCTTTACAAAATACACGAGAAACGAATACAATTGCTATATTTCCAAGTTGTCAAGCATGCTTGGTTTGGTTATACATTGTGCAATGTGGTGCTCAGTTAACGTTTGGTTCATTTGTGTTGTGGTGTTTAGTTAACTGTTTGGTTCAATTCTGCAATGCGATGTTCAATAGTTGTGGGTGCATTCTGTTATTGTATACCATGTGAGTAGTAAATCGAATTTGGATGTACTAAATACATGAGAAACAAATACAATTGCTATATTTCCAAGTTGTTAAGCATGATTGGTTTGGTTAACCATCTGATCTTCTATTAGGAGTGTGTTATATTGTGCAATGTGGTGCTCAGTTAACTTTTGGTTCATTTGTTGTGGTGTTTAGTTAACTGTTTGGTTCAATTCTGTAGTGCGATGTTCAATAGTTATGGGTGCATTATGTTATTGTATACCATGTGAGGAATAAATTGAATTTGGCTGTAGTAAATACATGAGAAACAAATACAATTGCTATATTTCCAAGTTGTTAAGCATGCTTGGTTTGGTTAACTAGCTGATCTTCTATTAGGAGTATGTTATATTGTGCGATGTGGTGCTCAGTTAATGTTTGGTTCATTTGTTGTGGTGTTTAGTTAACTGCTTGTTTCAATTCTGCAATGCGATGTTCAATTGTCGTTGATAAAATTTTGTATTGTTTTGCATGTGAGGAATAAATCGATTTTGGCTGCACTTAATACATGAGAAACATATACAAGTGCTATATTTTCCAGTTCTTAATCATGCTTGGTTTGGATAAATGGGTTTTCCATGTGGCTTGAATTAATCTAATGAATCTGCAATGTGCTTATTTTTCATCTACATATTTTACTGATAGCATGCGAACCCTTACTTAACCTCATGACTAACTACCTTATATGTGTTGCAGGGAAACAATGGGAAGCACTGAGGTTTACAATCGAGGTTAGCACGTGCATGGTCCGTTGTCTAATAGCACATTATTGTGCAATTGCAGGAACCATTCTAATATTTAGATTTTTAACAATTTTGTCTTGCACATGTAGGTCCTGCTGTCAGAGGTTTTGACTCACTATTCGACCCTTTTGCTTATGGGGAAATGAGTTGTCCATGAATATCAATCAAATCAAGAAACTTAAAAAGATTGTTAGGATAAAGAAATTAGCGACAAAAACAATAAGATCTTTGTTTGCACAATGAAGAAGACATCAGTTAACTACAAGATGATACTAACTATTATACCTTGCCTTTTTTATCCCTTTGCCCCATTTCCAATATAGAGAAGATATTTATGCACATCCTTGTTTTCAGGCCTTTCCAAAGCAGTTCACTGATGATTACCTCTCAAACCACCTCTATGTTCAAGAGGCGAGGAAGGTTTTCATACAACACCCACGGTTCAATATTGAAGTGTTCCTGAAGAGGACGAAGGACGGACGGTCAATCATCCAAAGGCACTGGCCTAAAATTGCAAATATCTTCAATATGAATGAAGGCTCAATATTAGCCTTCCGCTTCAGCAGTTTTCCAGATGAGATGCATATGTCTATATACCATTTATGATGCTAATTTCAAAAGGTTCTACATGTTGCATGTGAAACTTGGTGCTGGTGCTGTTGTGTAATGGGGTAGTTGAGTGTTGAAGCTATATCATGTTGTACTCTGATGTATTTCAATTATGAAATTCTGCTTCCTTAATATGTAAATGAAATATATTATGTGCTTAATATGAATGTCAATTAGATTAATAAATGGATTATTAATAATAGAGCAATTAGCCTGCTAATGGTGAATTAGCTTGCTAATTGCGTTTTGCTATTGCAAACGGTTATTAAAAATAGGTGTGTGATGACATCAGGCAACACACAAAGTTTCTAGGAATAAACCATGTTGGATCAATGAACAATCACACACGACTTTCTCTTGAAAATTGTTTGCGTTAGGCCACCTTGCGCAAACGTTTATCACATGAAAACTGTGTGTGATGGACAGCCTTTGCCACACAGTTTCTTTTACGCGCCGTGTGGAATGTCAACACTACCACAAACGATTTAACGGGAAAATTGTGTGTGATGTACCCGTGAACGGAAACGTTTTCCTTGGAGCGACTGTGTGGGATGTACATACGAACGGAAATGTTTAGCGGGGACTGACTGTGTGGGATGCAATAACGACCGGAAACTGACTGTGTGGGATGCATTGACGACCGGAAACAATTTCGCCTGTATAACTGTATTTCTTTAGTTGTACTATACGTATTTCCGTATTTGAGCGCTCGTCGGTCGCACATGACCTCATTTTGCCGAGCGTGTGTGCCAGGAGGGCATATCTCGGACGGTTTCTGGGTCGTGTGGGAAGGACCCCCCTATCGCCCACACTCACTAGGCGACGGTTCCAAATGCCATCACGGAAAGGGGTTTATAACCGTTTGTATAGCACCGACGCATACTAGTGCTAGCACCCAAATCACATAAGGCAAAACACTCATAATTTTTAATTTTGATTTTGATGGTAGGTTCCCATTCATCGGGCAACTTTCTAGGAATTGAAACTTCCAATTCTAACTTTTCTTCTAAAACTTTCATCATAGCATCAACAATATGATTAGTAAAAGCTTTATTTTGTTCATAGGCATGAGGTGAATTAATCATGGATTGCAACAAATAAATGCAATCAATCAGGGAACGACTATCATAATTAAAGTCTTTGTAATCCAAAACAGTGGTCACATCACTAGTTAAAGTCTTGACCTCTCCAAACCCACTTTTATCAATTTTCTCAACAAGATTTTCACCCTCCGAAATATTGGGACGCCTTCTACCTAAAGTTGACTCCTCTTCAGTCCCATTATCATCATGTTGAACTTTACTAAACAAAGAATCAGTGGAAGAGACACCAATCATTTTAATGTCGTCATCATTTTTATGAAAGCAATCACTAGAAAATGCCTTTTCTAAAAATTCTCGTTTAGCTCTAAGCATGGCGGTTCTTTTCTTACTTTCATCCATAGAAACATAAAGAGCTTTAATTGATTCTTCAACTTTAGGAACAAAAAAAATTCAACTTGAGATTTCCACGTCATGAGAAATTTTATCAATACTCCTAGACATATCATCAATTTTATTCAACTTTTCTTCTATGGGGGCATTGAAATTTTTTTTAGCATTGATAAATTCTTTAATATTATTCTCTAGATCATAGGTATTCCTATTATTATTGTAAGATTGATTTCCATAGGAATTACCACAATTATTAGAGGAATGACTAGGAAAAGGCCTAGGATTAGAATTACCTCTATAAGCATTGTTGTTAAAATTATTTCTAGAGATAAAGTTCACATCTATGGCATCACTAGTTTGCTCAATCAAAGTAGAAAAAACATATCATTAAGATCAACATGAGCACTTTTACTAGCAACCATTTTCATAAGAGCATCAACATTTTCATTCAAAGAATCAATCTCAACCGAATTAAATTTTTTGCTAGTCGGCACCCTTTCCGTACGCCGTTGCAAATAATTTGCCAAAATATTATCAAGCAATTTGCTCGCTTCACCTAAAGTGATTTCCATAAAAGTAACACCCGCGGCTGAATCCAAAAGATTTCAAGAAACAAAATACAATCCCGCATAAAAAACTTGTATGATCATCCAAAGATTTAACCCATGAGTTGGGAAATTCCTTAGCATTATTTTCATCCTTTCCCAAGATTGTGCAACATGCTCATGTTCAAGTTGATTGAAATTCATGATCTGGGTTCTAAGGAATATAATTTTTGCGGGCGGATAATATTTAGTTATAAAAGCGTCTTTGCATTTGTTCCAAGAATAAATGCTATTGCGAGGTAAAGAAGAAAACCAAATTTTTGCATGATCTCGCAAAGAAAACGCAAATAATTTCAATTTCACGACATCATTGTCCAGATCTCTTTTCTTTTGCATATCGCATAATTCCACGAAGGTATTGAGATGGGATGCGACATCCTCATTTGGAGTGCCGGAAAATGGATCTTTCGTGACAATATTCAACAAAGCAATATTAATATCACAAGTCTCCACACTAGTGGCTGGAGGAGCAATCGTAGTGCCAATAAAATCATTGTTGTTGGTATTGGAAAAATCACACAACTTGATGTTCTCTTGCGTCATTTTTGAGCAATTGTAAACAAGAACACAAGTGGGCGATAGATCCGACCGGGAAAACGGCGAAAGCAAAAGATGGCAAATAAAAAGGAAATTTTTTGTGAAGTGTGGGAGATGAAAACGAGAGGCAAATGGCAAATAATGTAAATTGCAAGGAGATGAGATGTGTGATTAGGAACGTGGTATATGTTGAAGGTGCTCCCCGGCAACGGCGCCAGAAATTTCCTTTTGATGTCTGCTAGAACTACATCGGTATTTCCCCAAAGAGGAAGGGATGATGTAGCACATCAACGGTAGGTATTTCCCTCAGTGATGAGACCAAGGTTATCGAACCAGTAGGAGAACCAAGAAGCACAATGTAAACAACACCTGCATACAAATAACAAAAGCTCGCAGCCCGACGTGTAAAAGGGGTTGTGAATCCCTTTCGGGTAATGGACATGATAGAGTTGTAAATATTGATAAGTCGAACGATAAATAAAATAAATTACATCAAGGTATTTTTGGGTTTTTGGTTTAGTATATCTGAAAATAAAAGCAAAGGAAAATAGATCGCAAAGGCAAATAATGTGAGAAAGAGACCCGGGGGCCGTAGATTTCACTAGTGGCTTCTCTCGAGAAAATAGCAAACAGTGGGAAAACAATTACTGTTGGGCAATTGATAGAACTTCAAATAATCATGACGATATCCGGGCAATGATCATTATATAGGCATCACATCCAAGATTAGTAGACCGACTCGTGCCTGCATGTACTACTATTACTCCACACATCGACCGCTATCCAGCATGCATCTAGTGTATTAAGTTCATGGAGAAACGGAGTAATGCAATAAGAACGATGATGTGATGTAGACAAGATCTATTTATGTAGAAATAGAGCCCATCGTTTTATCCTTAGTAGCAACTATACTTACGTATCGGTTCCCCTTCTGTCACTGGGATCAATCACCTTAAGATCAAACCCACTACAAAGCACCTCTTCCCATGGCAAGATAAATAGATCATGTTGGCCAAACAAAATCCAAATATCAGAGAAGAAATACAAGGCTATAAGCAATCATGCATATAAGAGATCAAAGAAGACTCAAATAACTTTCATGGATATAAAAAGATAGATCTGACCATAAACTCAAAGTTCATCGGATCCCAACAAACACACCGCAAAAAAGTTACATCATATGGATCTCTAAGAGACCATTGTATTGATAATCAAAAGAGAGAGAGGAAGCCGTCCAGCTACTGACTACGGATCCGTAGATCTACAAGGAACTACTCATGCATCATCGGAGAGGCACGAATGGAAGTGGTGAACCCCTCCGTGATGGTGTCTAGATTGGATCTGGTGGCTCTAGACTCTGCGGCGGCTGGATCGAAATTCCGTCGACTCTCCTAGGGTTTTTGGAATATTGGGGTATTTATAGAGCAAAGAGGCGGTCCGGGGAGCACCCGAGGTGGGCACAACCCATCAGGGCCCGCCTGCCCCCCCAGGCGCGCCCTGGTGGGTTGTGCTCCCCTCGGAGCTCCCCCCAGGTGTTGCCTTGGCCCATTGGGTGTGTTCTGGTCCATAAAAATTCTCCGTAAAGTTTCGTTGCATTTGGACTCCGTTTGATATTGATTTCCTGCTATGTAAAAAACATGCAAAAAATGACAACTGGCACTTGGCACTATGTCAATAGGTTAGTACCAAAAAATCATATAAAATGATTGTAAAACGTCCAAGAATGATAATATAACAACATGGAACAATAAAAAATTATAGATACGTTGGAGACGTATCAGGTAGTACTGCGACTACCACCGCTGCTAGTGTCGCCCGGGCCCTATCTCCCACGTCCGCTCTCTCTCTCTTCCCCCGCGTTATGTCTGTGTGGTAGCACCACTGCTGCGAGCGGTAGTACCACTCCCATGAGCAGTAGTACTGCCCTCTGCGGGCTGAGATGTGGGATAACAGTTGGAATAGTTCCCCCACTATAAAAGAAGGTCTTCTTCCCCAAGAAGACTTACCTCTTTTCCCCAAGCTCCATTGTTGCTCCAAAAGCTTATTCTTGCCCGATCTCTCTCCCTAGCCAATCAAACTCGTTGATTTTCAAGGGATTGGTTGAGAAGGCCTGGATCTACACTTCCACCAAGAGAAATTTGATTCCCTCCACTAATCCCTTGCGGATCTTGTTACTCTTGGGTGTTTGAGCACCCTAGACAGCTGAGGTCACCTCGGAGCGACATTCCATTGTGGTGAAGCTCCGTGGTTTTGTTGGGAGCCTCCAAGCTTGCTGTGGAGATTGCCCCAACCTTTTATTGTAAAGGTTCGGTTGCCGCCTTCAAGGGCACCACTAGTGGAGTCACGACATCTCACATTGCGTGAGGGCGTGAGGAGAATACGGTGGCCCTAGTGACTTCTTGGGGAGAATTGTGCCTCCACACCGCTCTAACGGAGACGTACTTCCCCCAAAGGGAAGGAACTTCAGTAACACATTCTCGTCTCCACCGGCTCCACTTGTGGTTATCTCTCCCCTTTACTTTGTGCAAGCTTTTGTAGTGATTGTATCCTTTTCTTGCGGTTGTTGTTGTTGTTCGCATCATATAGGTTGCTCATCTAGTTGCACATCTAGACAACCTATTTGTTGCTAAACCTAACTTGTTAAGAAAAGCTAAAAATTGGTAGTTGCCTATTCACCCCCCTCTAGTCAACCATATCAATCCTTTCAATTGCTATCAGAGCCTCGTCTCTTTATTAAGGGTTTCACCACCCGAAGAGTATGGTTGACGACGGGGGAAATGTGGATGAAGTGCCCGAGGCCGTGGAGTTGACCTCGATAACTCGAGATGACTTAAATGAAGCTATGGTTTCAGTTAAGACATATATGATGGCCGAGGTCAAGTCCATGCTTAAAGAATTATTTGAGGGGATGAAATCCACTCCCGATCCCGTGCTTATGGTTAAACCCACAACATCTGAGTCGGAGGCCAATTCCGCCAAGGAAGCGGCTAAATGAAAGTGTGTTATATCGACTAGAGGTGGGTGAATAGGCGATTTTTATAAATTCGTCACTGAGGAAATTCTAACTGATGAATTTCCTAAGCAATGAACTACTTAGCAGCATAATAGATACTCAAGTGCATGCACAACAAAGTAGTAGCATAGTCATCATGATGAAATGAAAGCATACACCTAGCACAAGTAGCGTGTAAAGAGGATAAGTAGGCTGAAGACCGAGGACTGAAGAAATACGGTTGAGGAAATTGAGAAAGTCTTCAGTCAAAGTCTTCAAACAGTACAAATCAAGTTCATCAACACATGAATGAGTAAATGGAAGGGTGGAGGAAATAGAACAAGTAGGCTTGGTGAAGACAATGATTTGTTAGACCAGTTCCAACTACTGTGACAGTTGTACGTCTGGTTGGGGCGGCTAGGTATTCAAACCTGAGGACACACAGTCCCGAACACCCAGTCCTTGACACACAGTCCAAGACACCAAGTCCTCACCGTATTCCCCTTGAGCTAAGGTCACACAGACCTCGCCCAATAACTCGTGGTAAGTCTTCACAGGTGACTTCCAAACCTTCACAGACTTGGTCACCCGGCGATCCACAATTGCTCTTGGATGCTCTAGACCACTGACACCTAACCGTTTGGAAGATCACAGTCTTCAAAGGTAACAAGCCTCGGTTCCACACAGGAAAACTCTCTTCAGTGATGCTCAATAACTTTGGGATTTTAGGTGATGGGGTTTTGGGGTTTTCCTCACTTGATGATTTTCGCTCAAAGTCCTCGGAGGATGGGTTGCTCTAATGACAAGTGTTAGTTTCTCTCAGAGCAGCTAACCAACTAGTGGTTGTAGGGGGCGACTATTGCCTAGGGAGCAGACCCACATGATAAGACATAAATGCCCTTAAATGATATGACCGTTAGGTGGATCGATAGGATATTTGGGACATCTAGCGGATAGCACAGCAACAGTCGGAAATTTGAGCTCTCAAATTCCGCAGGGCTATCATGATCCTCACTTGTAGGCAATCCGCACTGGCGAATTCCTAATTCCCAGTCAGAACAAATTCCTCAGAGAACATAATAACTTCGGCTCTGTCGTTGAAGAAGCTGACTGAACTGTATGAGATTTCCAATGGCTTCACTCGAAGGGATTGGGTAGTGTAGGCTTTGAGTTGAGCATCACTTGGAAATGTGTTTCCTTAGTTTTACCTCGACCCCCTTTAACAGTACGGTGTTTCCTATGACTCAAGAAAGAGAAAATGAAATTACGAAAACAAAAGTCTTCACGCTTCATAATCCTCGCATGAATATCCAAGTCTTCAAGGTCACACCAATTTCCTCACTTTCAATGTCTTCAAGAAAACCAAAGTCTTCAACTGAAGACATACATTTTTAGGGGTCCACTTTCTTCGTAAATATCAAACTCCTCATAGACTTATATGACCTGTGTACACTCACAAACACATTAGTCCCTTAACCTATAAGTCTTCAATACACCAAAATCACTAAGGGGCACTAGATGCACTAGATGCACTTACAATCTCCCCCTTTTTGGTGATTGATGACAAATAGGTTAGGTTTTCAACGGGGATAAACATATGAAGTGTAACAACTGATACTGAGGAATTTGATTACAAGATATAGAAGAACTCCCCCTGAAGATGTGCATATTTGAGGATTCTGCTTGAGTAGCAAATGCACATTGTAGAGTAATATCATGGAGATCCCCCCTATATCTTGTAATTCATACATGTATTTAACATATGATTTGAGGAATTTGAAATGCATGATGAAATATGGTGTCTCACGAAAATCAGCATGTGTGCATTAAGGTACTGAGGAAATTAAGCATGCAGAAAGCAGTTTAAAAAGTGTCAGACCACCATCGGACTTAAGTTTACAACTCATCAGAGCAAACACCTCAAAAAAGCAAGAGTAGTAACTTAACGAAAAATATAACCCATATAGAGACCCGCTTGAAGACTAACTCAAATTTCTCCCCCTTTGTCATCAAATGACCAAAAGCGACAAAAAATGAGGAGTAACACCCCTGAAGAATATCATCATGATGTCGATGGAGGAGCGCCATCGTTGTTGAGGTCGTCCGTTGATGTAGGGCCTGCCGTAGTGTCGTCCAAATCTTCAGCTTCATCCGTCACGCGCGATGAGAAAAATGAACTTGTGACCAGCTGAGGAACTTTGACCTTCTTGAATCTCTTCGAAGGTGACTGATGTCGTGGTTCTAAGTCTGACAGTGAGGGTATGGGGTACGAATGGAGAGGCAAGGTCCTAGCTATGGAGAGGTTGTACACAGAGTGTTTTACGAGTTTAGGCCCTTCTCGGAGGAAGTAAAAGCCCTACGTCTCGATGCCCGGAGGCTTGGTCGATTGATGCGTGTATGAATGTGTTTACAGAAGTGCGAACCCTTGTTCTGGAGGAGGGGGGTGGCTTATATAGTATGCCCAGACCCCAGCCATGCTCCACGTTACCAAGGGCTTAAAGGTACATTAAGGCAGGCGTTACTGGTAACGCCTGCAGTAAAGGGTAGTTAAGGGGTTTACTACAATGAGTAAATATAGGACCGTTGCTGTTCTGAGAGGCGCTTAGTCTTCGGAGGTCGAGTGCCTGATCCAGTCGAGTGGAGTTGAGTCGTCCTGGGTACATGAGTGAGTCGAGTGAAGTGTCACCTTGGACCGCCTCAGTCGACTGTCTCCACTGTTATGGGTCTTGTCTTTTGATCTCCTATGATAGTGACCTTGGGTGGGGCCCTTTGGTCAGGCCTATGACCCTACCCTAGGTCCGTAACCTCGTTAGTAGCCCCCGAATGGATCGGGGTTTGAGCAAGGGGATGCTGAGGGAGGCTCTGGTCTTGATTCGTCGTCCTTGGGGCATATTGTTTTGGAGCTCATGACTCGGGTAGGCCCCCTCAGTCGTGTCTTGGTCGCCTCGATCGATTCCGAAGCCATTGGTGAATTAATTGCTTTTGCGTCGACTGGATGTCTTGCGTTGACTGGGTGTCTTGCATCGACTGAGTTTTGCGCCAGGCGTCGGGCGCCATGAGTGCGTGCCGTTTTCGACGGAATCGGTTGCCTTCTGTCCGCCGGATTCGGCGGGGCTTTCGAAATTTAGGGAAGCGCGCGGGACGGGGCGTGCCGCATCAATCGGAGGGGTGCAGTTCGAATGCCTCGATTCCTGCGCCCCCTTTTTCGCCACGTATCGCGTCAGCGCCTGTTACGGGATCGGATAAGATCGCCCGGGGCCACTGGTCAGCCACTCGACCGAGCCGTTATAAAGGTGCGCCGAGTCCGCTGCGGGGGGTAGTGTGCGCCTAGCCTTCTCCCGTTCGCCTTGTCTTCTCCGCAGCGTCCTTGCTTCTCTGCCGCGCCCCCAATCTTCCCTGCTACTCTCTGCCACAACCGTCGTCTCGTGAGCCATGGTTAAGGACAAGACTGCGGCCGTGGAGCGCTCCAAGAAGGCGGCGTCGGGGAAGGGGCGGCGAGCCAGCCGGGTCGGATCGTCGTCGAGGTCCGGGCTCCCCGCTGGATGGATCCAGGGGGATTGGATCCGGTCCACCGTCGTGGTGGAGGATCTGGAGGAGCTGGAGGAGGAGGGGCTGATCACCGGCGGCTCCTGGCGGGCGCCGGGAGGAGAGCTCGATCCCCGGCCGCAGCAGGGTGAGTGTGTACTCCACGCCACCCACGTCGACCGAGGTTTCTCTACTCCTCCGCACCCTTTCTTCCGCGCATTTCTGATCTTCTTCGGTGCCCAGCTACATTATTTCACGCCCAACTCCATCGCCTTTCTCTCCGCTTTCGTTTCCATGTGCGAGAACTTCCTCGGTTGCCGACCGCACTGGGGTTTGTTCAAGCACATCTTCACCTGCCGCTCCCAGACTGTCAAGAGAGTGAACCCGAGTGACGGTAAGACGCATGTCCTTCAGGCGTGCGGCGGGCTCGGGATTCAGCTTAGGAATAGGAGCGCTTTCCCTCCCATCAACCTTCCAGAGTCGATCCGGGGCTGGCAGTCGACCTGGTTTTATTACAGGGACAGTCCGACTCCGGGTCAGTCGACTGGCCTTCCTCCATTTACCCTAGGTCGAGCCAGCCGGCCTCCTTCCATGGTAGTGAGCAAGGCCGAGAGGGCCGAGGTAGACATGCTGATGGAGAGGGTTCTCCAGCTAGTCCGCGAGGGGGTCACGGGGATGGACTTGTTCGAGGTGTACATCACGCGGAGGATTCAGCCGCTTCAAGCCCGGGACCACCCGATGTGGCTGTACTCTGGTACTGACGACTCATCGCGAGTCCACCCGGAGGCGGCCCACCCAGAGTACGTGATGCGATGCTTGAAGAGCATCACCGGGAACAAGGACAACCCCAGGGGGTCGGGGAGGATCATCCCATTCGACGCTGACCACCTGCCAGACAAGGTTAGCCTTCCGCTTCCGAGTGACGTATCTGTCGATTGATTTGTGATCTTATTGATGGCCCCGACTGGTATTTGGTGAACTTCCTTTCTTTACAGATATATACAGAGATGTACTCGCTGCCCAACGGAGACTCGGGCGAGGAGGTCGAGGAGGGTACAGGCGACGCCGCCGAGTGGAAGTCGGAGGGGGAGACCCAGGAGAGCAAGGAGTACAGCAGCGGGGAGGAGGTCGAGTCACCTTCCCGTGTCGAGCGCCGCTCCAAGGAGAAGAACGACCCAGGGGCCGATCGACCTCATGTGGGTCCCTCGGGGTCCCGGACACCCAAGCGTACTCGCACAACCACCCCCGAGCCAGCTGAGAAGACGCCCAAGCAGCCCAAAGTCACCACCACCAAGCCCCGGAAGGCCCTGCCAAGGATCAAGGTGGACGTACCCATCGCCTCCACGTAAGTGTCGCTCGGGCTTGCTTTTCTTTGTTTCTTGGGGGTCGACTGCAGTTTTGGTCGACTCATTTCTTGACCGAATTTTCCAGAGCCGCCGCTTCCACGACCTTGATGGACATCGACCGGGGTCGAGATGACGAGGAGATCGCGGATGCCGCGACATCTCGAGCAGGTAAGGGCTTAACGAGACTCGTTTTTGTCCTTCTTTTCTTTTGCGGGCGATAGTTGATACGTCCAAAACGTATCTATAATTTCTGCTTGCTCCATGCCACTTTTGGGTGATATTGCTATGATATTCATACACTTCCATACACTTTTGATCATATTTGGACTAACTTACTAATCCAGTGCACCCTAGTGCCAGTTTCTGTTTTCGGCTGTTTTTGTATTTCAGGTTTTCACGTTTCGAGAACTGCCCAGAAAAATCCAGAAAAATTATATAAAAAATCAGCGTTCTGGAAACAACACCGCATCTGAAGGGCAGCCTAGGGGGGGGGGGGGCACAGGGGCTCCAGGCGCCCTGTGGGCGCGCCCCCCCTGGGCCGTGCCGGGGGGGCGCCTGGGCCCCCCGAGGCTCCCCCGATGCCCTACTTTGGCATATATTTAAAGGACCCTCCGAAACCCTCAGAGGAGGAACTCTTTTCGCGATCCCATCTCTGTTCCGCCGCCGCCGCCGCTTCCAAGATCGGGAGCACCAGGAGAACTCTTCCCAGCACCTTGCCGGAGGGGAGGATTATCACCGGGAGCTTCTCCACCACCATGGACGCCTCCCGGATGACTCGTGAGTAGTCTCCCTTGGACCATGAGTCCATGACCAGTAGCTATGTGATGTTCTCCTCCCGTTCTTGTGCTTCACTAATTAGTCCTCGTGAGCTGCCCTACATGATCGAGGCACCTATCTAATCCTTATGCTGTTGCTATGTTGAGTTTGCTGGGATCCGATGGATTATGAGATTATGTTCAGATTGTCTTGAGTAATATATTTGATTTACCTCTTTTATATTTTAGTTCATAAGTAATTCTTGCATGTTCTCCGTTGTTACTTATTGCTTTGGCCGAGTAGTAGGTAGTGACTCCAAGAGGGAACGTTATGCTCGATTGTGGGTTCATGCCCCTCGATGACTAGCTTGAGTGACAGAAACATGAGTCTAGGGGATGTGCTGTTGCCGCAAGGGGGAAAACAACGGTGCTTGTGCCCGCGGGTGCAAGGATTGTTTACTTTACGCAAAGTTCTTTTAATGCAGTTGTCTGTTGCATTGAGTTTACACTATGGGTGGGACTCGCAACTTAATACCGGCGAGATGTTCTGGATAGATATCTCAAGGTGGATGATTAGTAGTAGATATTGATGGATTTCGGTCTACTTACTTTGGCGTACCGCCCATGCTTTGAACCTCAACCTTTCTTGCAATGTAGTCAGCATTGGTTTGCGTTCGTGGTCCTGTCAATTGCCCAGCTGTAATTTGTTACCTCACATAGCTATTTTATCGTCTTTTGGGAGAGAGACATCACTAGTGAACATCATGAGACTCCGGTCCATATTACCATCATTGATCACATCCACTATTTACTTTTCGCTATTTACTTACTATTGCAAAAACTATCTATCACTACTATCATTGCTTTTAACCCTTTGTGAACTACAAGGCCGGAGGGATTGACAACCTCTCTGTACTCGTTGGGAGCAAAGTTATTTGTATCTGTGTGCAGGTCCACGTTGATTGCTAATTGCGCCGTTAGCAGTTGACACCTACTTGTTGAACCTAGGAGTCTCTGGGGAATCGATCCTTGGCATCTTTGCTAGGGGAAAACACTTCTACTTACTGCATCTTACACCTTCCACTTGGGGTAACCAACGAGGGGTTCGAGGCCCATCAATAGTCGATTGACTTGGTTCCCTGTTTGATTCGAAGCGCCGCGCCTTGTCATAGAGCTGCCAGACGAGGACGAGGACGAGGAGCAGCTGGGGGAGGACCGCCGGCGCTCAAGGAAGAAGGGCCAAAAGGCGCCTTCTGGCTCGGGGGCCCAGCGACCAGAGGATGCGGCCCGAACCGCGGTCTCGTTCGCCGTCCCTGTGTCAACCGTTCCCGTCGTCGACCCACCGTCTGCGCCTAGCGTCGACCCAGCGCCCGCCTTGGTTGTCAACCCAGCGTCCACTCCGGTTGTCGACTCAACGCCGATTCGCGCCGTCGATCCAGCGCCTGCGCCTGCGGCCAGCTCGACGCCTGCTGCTTCGTCTGTCCTTTTCTCCACCTACCGCCTCCCGGAGGACCCTGTGGGGGCGGCACAAGAGGCCATTCGCCAGGCGGAGGTGATGATGGGGCGGACGAAGGCGGCATATGAGGCCAGCATGGCGGCTTACGACGCCAGCTCTGCTCTTCGGGCCAACGTCCAGGTATGTTGTCGGAGTGCTTTCTGATTTCGGGAGAAATCTGCTTGTTTTGTTTTGTGAGGTATCACACCCACTGGGTGTTCTTCTCTTCCTGTCTTCCTTGAGCTCGCGCCAGACTGATCTTGGCCGAGTGAAACCAGTGGGGGCACGCTCAGTGCACCAACTGGGTGTAGCCCCCGAGACCGTGGTCGACTGATTGCAGTCGGCCATGGTCTTACTATAGAATTTCCATGCTGTTTTTTTTGAGCTCGCGCCAGACTGATCTTGGCCGAGTGAAACCAGTGGGGGCACGCTCAGTGCACCCACTGGGTGTAGTCCCCGAGGCTGCGGTTGAGTGATCTGACTCGACTGTAGTCTTATAACCTTTGCTTTGTCTTGTTGATGCAGAAATCTTGCGAGTTCGGGGCCAAGTTTGGAGATCTTGAGCAGAAGCAAATCCAGCTTAATCTTGACTTGTAGTTGGCCCGGGACCATCTGAAGAAGACGCAAGACGATGCGGCTGGTAACTTACTTCTGTCTCTTGTCGACTAACTTTTCGCTTAAAGTGTTCCTTCATGTTCATCTGTCCAGTGGCGGCCTTGGTAGGTCAACTGAGAGCAGCTTTGGAGCAAAAGGATCTTGACTTAGCGGCGGCGCAGCGGGCGGCCCAGGAGAAGTCGGAGCTGGCGGAGAAGAAGCTGGCTTCTATGGGCGCACTCGAGGCGGAGATTATCCGACTGAGAGGCTCACTCGACGCGGCCAACAAGGAGGTGGCTCAGCTGAAGAAGTCCAGGGCCGACTTGAACGACAAGTATGAGGCTCTGTTTCGGAAGAGGCTTGATCTTGAGGCGTATCTAGGCGACATCACCAAAAAATGGTACCTCGTGCTCGAAGGTATGTCTTCTTTGGATTGGTTGAAATTGGGCTGGTCGACCCGTGTTCCATCTGCTAACTCGACTGTTGTTCTTGGTGCAGAGTTCTGTCGTAATTTCGAAGAGGAGACTGGCCGGGTCGAGCCTGGCTTGGACCCCACCAACTCCATTGTGAAGGACGAGGTTTCCATGAACATACTGAGGCTGAAGTCTCGCCTTACCGCGGCCACTGATTACCTGGGATGACCGAAGGCAGTGATGGCCCGAATCGACGCCGCGCTCTGGAGGGGAGTCATGCAAGAGAACGACCTCGCGTCCTTGATGACTCGACTCAATGAGGTCCCCGACCGAGTGCAAGAATGGAAGAAGTCGGCCGCCCGGGGAGGAGCAGACGTGGCGCTGGCTTTGGTCCGTGTGCACTGCAAGGAGGTGAAGGAGAGGAAGCTTGCTGCGTTGAAGGTCGCAAACACGAAGGAGCTTCAATTCCAGTCCTTCATGGAGACTTTCTTGGAGGCTGCCACTTGTATCGCCGATGGGATTGATTTGGACGAATTCATCGCGCCTACAAGCCCGCCTCCTCCCGAGCCATGACTTTGATACATTGACTTTATTTGCCGCGGAATGCTGCGTGGATTTGTACTCGTTAAACTCTAGTGGGTCTGTGGCCCAAGTACTCTTGCCCGAACCTTGCGGGGCTTTTATTTGATTTCGATATTTTGGTTCGTCGCTCTTCTTCTGACTATCTGAACCTTTGAGTCGACGTCTTTGACTAAGTTCGCCCCCGAGTGAGAAGGTCTCTCTTCACTCGGAGTAGAATGTTAATAACTTAGGCGATTCCAAGCTGCGTTGTACTTGTGGCGGACTTCGGAGGACCGAACCGCCTTGTACTTGTGGCATAGCTCGGAGGATCACAACTAAGCCCCCGAGTGAGAGGGTTGCTCTTCACTCGGAGTAGATAGTTGTGACTTAGGCGAGTCACGGGGTCGCAGCTAAGCCTCCGAGTGAGAGGGTCGCTCTTCACTCGGAGTAGAATGTTTATAACTTAGGCGATTCCAAGCTACGTTGTACTTGTGGTGGAGTTCGGAGGATCAAACCGCCTTGTACTTGTGGCGTAGCTCGGAGGATCGCAGCTAAGCCCCCGAGTGAGAGGGTTGCTCTTCACTCGGAGTTGATAGTTGTAACTTAGGCGAGTCACGGGGTCGCAGCTAAGCCCCCGAGTGAGAGGATCGCTCTTCACTCGGAGTAGAATGTTTATAACTTAGGCGATTCCAAGCTACGTTGTACTTGTGGCGGAGTTCGGAGGACCGAACCGCCTTGTACTTGTGGCGTGGCT
This sequence comes from Secale cereale, assembly GCA_902687465.1. NCBI lineage: Eukaryota > Viridiplantae > Streptophyta > Magnoliopsida > Poales > Poaceae > Secale > Secale cereale. The sequence continues at coordinate 157,766,072 of LR738711.1, read as the reverse complement.
CGGAGGACCGCAGCTAAGCCTCCGAGTGAGAGGGTTGCTCTTCACTCGGAGTAGATAGTTGTAACTTAGGCGAGTCACGGGGTCGCAGCTAAGCCCCCGAGTGAGAGGGTCGCTCTTCACTCGGAGTAGAATGTTTATAACTTAGGCGATTCGAAGCTACGTTGTACTTGTGGCGGAGTTCGGAGGACCGAACTGCCTTGTACTTGTGGCGTAGCTCGGAGGACCGCAGCTAAGTCTCCGAGTGGGAGGGTTGCTCTTCACTCGGAGTAGATAGTTGTAACTTAGGCGAGTCATGGGGTCGCAGCTAAGCCCCCGAGTGAGAGGGTCGCTCTCCACTCGGAGTAGAATGTTTAGAACTTAGGTGATTCCAAGCTACGTTGTACTTGTGGCAGAGTTCGGAGGACCGAACCGCCTTGTACTTGTGGTGTGGCTCGGAGGACCGCAGCTAAGCCTCCGAGTGAGAGGGTTGCTCTTCACTCGGAGTAGATAGTTGTAACTTTGGCGAGTCACGGGGTCGCAGCTAAGCCCCCGAGTGAGAGGGTCGCTCTTCACTCGGAGTAGAATGTTTATAACTTAGGCGATTCCAAGCTACATTGTACTTGTGGCGGAGTTCGGAGGACCGAACTGCCTTGTACTTGTGACGTAGCTCGGCGGATCGCAGCTAAGCACCCACTGGGGGATTTAGAGGACACCAATCGTTAGGGAATCATTGCTATCTTGCTTTTGAAACAAATTGGGGAATCTTTATTACAACTCGACCGTCGAGTGCTTCAAGTGAAAAAACGATGGAGTAGGTCCGCATTCCACGAATGAGGTTCATCTTTCTTCTGGGCTACATTGTAGAGGTGGTAAGCTCCATCGCGCAGCACCTTCGTGATGACGAACGGGCCTTCCCATGCTGGGGCGAGCTTGTGCGGACGTTTCTGATGCACTCGGAGGACCAGGTCTCCTTCCTGGAACGCTCGACTTCTCACGTTGCGAGCGTGAAATCGACGCAGGTCCTGTTGGTAGATGGTCGATCGGATCAGGGCCATCTCTCTTTCCTCTTCTAAAAGGTCGACTGCATCCTGACGAGCTTGCTCTGCCTCAGCTTTGGAGAAGAGTTCTACTCTGGGGGCATTGTGTAATAAGTCGCTTGGCAATACAGCTTCGGCCCCATAGACCAGGAAGGAAGGGGTACGGCCAGTCGACCGATTCGGAGTTGTCCTCAGACCCCATAAGACGAAGGGCAGCTCGGTTACCCAAGCCCCGGCGGCATGCTTGAGGTCACGCATGAGCCGTGGCTTTAAGCCTTGGAGAATCAGCCCATTTGCTCTTTCCCTTGTCCATTCGACTGAGGGTGTGCTACGGAGGCGTAGTCGACTTGCGTCCCTTGGGAAGTACAGAAAGCTCTGAATTCATCTGAGTCAAAGTTGGAGCCGTTGTCTGTGATGATGCTGTGAGGGACCCCATATCTGAATATTAGTTCCTTAATGAAGCTGATGGCGGTGCTCGACTCGAGGTTCTTGATGGGTTTGGCCTCAATCCACTTGGTGAACTTGTCGACTGCCACCAGAAGGTGAGTGAATCTGCTCCTGCCTGTCCTGAAGGGGCCGACCATATCTAAGCCCCAAACAGCGAAGGGCCAGACTAGTGGGATGGTTTTGAGGGCGGATGCTGGCTTGTGCGACATGTTGGAGTAGAACTGGCACCCTGCGCATTTATCCACAATATCCTTGGCCATCTCGTTGGCGCGGGGCGAGTAAAATCCGGCTCGGTATGCTTTGGCCACGATAGTCCGAGAGGAAGCGTGGTGGCCGCAAGTCCCCGAGTGGATTTCTTCCAAGATCAGTCGACCTTCCTCTGGATCGATGCAGCGCTGGGCGACTCCAGTGACGCTTTCTCTGTAGAGCTGACCTTGGATGACTGTGAATGCCTTAGATCGTCGAACGATCTGGCGCGCTTCTTCTTCGTCTTCTGGGAATTCTTGCCTGAGCAGATATGATATATATGGCATAGTCCAGTCCGGCGTAATCACTAGGACTTCCATGATCAAGTCGACCACGGCAGGTACTTCGACCTCAGTCGGATCCTTCGTGCTGACTGGCTGCGGGGGCTCTTCCGTCAAGGGGTCTTCTTTGACAGAGGGGGTGTGCAGATGCTCCAGAAACACATTCTTGGGTATAGACCTACGAGTCGACGCAATTTTTGCGAGGTCGTCGGCTAGCTGATTCTTTGCTCTGGGCACATGATGGAGCTCTAAGCCTTCGAACTTCTTTTCAAGCTTCCACACTGCACTGCAATAACTGGTCATTGCCGGGCTCCTGACGTCCCATTCTTTCATCACTTGGTTCACCACTAGGTCGGAGTCGCCGTAGACCATCAGGCGACGGACGCCGAGTGAGACGGCCGAACGCAACCCATACAAAAGTGCTTCGTATTCGACCTCGTTGTTTGATGAATCAAAATGGATCTGAAGGACGTAGCTGAGCTTGTCGCCCCTGGGAGAGATCAGGACCACGCCTACACCGGATCCGTTCAGCATTTTGGACCCATCGAAGAACATAGTCCAATGGTCCGACTGGACTTGAGTCGGAAGCTCTTGTTCTATCCACTCAGCCACAAAATCCGCTATGGCCTGAGACTTGATGGCTTTCTTCGCTTCGAACTTGATATCCAACGGAAGAAGTTCAATCGCCCATTTTGCCACTCGACTGGTTGCATCTTGGTTGTTTAGTATCTCTGATAATGGGGCGTCGCTGACGACTGAGATTGAGTGATCCGAGAAATAATGGGCAACCTTTTTTGCAGTCAAGTAAATCCCGTACACAAGCTTTTGGTAATGTGGATACCTTTGCTTGGAGGGAGTCAAAACTTCGGATATGTAATAGACCGGGCGTTGGACCTTGTATGCCTTGCCCTCTTCTTCCCGCTCGACCGTGAGTACAGTACTGACGACTTGTCCGGTGGCAGCAATGTACAGCAGAAGAGGCTCTCCGCTGACTGGGGCAGTCAGCGAGCACCGGCTGGGTGGACAGCAGGGCTTTGAGTTCCTCAAACGCTGCTTCGGCTTCGGGATTCCACTCGAACTTGTCGGATTTCTTCATGAGTCGGTAGAGAGGCAGTGCCTTCTCCCTGAGCCGAGAAATGAATCGACTCAATGCGGCCAAGCAACCAGTAAGCTTCTGGACGTCGTGTATACGCTCGGGGCGTTTCATTCAGAGGATGGCGCCGACCTTCTCTGGGTTGGCGTCGATTCCCCGTTCGGAAATGAGAAAACCGAGCAACTTGCCACCAGGAACTCCGAATGTGCATTTTGACGGGTTGAGCTTGATATCGTAGCTTCTGAGGTTCGCGAATGTCTCAGCAAGGTCAGTCAGTAGGTCGGAACCTTTCCGTGATTTGACTACTATGTCATCCATGTATGCCTCGACGTTCCGACTGATTTGCTTTATTAAGCACTTCTGGATCATGCGCATGAAGGTGGCGCCGGCATTTTTGAGGCCGAAAGGCATGGTGACATAGCAAAAACACCCGAAAGGGGTGATGAAAGTTGTCTTTATTTCGTCGGGACCATACAGACGGATCTGATGGTAGCCATAATAAGTGTCCAGAAAGGACAAACGCTCTCATCCCGCAGTCGAGTCGACTATTTGATCGATGCGGGGAAGAGGAAAATGATCTTTCGGGTAGGACCGATTGATGTGCTTGAAATCGATGCACATGCGGAGGGACTTGTCCTTCTTGGGGACCATGACGACGTTGGCGAGCCACTCGGAGTGGTATATCTCGCGGATGAACTCTGCTGCTAAGAGTCGAGCCACTTCTTCGCCAATCGCCTTTCGCTTCTCCGCAGCGGATCGACGGAGGTGTTCCTTCACAGGTTTCACCTTCGGGTCGACTCGCAAATGGTGCTCAGTCAGCCCCCTGGGCACACCCGGCATGTCTGATGGTTTCCATGCGAAGATGTCCCAGTTCTCACGGAGGAACTGGATGAGCGCTTCTTCCTATTTGCTGTCGAGGGTGGTGGAGATGTGGGTTGGTGCTGCATTGGGGTCGGTGGGGTGGATGTGTACGGGTTTTGTGTCCCCGGACGACTGAAAAGCTGACTCGGAAGCCGGCTTTTTTGCCCTTAGCAGGTCGTCTGGATCCACTTGCTTCTGGTATTCCTCCATCTCTACTGCTGCCATTTGCTCGTCGGCGATCTTCGAGCCTTTCTGGAAGCATTCTTCCGCTTTCTACCGGTTCCCAGTGATGGTTATGACACCGTTGGGTCCCGGCATCTTCAGCTTGAGGTAGACGTAACATGGTCGAGCCATGAACCTGGCGTAGACTGGCCTACCTAGGATGGCATGATAGGCGCTATTAAAGTCCACCACTTCGAACGTCAGCTTCTCCTTTCGGTAGTTCTTGGACTCACCAAAGACGACGTCGAGTGAGATCTGGCCAAGTGAGTCGGCCTTCTTCCCGGGGATTACCCCATGGAACCTCATGTTACTTTCCCTTAGCTTGGTCATTGGAATGCCCATAACCCGGAGGGTTGCTTTATACAGGATATTCAAGACACTGCCTCCATCCATAAGAACCCTGGTCAGTCGAGTGCCTTCGACCACTGGGTCGACCACCAACGCCTGCCGCCCAGGGGTGGCGATGTGCGCTGGATGATCGGACTGGTCAAATGTGATGGGGGTCTTCGACCATTTCAGGAATGTGGGGGTCGCTAGAGCAACCATGTTCACTTCTCTGTTGATGATCTTCAGTCGACTCTTGCTCTCGATGTCTGCGAAAATCACCAAGGTGGAGTTGATGCGGGGGTATCCTCCGTCCCCTTCCTTGTCTTCAGACTCTTCCGATTCCTTCTCTTTCTCAGTAGACTGGTCCTTCTGGAAACTCTGGATCAAGAGTCGACACTGTCGAGTGGTGTGCTTGGGGTACACCAAGTTCCCCTCTTCGTCCTTCTTAGTGTGTATGGGATACGGCTGGTCGAGCATATCATCTCCAGCCTGACCCTTTCCTTTCTTGGGGGCCCAGGAGCCTTTGGGCTTTCCTTTGCCCTTCCCTTGGTTGACCACTGCGGCCTCTCCCTGAGCAGCTGGGTCGGCCTTACGCTTGTTCTTCCGATTGTGATTCTGGTCGTCCTGCCCGACTGGTTTCTTGACGCTACGGAGCCGATCATCCTCCTCGCCACTGGCGTACAGACTGGCAATTTCCATCATTCGCGACAGGGACATATCGCCTGTTCGCCCAAACTTCAGATTTAACTCTCGATTGCGCACGCCTTCCTTGAAAGCGCACACCGCCTGGTGCTCGGAAACGTTTTCCACCGTGTGATGCAGAGTGGTCCACCGCTGAATGTAGTCTTTCAAGGTTTCACTCGGCTTCAGCGTGCAGTGCTGAAGCTCTGCGAGCCCGGCAGGTCGCTTGCAGGTGCCTTCGAAGGTCCGAACGAACACCCGAGCGAGCTCTTCCCAACTGTATATGCTCCTGGGGGCTAACTGGTTGAGCCACGCCCGAGCGGAGCCTCCCAGCATCAAGGGGAGGTGTTTCATGGCCACGTCGTCGTTGCCTCCCCCGATTCGCACGGCCACTCGGTAGTCTTCCAGCCATGTGTCCGGCTTCGACTCACCGGTGAATTTGCTTACTCCGGCCGCCAGCCTGAAGTTCGGGGGGATATCCGCGGCCTTGATTGCGCTGCAGAAGCACTCGGGCCCGGAGGCCGGCGCTCGGCTGCCGGAAGGTTGGTCCCCGCCTCGCTCGTCCCTGGATGCCCGGTTATGGTCGACCCGAACTTGCACAAGGATGGACCTCGCGTCGAAGCCTGGCCGCCGGGGATCCGAGGGAATCCTACGCTCGTCGTCTCGCAGGCGCCTGCCCACGTGTCGTGGGGGCGAGTGTGACCCACTCCCCAGAGGAGGGGTAGGCGCTCGACGACGGTCGTTGCGTCCGTGTCGACGGTCGAGTGGGTCGTCGTTCCGACCCAGGAGTCGGTCATGCCGCGGACCACGTTCCTCACGCCCCAGGGGCGATCTTGGACTGTGGGCCGACCATACGGTGTCTGCAGCCACCGATCTGCTGTGAATCCTGTTGTGCGACTGAGAGATAGCCGCGTTTTGCTCTTCAGCCGTTCGGAGCAAAGCTCGGATCTGCTGAAGGCCTCTTCCAGCTTCCGACTGGGAGGGCTGAATCGACTCCGCGATACGAGCCGCGGCTTTGAGGTTTTGGACTGCTGTGCGGAACACCTGAGTCTCACGCTGACGTGATTGCCGCGGCCATCGACTGGACTCGGGGGCCAGTCGGCGGGCCTGTTCGTCGAGTGAACGTTGGATGTTTTCCAGGCGCGCGCGCTCGGCCAAGGAGGCCACGCGCGTGGCTTCGAGGGCCAAAGCTTCTGGGGAATCTCCCACGATGGGGGTGAAGAGCGCATCTCTGTTGCGGCGACAGAGCTCAGCTCTTTGCTCGGAGGTGAGGGGCTGAGGGACGTAACCGTTGTTGTTGTGCACCCGATCGCCACCGCTGCCGCCGTTCTCCCCGCGAGGAAAACCTGGCGGGCTGCGGCGCGGATCGACCATGAGGATTTCTGCTGTGGGGTCGCTGCTTCCGCACTCGGAAACGGAATCTTCGAGCCCGGCCGAACGATCGGCCGGCCCGTAAAGGTAACCGTCGGGCTCAATGGTCGCGACTTGTGGGGTGGCCGTTTGACGGGCCACCGCATGTTTCACCCACCGCTGGAGTCGTGAGCGACCGGATCGCTTACGGCGGCGTCTAGCGGGGAGAGTGGCCGACGAGTATTGGGTCGACGGCTGCAGAAGGAGGACGCCGCCGGCTCCGGCACGAAAGTGCGTGGCTCCGCGGGCGGGCAAAGCCTCAACGTCGAGCGGGGCTTCCTGAAGCCACGCGGAGTTGTCGGCGACGAAGACCAGTGTGCCGAGCCGGATCTCGTGGCCCGACGCCAAAGCGCCGCCTGACACCATGATGAAAGTGGTCGGGGAACGGATTGCAACTTCACCAAATATCGCTAAGATGCCTTGCCCCATGGTGGGCGCCAACTGTCGTGGTTCTAAGTCTGACAGTGAGGGTAGGGGGTACGAATGGAGAAGCAAGGTCCTAGCTATGGCGAGGTTGTACACAGAGTGTTCTACGAGTTCAGGCCCTTCTCGGAGGAAGTAAAAGCCCTACGTCTCGATGCCCAGAGGCTTGGTCGACTGATGCGTGTATGAATGTGTTTACAGAAGTGTGAACCCTTGTTCTGGAGGAGGGGGGTGGCTTATATAGTATGGCCAGACCCCAGCCATGCTCCACGTTACCAAGGGCTTAAAGGTACATTAAGGCAGGCGTTACTGGTAACGCCTGCAGTAAAGGGTAGTTAAGGGGTTTACTACAGTGAGTAAATATAGGACCGTTGCTGTTCTAAGAGGCGCTTAGTCTTCGGAGGTCGAGTGCCTGATCCAGTCGAGTGGAGTTGAGTCGTCCTGGGTACATGAGTGAGTCGAGTGAAGTGTCACCTTGGACCATCTCAGTCGACTGTCTCCACTGTTATGGGTCTTGTCTTTTGATCTCCTAGGATAGTGACCTTGGGTGGGGCCCTTTGGTCAGGCCTATGACCCTACCCTAGGTCCGTAACCTCGTCAACTAAGACTAGTCAAAGTCATGTTGGAAGTCCATCTCCATGAGTTCTTCAGCATTGAAGTGATGTGAAAGAATAGCCCAAGTGCGATCGAAGATTTCATGCGCATAGTAGTGATTCTTCTTCAAAGTGTTCTGTGTGACAGGCATGTTCTGAAGAATTGCAGCAAACTGGCGCTTGACCCACTTGTGATGTCGATCAACTTTCTGAAGACTTAGGAGAAGCTCACGGTCAGTCATCACTCGCGGAACAGTTGTTTGAGGCATTTTCTTTGAAGAATTTGCGGCAGTGTCTTGGGTTACAGAATCATCATTGGTAGAATAAGATGCAGCTTTGCGAATCTAGCCATCCAATGGATGAGTACCTTCATCAATGATAACAGCTTTGCCCTTTCCGTCAACTGAGGAAATGGTCCGTTTGAAGACTTCAACAGGAGGCAAATAGCTGAGGTGATTCTTAAAGTCAGCCTGGTATGCAATTGAAGACCTAGTTTTGATGAATCTCATAATCCAAGGAGCATAAGGCTTCAACTCAAAAGGTGATAGTGCAACATTTGCCAAAGTCCTGATGAAGAAATCATGGTAGTTGATGGGAATCCGATGCATGATATTGAACAACTGATTCTTCATGATGCCAACAACGTCGTCTTCTTCTTCAGAGTTGTGGCCCTTAATTGGACTGAGTGTTTTGGTGAGTATGCGGTAGATGGTCCTTGGCACATAAAGCAAATCCTTCACAAGGAAGATTTTTCTTGGAGATTGTCCAACCTTCAAAGGCTTCATCAGCACTTGCATCATATGATTTTGAAGCTCAGGTTCATCATATATTTTTTTTGCGTCGTCAGCGGGAGGGTGAACTGGGATAGCATGAAGCAATTCAGATGCTGATGCTTTGTAGTGAGTATTTTCTAACATCCAGTCCAGCACCCATGAAGTCACATCATTTACATCACCAGTGAGATGCAAAGTGGCATAGAACTGAAGAATGAGTTCTTCATTCCAGCCACAGATGTCAGAGCAGAAACTCAGAAGCCCCGCTTCGTGAAGTAAATTCAGCACATGCTCAAAGCAAGGGATGGATTCCATGTCAACATGAGGAATTTGACGATGCTCAAATACCCTGTCCTTGTCGAATAGCAGTGAAGAATAGAAATTCATGTGAGTTGCCGTCCAGAACCGCTTGCGATGAAGTCTTGTTGAGTCATAAGGGTTGAATTCAATGAAGAATTGATGTTCAACAAAGAAATCATTAGCCTTGGATTTCTGCTTTGTTGCATGAGGGTTCTTCTACTTGGGCTGAAGATTAATAGGTGATGACTTTGCAGCCTCTTGATGCAAACCTTCTGGAGCTGCTGCCTGAGGAATTGAAGCTTCAGGTTGTTTAGCAGCGATTGGTTGTTCAATTTCTTCAGCTGTTGCAGCTAGAGCTCTTTCAGGAAAGGACAGAAGTGGAGTGTGAAGTCCTTCAGAACCGGCGTGAATTTTTCAGTTTGAGCAGGTGCTACCTCTTGAGTATGCGTTGTTTTTCCCATGAAGAGGAAAGGGTGATGCAGCAATGTAGCGTAAATATTTCCCTCAGTTTTGAGAACCAAGGTATCAATCCAGTAGGAGACTACACGCAAATCCCTCGTACCTGCACAAACAAATAACAACCTTGCAACCAATGCGATATAGGGGCTGTCAATCCCTTCTCGGCCACTTGCAAAAGTGAGATCTGATAGAGATAATAAGATAAATATTTTTGGTATTTTTGTTGTATAGATTGAAAAGTAAAGATTGCAAAATAAAAGAACAGTAAAGATAAATAGTTGATGGAAGATAGGCCCGGGGGCCATAGGTTTCAATAGTGGCTTCTCTCAAGATAGCGTATTCTACGGTGGGTGAACAAATTACTGTCGAGTGCTACTTCTCGAGATTGCGTTGTATTCCCTCGAAGAGGAAAGGGTGATGCAGCGTAGTAGCGTAAGTATTTCCCTCAGTTTTTGAGAACCAAGGTATGAATACAGTAGGAGACCACGCGCGAGTCCTTCGCACCTGCACAAAGAAATAAGAACCTCGCAGCCAACACGATAAAAGGGGTTGTCAATCCCTTCGCGGTCACTTACGAGAGTGAGATCTTATAGATATGATAAGATAATATGTTTGGTATTTTTGGTATAGATTGAAAGTAAAGATTGCAAAACAAGGTAAAGTAAATAGTAGATGGAAGATTAATATGATGAAGATAGACCCGGGGGCCATAGGTTTCACTAGTGGCTTCTCTCATGATAGTAGAATTCTACGGTGGGTGAACAAATTACTGTCCAGCAATTGATAGAAGAGCGCATAGTTATGAGAATATCTAGGCATGATCATTGTATATAGGCATGATGTATGTGACAAGTAGACCGAAACGATTCTGTATCTACTACTATTACTCCACACATTGACCGCTATCCAGCATGCATCTAGAGTATTAAGTTCATAAGAACATAGTAATGCCTTAAGCAAGATGACATGATGTAGAGGGATAAACTCAAGCAATATGATATAAACCCCATCTTTTTATCCTCGATGGCAACAATACAATATGTGCCTTGCTGCCCCTACTGTCACTGGGAAAGGACACCGCAACATTGAACCCAAAGCCAAGCACTTCTCCCAATGCAAGAACTATAGATCTAGTAGGCCAAACCAAACCGATAATTCAAAGAGACTTGCAAGGATACTAAAATCATGCATAAAAGATTTCAGAAAAGAATCGAATATTGTTCATAGATAATCTTGATCATAAACCCACAATTCATCGGATCTCGACAAACACACCGTAAAAAGATTACATTGAATAGATCTCCTCGAAGATCGAGGAGAACTTTGTATTGAGATCCAAAGAGAGAGAAGAAGCCATCTAGCTAATAACTATGGACCCGAAGGTCTGTGGTAAACTACTCACATCTCATCAGAGAGGCTATGGTGTTGATGTAGAAGCCCTCCGTGATCGACCCCCCTCCGGTGGAGCTCCGGAACAGGCCCCAAGATGGGATCTCACGGGTACAGAAGGTTGCGGCGGTGGAATTAGGGTTTCGTCCGTCTCCCCGATGTTTTCAGGGTATGAGAGCATATATAGGCTGAAGAGGCACGTCAGGGAAGCCAGAGGGGGCCCACGAGGGTGGGGGGCGCGCCTACCCCCTGGGCGCGCCCCCTGCCCTCGTGGCCGCCTCTCTCGCTTCCAGGCGTGTACTCCAAGTCTTTTGTGTTGATATCTTTCCAAAAGTAACTCTCCCAAAGGTTTCATTCTGTTTGGACTCCGTTTGATATTCCTTTTCTGTGAAACACTAAAATAGGCAAAAAACAACAATCTACACTGGGCCTTGGGTTAGAAGGTTAGTCCCCAAAATAATATAAAAGTGTATAATAAAGCCCATTAAACATCCAAAACGGAATATATAATAGCATGGAACAATAAAAAAATATAGATAGTTGGAGACGTATCAAGCATCCCCAAGCTTAATTCATGCTCGTCCTCGAGTAGGTAAATGATAAAAACAAATTTTTTGATGTGGAATGCTAACCAACATAATTCTCAATGTAATTTTCTTTATTGTGGCATGAATGTTCAGATCTGAAAGATTTAAGATAAAATTTTATATTGACATAAGAATAATAGTACTTCAAGCATACTAACAAAGCAATCTTGTCTTCTCAAAATAACATGGCCAAAGAAAGTTATCCCAATAAAGTCATATAGTCTGGCTATGCTCTATCTTCATCACACAAAATATTTAAATCATGCACAACCCCGGTTTCAGCCAAGCAATTGTTTCACACTTCAATTTTTCAAACCTTTCAACTTTCACGCAATACATGAGCGTGGGCCATGGATATAGCACTATGTGGAACAGAGTGGTGGTTGTGGAGAAGACAAAAGAGGAAGATAGTCTCACATCAACTAGGCGTATCAATGGGCAATGGAGATGCCCATCAATAGATATCAATGTGAGTGAGTAGGGATTTCCATGCAATGGATGCACTAGAGCTATAAGTGTATGAAAGCTCAATCAAAAGAAACTAAGTGGGTTTGCATCCAACTTGCTCGCTCACGAAGACATAGGGCACTTTGAGGAAGCCCATCATCGGAATATACAAGCCAAGTTCTATAATGAAAATTCCCACTAGTATATGAAAGTGACAAAGCGAGAGACTCTTTATCATGAAGATCGTGGTGCTATTTTTAAGCACAAGTGTTGGAAAAGGATAGTAACATTGTCCCTTCTCTCTTTTTCTCTCATTTTTTCATTTTTTTTCTTTAGGCCTTTTCTCTTCCCCCCCTTTTTTTCTTTTTTATGGCCTCATCTTTTTTTCTTACGTCTGGAGGCTCATCCCGACTTGTAGGGAAATCATAGTCTCCATCATCCTTTCCTCACTGGGACAATGCTCTATTAATGAAGATCATCACACTTTTATTTACTTACAACTCGAAGCTAGAACAAAATATGACTCTAAGTGAATGACAATGATGAAGCATGTCATATGAATGGAACGGTGGAAAGTTGCATGACAATATATCTTGGAATGGCTATGGAAATGCCATGATAGGTAGATATGGTGGCTGTTTTGAGGAAGGTATATGGTGGGTGTATGGTACCGGCGAAAGTTGCACGGTACAAGAGAGGCTAGCAATGGTGGAAGGGTGAGACTGCGTATAATCCATGGACTCAACATTAGTCATAAAGAACTCATATACTTATTACAAAAATCTACAAGTCATTAAAATAAAGTATTCAACGCATGCTCCTAGGGGAAAGGTTGGTAGGAGTTAACCATCGCGCGATCCCGACCTCCACACAAAGGATGACACTCAATAAATAAATCATGCTCCGACTTCATCACATAACAGTTCACCATACGTGCATGCTACGGGAATCACAAACTTTAACACAAGTGTTTCTCAAATTCATAATTACTTAACTAGCATGACTCTAATATCACCATCCTCATATCTCAAAACAATCATCAAGTATCAAACTTCTCATAATATTCAATGCACTTTATATGAAAGTTTTTACTATTCTCATCTTGGATGCCTATCATATTAGGACTAATTTTATAACCAAAGCACATTACCATGCTGTTCTAAAAGACTCTAAAAAATATATAAGTGAAGCATGAGATATCAATAATTTCTACAAAACAAAACCATCACCGTGCTCTAAAAGATATAAGTGAAGCAATAGAGCAAAACTATCTAGCTCAAAAGATATAAGTGAAGCACATATATTATTCTAATAAATTCCAAATCATGTGTATCTCTCTCAAAAGGTGCATCCAGCAAGGATGATTGTGGTAAACTAAAAAGCAAAGACTCAAATCATACATGACGCTCCAAGCAAAATACATATCATGTGGTGAATAAAAATATAGTCTCAAGTAAAGTTACCGATAGACGAAGACGAAAGAGGGGATGCCTTCCTGGGGCATCCCAAGCTTTGGATTTTGGTTGTCCTTGAATTTTTACCTTGGGGTGCCTTGGGCATCCCCAAGCTTAGTCTCTTGCCACTCTTTGTTCCATAGTCCATCAAATCCATACTCAAAACTGGAAAACTTCACAACACAAAACTTAGCCAAAAATCTCATGAGCTCCGTTAGTATAAGAAAACAAACCACCACTCAAAGGTACTGTAATGAACTCATTCTTTGTTTATATTGGTGTTAAACCTTCTGTATTCGAACTTCTCTATGATTCATACCCCCCGATACTACTCATAGATTCATCAAAATAAGCAAACAACACACGAAAAACATAATCTGTCAAAAAACAGAACAGTCTGTATCAATCTGTAACTTTCGAATACTTCTGTAACTCAAACAAATTTTGAAATAAATTGGTGGACGTGAGGAATTTGTCTATTAATCATCTGCAAAAAGAATCAATTAAAAGCACCCTCTAGTAAAAAATGGTAGCTAATCTCGTGAGCGCTAAAGTTTTTGTTTTTTATAGCATGATCGCATAAACTTCACACAAGTCTTCCCAAAGGTTCTACTTGGCACAAACACTAATTAAAACACAAAACCACATCTAAATAGAGGCTAGATGAAATATTTACTCCTAAACAGAAGCAAAAACAAAGAAAATAAAATTGGGTTGCCTCCCAATAAGCGCTATCGTTTAACGCCCCTAGCTAGGCATGATACAAGAATAGATCTAGGTATTTCCATCTTTGGTAGGCAATTCTTCAATTAAACACTTGTAATTCTTAGGAGTTTCTTCCTTCCTATTAATTATCAAACTTCTAGGCAATAAATCAAGAAATTCGTTTGTAGCAAAAGGTTCTTATGAATGAGAGAAAGTTGGGGTGAACACTTATCGATTTAAGATCCACAGTCTCCTTACTAGAAGATTCACCCTTATTTTTAGGAACATGAATAAACTTGGCCATTTTAGTGGTAGAGGGGTTTGAAGTATTTCTCACAACAGAAAAAGCAGACCCTACACTAGTAATAATATCCTCAAGTTTATCGATTCTAGTGGAATCTTGGTCTATTCTCTCTTTAACTATGGGTTCTTTTTCTTTAAAGTTTTTCAGAATAACTCCTACCCTAGATCCATATTGGGTAATTTGGTTGTGGATTTTTTTATCCAAACTCTCAACCAACTCTATAGTGGAAACTTTATTTTCAATAATTTCAAGCCTTTCAATAACATGTTCTAAAGTTAAGACAGTTCCATTAACCAGGAAAGGTGGTGGGCCAAACAATTCTGTCATAGCATTATAAGAATCAAAAGTATGGCTACCCAAGAAATTCCCTCTAGTAATGGTATCAAGAATATATCTATTCCAAGGAGTGATGCCAACATGAAAATTGTGAAGAAGCATGGAAGTGAAAAGCTTCCTAGTAGATCTATTTTGAGCATTGCAAATTCTATACCAAGAATCCTTTAGATTTTCTTCCTCCCTTTGTTTAAAATTAAGAACTTCACTCTCGGGAGTATTGATAATGATAGGAGAGTTAGCCATGACGGCAAGGCAAACAATAAAACACACGGGGCACAAGGGAAGGCGAATAAAACAGCAAAAGGTGAAGTGGGGGAGAGGAAAACGAGAGAAAATAATGTAATATGAGGGATAAGGGTTTGTGATAGGTACTTGGTATATGACTTTTGCATAGATCTCCCCGGCAACGGCGCCAAAAATTCTTCTTGCTACTTCTCAAGCTTGTGTTGTATTCCCATGAAGAGGAAAGGGTGATGCAGCACAGTAGCATGGAAAACAAGAGACTCTCTATCATGAAGATCATGGTGCTACTTTGAAGCACAAGTGTGTAAAAAGGATAGTAGCATTGCACCTTCTCTCTTCTTTTTTTTGGGCCTTTTCTTTTTTTTTTCTACTTTTTATGGCCTCTTTTTTTTCTCTCTCTTTTTTTCGTCCGGAGTCTCATCCCGACTTGTGGGAGAATCATAGTCTCCATCATCCTTTCCTCACTGGGACAATGCTCTAGTAATGAAGATCATCACACTTTTATTTACTTACAACTCAAGAATTACAACTCGATGCTAGAACAAAACATGACTCTATGTGAATGCCTCCGACGGTGTACCGGGATGTGCAATGAATCAAGAGTGACATGTAAAAATTATGCATGGTGGCTTTGCCACAAATACGATGTCAACTACATGATCATGCAATGCAATATGACAATGATGAAACATGTCATAATGAACGGAACGGTGGAAAGTTGCATGGCAATATATCTCCGAATGGCTATGGAAACGCCATAATAGGTAGGTATGGTGGCTATTTTGAGGAAGGTATGTGGTGGGTGTATGGTACCGGCGAATGTTGCGCGGTAGTAGAGAGGCTAGCAATGGTGAAAGGGTGAGAGTGCTTATAATCCATGGACTCAACATTAGTCATAAAGAACTCATATACTTATTGCAAAAATCTACAAGTTATCAAAAGAAAGCACTACACGCATGCTCCCAGGGGAAGGGTTGGTAGGAGTTAACCATCGCGCGATCTCGACCTCCACACAAAGGATGACAATCAATAAATAAATCATGCTCCAACTTCATCACATAACGGTTCACCATACGTGCATCCTACGGGAATCACAAACTTTAACACAAGTATTCCTCAAATTCACAATTACTCCACTAGCACGACTCTAATATCACCATCCTCATATCTCAAAACAATCATCATGTATCGAACTTCTCATAGTATTCAATGCACTTTATATGAAAGTTTTTATTATACCCATCTTGGATGCCTATCATATTAGGACTGATTTTATAACCAAAGCAAATTACCTTGCTGTTCTAAAGGACTCTCAAAATGATATAAGTGAAGCATGAGAGATCAATAATTTCTATAAAATAAAACCACCACCGTGCTCTAAAAAGATATAAGTGAAGCACCAGAGCAAAATTATCTAGCTCAAAAGATATAAGTGAAGCACATAGAGTATTCTAATAAATTACGATTCATGTGTGTCTCTCCCAAAAGCTAAGTACAGCAAGGATTATTGTGGTAAACTAAAAAGCAAAGACTCAAATCATACAAGACGCTCCAAGCAAAACACATATCATGTGGTGAATAAAAATATAGTCTCAAGTAAAGTTACCGATAGACGAAGACGAAAGAGGGGATGCCTTCCCGGGGCATCCCCAAGCTTAGGCTTTTGGTTGTCCTTGAATTTTACCTTGGGGTGCCATGTGCATCCCCAAACTTAGGCTCTTGCCACTCTTTATTCCATAGTCCATCAAATCCTTACCCAAAAACTTGAAAACTTGACAACACAAAACATAACAGAAAATCTCGCGAGCTCCGTTAGTATAAGAAATCAAACCACCACTTTAAGGTACTGTAATGAACTCATTCTTTATTTATATTGGTGTTAAACCCACTGTATTCCAACTTCTGTATGGTTCATACCCCCCGATACTAGTCATAGATTCATCAAAATAAGCAAGCAACACACGAAAAACAGAATCTGTCAAAAAACAGAAGTCTGTAGCAATCTGTAACTTTTGAATACTTCTATAATTCTAAAATTCTAAAATAAATTGGTGGACGTGAGGAATTTGTCTATTAAACATCTGCAAAAAGAATCGACCTAAAAGCACTCACCTGTAAAAAATGGCAGTTATTCTAGTGCGCGCAAAAGTTTCTGTTTTTTACAACATGATCGCAAAGACTTCACCCAAGTCTTCCCAAAGGTTCTACTTGGCACAAACACTAATTAAAAAACAAAACCACATCTAAATAGAATCTAGATGCATTATTTAATACTAAACAGAAGCAAAAAGCAAAGAAAATAAAATTGGGTTGCCTCCCAACAAGCGCTATCGTTTAACGCCCCTAGTTAGGCATTGATAATTTTAATGATGCTCACATGATGACAAGACTTGAAGCACAAAAAATAGCATCATATAGCATGTAAAAATCACATCTAAGTTTGACATACTTCCTATGCATAGGCATTTTATAGGAAAACAAATTAGCAAGACAATCAAGATCTAACATATGCAAGGAAGAAGAAAGAAACAAGATCAATCTCAACATGAAGAGAGATAATTTAGTAACATGAAGATTTCCGCAACCATATTTTCCTCTCTCATAATAATTGCATGTAGGATCATAAGCAAATTCAACAATATAGCTATCACAAAACATATTCTCAACACAATCCACATGCATATGAAGTTGACACTCTTCCAAAATAGTGGGATCAACATTAACTAAAGTCATGACCTCTCCAAACCCACTTTTATGAAAAAATTCTTAAGATTGAACATTCTCCAAATATGTGGGATCTAAAGTTAACAATATTCCGAACCCACTTTCAATATTATTGCAAACATTATTATCAATCTCACATTCATCATGGGGATTAAATAATTTTTTAAGATCGTAAGAAGAACCACCCCAATCATGATCATTGCAACAAATAGTAGTCATAACAAAACTAGCATCCCCAAGCTTGAGGTTTTGCATATCATTAACACAATTGACATTAAGAGAATTTATAATAACATCATTGCAATCATGCTTTTCATCAAAGGAACTATCAAGTATGGGTGCAATAGCAAAGATCTCATGTTTAACATAAGGAACTATAGCAAATTCATCTTCATAAATATTGGCATCATGGACACAAGAATAGTAAGCGTCATGTTCATCAAGGGATATTTCAATAAAATCATCGGAACCATAATTATCTATAGATTCATGCATATCATTATTTTCTTCCAAAGCAGCGGTCATTCTTTCAATAAATTGTTTGACATAGACATTATGAGCATAGTTTTCATAGAAATATTTAAGTATGTCAAAATTTTCAGATTCGTAGAAAGTAATATCATACTTTTCAATCAAAGAAGCAACTTCATAAGCACCCTTAAAAGCAACAAATTCTTCAATTTGTTTGATATCGTAGTAACTATAAACACCCTTTGCATAATAATATAAGATTTCACTATCATTAAACTCACATAGGTAGGGGAGGTGTTTTTAGGGTTCTTAGAGCAACAAGTAAAATCATAAATTTCACAAAGATTCCAAGCATAACACAACAATCTGTTTATTTGATCCCCTAAGAGTCTCCCTTTTTCAGACAAACGGTGACGCACAAAATGAGCATGCTCATCTAAAGATTTCCCATCAACTAGGCTAGTTGGGGTTTCAGCACGAGCGCATAAGGATCGAAGATGATCCAAGTAGAACACTTTAAGTGGATCCATATCAATAGATTTTTAGCAAGCAAAGATGCAAGAAAATAGAAGGCACATGGAAACACAAACAAAGATACATACGGGAAGAAGGCGAAGAAAAGGCAAAGGTGAAGTGGGGGAGAGGAAAACAAGAGGCAAATGGCAATTAATGTAATGGGAGGGATAAGAGTTTGTGATGGGTACTTGCTATGTCTTGACTTGTGCGTAGATCTCCCCGGCAACGGCGCCAGAAATTCTTCTTCCTACCTCTTGAGAATGCGTTGTTTTTCCCTTGAAGAGGAAAGGGTGATGCAAAAAAGTAGCGTAAGTATTTCCCTCAGTTTTGAGAACCAAGGTATCAATCGCAAATCCCTCGTACCTGCACAAACAAATAACAACCTTACAACCAACACGATATAGGGGTTGTCAATCCCTTCTCGGTCACTTGCAAA
The DNA here is from genome assembly GCA_902687465.1 of Secale cereale. Taxonomy (NCBI): domain Eukaryota; kingdom Viridiplantae; phylum Streptophyta; class Magnoliopsida; order Poales; family Poaceae; genus Secale; species Secale cereale. Next base: position 157,747,328 of record LR738711.1, on the reverse strand, counting down.
AGTGAGATCTGATAGAGATAATAAGATAAATATTTTTGGTATTTTTGTTGTATAGATTGAAAAGTAAAGATTGCAAAATAAAAGAACAGTAAAGATAACTAGTTGATGGAAGATTAATATGATGGAAGATAGACCCGGGGGCCATAGGTTTCACTAGTGGTGTGGGGAACCCCGACTCATAAGTCGTGATCACCGAATGCACGTGTACAGTGATCCCAGAGATCAATGCTCACTGAACACACAGAAGCTGAATAACAAGAGTCTTACATCCTTACATACCGTGTTACACAAATAGGACCATAATGGTCAAGTCTTGAGTATATCATCGCAGCGGAAATCTTCAATGACAACATGGACCCATGCCATCTGCCTTAACCCTACAGGGATTCTGACTGGGAAGCGTCCTAGCTCGCATGCTTGTCACCAAGAAATCTTCATCATAACCTGTTCTCTCATGCCTGGCCAATAAAATAACCAGTGGCAAGCCAATGAGTACTTTGAATGTACTCGCAAGCAACCCAAGTGTGATAACAGAATAATTATGCAAGGCTCTACTGCTAGGTTGGCAGTTTTGCGGAAAGCTAGTTTTTCATATGCAAGTATGATCAATATATAACATGGATATGCATGTGTCTGTAACAAGTATCAGGGGGGGTCACGGACTTCAATATCGAGAAAGAGTTGTAATCAACTCATGTTCAAGCTCATTGAGACTTCCTCACAATCGCCTCAACAATATCTCTGAATCGTGTTGTTTCCCAGAAACTTATGGACATAGTCTAAGCAGCACCACCCAACTGTCCTTGACCGCGGACACGGCTATTCGAATAGTTTGACACTCTGCAGAGGTTGCACACTTTACCCACAAGATCCGGGGAACTTCCGTGACATCCACGACCCGCAGTACCTCAAGTACCCGGGGTAAGCACCCGATCACTATCTTTCCCTAGACGACACTAATATGGAGTCCACTCGATTGGTAACAGCCCCGTGCCATACATTTCACATCTCAAGGTTTGTGGAGACTCGCTCCGTATTCATCACATATCACAAGCACGGGGTACCAACGGTGTGTCCGGTGCCCTGTGAAAACAGTCATGGCCGCCTATCCAAGCATGACCCCGTCCCGAGAGTGACCTCATGTCACCCCCGTCACTAGTAATGCGGGCACCATGCTAGTATCGACCTAGGTACTCAATAATGCCCTTTCCCATATAAGGGTAGAGTGGTTGCGCATGTTTGGTTGGGACGGTAGTCACACATAAATCTAATCCATCTCTGTAAACAACACTTTCGTCAAGCCTCGGCACACTACTTCTTCACCAAGTAGTGCCCTAGCTCCTCATCAACTCCCAGGGCATTAGTGGCACCCACTGGGTCATTTGCAAGTATGTCAGACCACACTTGTTTCACTCAATGCATAACCCCGACCCATTTTGCGTAGCCAACTACTTTAGCATACATCTATCTACTCCCACCCACATAACCCTCATAGGAAGGTAGGGTCATGTTTGACGCAAGTTTCAACAGTAAAGTGACAGGGGTAGCAACCAAAGTGGTTTCCACCTCAACATGATTCCGATGCATTGAATATAAAGGTGCTATGAGACATGCATAAAAAGGTTTCTCGAACATGGTCAAAGGGCTGCTTGCCTTATTCTTCTGAGTCTTCAAATCTTCTGGTCCATCTCCGAATACTCCGCTTATTACGTCAACTAACGATGGAAACAAATATAATAAGCAACACAATCAAAGCAAAAATAAAAGTGCTCTAAAAATAGGAGTTGGACTTTTCTAGGATACCTCTGGTCATATTAGAAATGACCAAGGTGGTTTCATAGGTGTTGGATCAATGGGTAGTTTGGAACATTTCAATATGATGGAACCAAAGGGTTTATGGATTTGAAAGAAGTATACAGAAATATTTCCTTGAATGATGAGCAAAGGTACCCATCATCAAGTCATGATTTTAGAAGCATATAGGAGTTGGTTTCAATGGATTTGGAATTCAAATGAATTTCCTAGGATTTTCCAAAGCTGATAAATATAAAGAAATGGCTTAATATTTGGTGGGGTACAGATACTATTATTAAAAATGTTCCAAAACTAAGTTTGGACATGACAAGCATCTAGGAACTTGAATCACTGCTTTTGGATCAAAAATGAGCTCTCTGTGATTTTCTAAAGTTAATCACAGAAAGTGGAAAATGGGCATTTGATAAATATTTGTGTAGGAAAAGTTTCTGGAATAATGTGCATGTTGCACCATGTGATAGAGCATGATTTATGGAGCCATAGGAAATTTGAATCATGCAATTTGGAGTTCATTTGAATTATCTAGGCATTTTTGAAGTTGACCGGGTAAAGAAAAAGGGAAAGGAATAGGGGTTATACCCTTATGCTGCACACTGGGCGGAGGATGGCCGCATAGAAACTGGGCCGGCCCATGGCTCGGCCGCGTGCACAGGGGGGAGCGGTGACGTCGGAGGCGCCTTTCGGCGATGCGCTTCCGCGCGGGGAAGGCGGGCTGCGCCGTTGCCGTCTCCACCTAAATGGGTGGGCCTGGCCCCCGGGGTCGCTGACCTGCGGGCCCCTCCCGCAGGGTCATCCCCTACCTCCTGCGCCTGCGACGGAGGGGCTGGTTGCCGTGGCTGCGCGCCGGCTGGCGCCCGTCCCCAGCGGCAGGGGCCACCTCTGGACAGGCCGAGGCCACCGGAGAGTTCCTCGGGGAGCGGCGCATCGGGGAAGCCCCTTGGGGCGACAGGGGAGGAGCCGGAGCACCACCTTCACCTGACCATGGCGGCGGCCTCGTCGGTTGATGGTGGAGCGGGCACCACAGGGCACGGGAAGGAGCGGCGATGGGTCGGGGAGCTCCGCCGGTCTGCTGCGGTTCTCCTGGTGGCCAAGGAAGAGGAGGAGAGGCCCTGGTTCACCAGTGCCGGGCAGAGTCCGACGGCGACCATGGCGGCCATGGCGGGGCAAAGAGGCCACAGGAGGAGGAGTGGGGTGGTCCAAGAGGATCAGGAGAGGGAGAGGGAGTCCATCGGAGCCGCGAGGGGGCTCGCGGCGGCCTATAAATAGGTGAGCGCCGGTCCACCGAACACGCGTGCGCTGGCGAGGCCCTTGCTGTCGTTGCAAGCCACGGGGGCACCAGCGGGCATGTCCAGGGCGTTCCTGGAGCTGGTCCACGCCTAGAGGAAGAGAGAGGAGGAGCGGGGAGGCGCCAGAGAGGCCGCGCGTGCGAGGTCGTTCACTGGTGCTCAGGGTCGGCCGGTGCTCGTGCGAGCAGGGGTGAGGGAGGAGGAGAGAGGAGGGGGCCGACCGCCCGGCGTGTTGCGTATGTCGAGGCCTCCTCGGGGGACACGAGGGGGAAGCCCAAGGCTGTCGGGCACCCCTGATTGAAGGTGGCTACAGTGCGCCAGGGCACTATAGTGTGCTCCAGAGCGCGAACTTTGCATGCCCTGGCATGCACACGGTGTCATTGGCGTGTCCTCTTGTGTCCAGCCGTGTCCAGAGGGTAGAGGGGGTAGTAAACAATGGGGGGCAGTCTTGGATGCTCTGGGGAGCCTCTGGGATGAGGAGAGAGGTGAGGAAGAAGGTGAAAACTGCTGTCCAGCAGTGTAACTTGGGGTTTTACCCCCTCCAATAATTGAGCTGAGGCCATGGGAATGTTACTGGGGTAGATGATGATCAGAATAGGCTGTGGTAAGAATTTGAGGTAAGGAGAAAAGGTAAAAGAGGTTCAAACACTGGTTTTGGTAAATGAACAGAAGGTGTTTGATCAGTGTTTGGTCAAGCAAATGACATCCACTTGACATGGGACTTAACAGGATCAAATGTCACATATAATTAGGCCCCTACACCAAATTTGATCTTATTTGGGCAAAGTGGCCAATGTAACTTTGGTGAACCCTAGAAATCAACAGAAATGGTTTCACCATGTTTGAGTCAAGCAAATCATCTCCCCTTGATGCACCACTTGGTGTAGCATCATCATTTGGGGTTATGAACATGCCCACAAAGTTTGAGGCTCCAGATAAAAAGTTGACAATGTAAAGTTGTTCAAATTTGAATTTGAACAGGAGTGGTTTTGGGGTGATCTGATCAAGTTGCTCTATTCCAAATCTTGTGCCATTTGGTCTAGATGCCTTATTAGGCCATTCTAGCATGTGCACCAAATTTGAGAGCATTTGGACAAGTTTGGCAATGTAGAGTTGCTCAAACTTCAAATATGGACAAAATGGTTTTGAAGGGGTTTGAGGATGTTTCCTTGATCTTCAAGGCATGAAGCTTTGCAAGATCATCAAATATGTCATATATGACATGATAGAATTTCCCTGGAATTTTTGGAGAATATTTCCTTTGTAAATATTTCAAAAGCTTGAAATATCCAGAAAGGGTTTTGGAAGGATTTGTCCAATATTTTGAACATGACCATGTGCTGAAACTCTTATATATGGGCAATATATGTCCTATGAGTCTCACTGAATTTTGGCAAATATTTTTGAAATGATTAAATAATTTTTCCCTATTAAAGACCATTTCTGGCCTTAAGAAAAAGCTTTTAAATAAAATATAAAAATAACTTTTAAAATTATACTTTTGTGGTTTCTGGGAGTCCTATACCTAATAGGATTCAAATAAACTTTTTGAAAGATTTTTATCACCCTAAATAAGGTACTTGCAGTGCAACCCTCAATTCTGGGGTTTTTGGAAAACTAATTTTAGAAAATACCATTTGGCCAAAATATTTTTATAAGAAAATTCTATACTGGTCTATACACATGGCATGATCATTGGGAAAAGGTTTTGGGTCAAGGAGATGAAGTATAAGAGTTGGAGGATTTATTTGATTTTTAGAGCACTAGCAAACAGCAGACAAAAGTCAAATCAAGCAAAGTCAAAAACACTCAAAAGTTTTTGCAAATCCACATTTTTAACATGGAAATTAGCTTAAGCAATGTGATATGAAAATCAGGGTGTGACAGACCTACCCCCCTTACAAGAATCTCGTCCCCGAGATTCCCAGACTAGGCGTGGAAAGAAAAGCGGAGTCATGGATACGGGGTAGTCTTCACTTCTCCTTGTTGGTTCTGCTTCCGAGCGGTGCTCCTTGGAATCTTGAAGTGCTTGATGGTATGGCTTCTTGCTTGATGCCTTCCTTGATGGGGGTTGCTGAGGGGGTCTCTTGCATAGGTTAGGTTGGGTTAGCTGGCAAAGGCTCGGTGATCGATGTCCTTGCGGGCATCGGGCTAGCTAGGAGGTAAGAAGTACTTCCAGAGTGGGGGCTCGTGGAAGATTTGGTGCACGGAGGGTATCTCAGGTGGTAGATCTAGCTGGGGAGCCGTCTACTACATGACTTGCAGTGATCTCAAAGGGTCCAATGAACCTTAGTGCGAGCTTCCCCTTGACGTGGAAACGCTTGGTTCCCTTCAGAGGAGTTACCCGTAGGTACACACGGTCCCCAACATGGAAACTCATGTCCCGACGGTGAGTGTCAGCATAGCTCTCTTACCTTGACTTGGCTGCCTTCAAACGTTCTCTGACTAGTTGGACTTGCTCTTCCGCTGCGCGGAGAATATCCGGTCCAAAGACTAGTCCCACTCCAGTCTCTGACCAGTTGAGGGTTGTGCGACATCTGCGTCCGCACAACACCTCAAATGGTGCCATCTGAAGGCTCGACTGGTAACTGTTGTTATAGGAGAACTCGGCAAAATGGAGACAGTCCTCCCACTTGGCTCCATATGCCAAGACACAGGCTCGGAGTCGTGACTTCGAGAATCTGATTGACTCGCTCAGTCTGACCTCCGGTCTGTGGGTGGAAAGCCGTGCTGAAAGATACTTGGTTCCCAAGGCTTCTCGGAACTTCTTCCAGAACCTTGAGGTGAACTGGGTTCCTCGACCTGACACAGTCTCCTTGGGAACGCCGTGAAGACTTACGATTCGGTCGATGTAGAGAGCTGCCAGCCGGTTGCCATCATAAGTGGTCTTGACAGGAATGAAATGGGCCACCTTGGTCAAATGATCGACTATGACCCAGATAGAGCCATGTCCTCTTATCCGACCTTGGTAACCCAGTGACGAAGTCCATTCCGACTTTATCCCACTTCCACTCAGGAACCTTGAGTGGTTGAAGCAATCCAGCAGGTCGCTGATATTCAGCCTTGACCCTTTGGCACACATCACACTATGCAACATAGGTTGCAATCTCTCTTTTCATCCCGTGCCACCAGAATCGTGCCTTCAAGTCTTGATACATCTTGGTGTGAGCGTTCCTTTGAGAGGGGTGGTTTGCAGATACGCCCGGTCTTCAACGCGGAAGTTACTTCTTGATGACGGTGGTCGGTGTAGATCTTCCTTCTTGACAGGGCGGTCTTCAAATGTCTTCCATCCAGCTGTTCGTCTCTTCTTTGTCTTCGGGCAGTCAAGTAGGCCATCAAATAATGATGTTACCTAACTTGTCCAATCACTCCATGAGGTCTATGGGGTACGTCAGGTAGGCTAGGGTATTGGTGGTGGTCTCGGTTGAGTATTAGCAGAGGCCTTCCTGACTCTGAGTCAAGGCCCGAGGTCAGAATCTGACCAGGTGGTGGCTCGGTGGGGCTTAAGGGTTTCAAGGATTCTAGTGAGTGAATGAACTTATATCATCTTATCCTTAAGCACAGTTTCTGAGATGCCAATAGCTCTATCTAGTTCTCCGAACGGAAAAGCGGCCTCTCGCATAGACCAACTTTAATCACCACTCATTGCCATACCTATCCTCATGACTCTCAAGAGACGGTCTAACAAAACTATGCTGTCTAAGATCCCCAAATCTGTATGTATGCCTACCTCTAAAATCCAAAGGTAGATCATACATGCTGCTGAGCTGAAATTAAACTTCACAATCCAAGCACTCAACCTATTCTTGCAAGGCTCAAGATAATGCATCTCTATTCTAAGGAAACACGCCATATGCCACTCCAAGATTTGTTTCCTTCCTATAGATCAACTCCAATAGCCCGGTAATTACCATCAATCACCACATAATCCAACAATCCTGCAAATCCGGTGTCTACGGTGCTCCACAAGATCTCAAGTCTCTATAATACCCAAATACTTGGAAGGACTATGCATCACGATAGTATGTCCACCAAATCCCCATCATCCAGGTCTAGTAAACTCCAAGATCACGACTAAATAGATCCCTAAATCATCTCCGACAAATAATCCAATCTCCTAGGTTATTGACCACCGTGAAGCATGATATCATAATCAGGATCATAGTCCTAAATCCAATCTTACTCCGAATCATGCAGACATATCAGCATTATACCAACCAGAATCACCTACATAAATCCAAATCTCATGTCCAACGGGCACTCCTACATACTTCCCCAAAGTCATGATCCCACCAATATGAAAACCTCACAATCCATCAAGGCCTCAGATAGTTCCTCGAAGTCACTGATATAAACCACCAAGTCATCTGTCCAATATCCTCGAACTGGTCTATCTATGGCATCGTCAGACCTCGTGCTATATTAGGATAAAAAATGTGCTCACTCATCGTGTCCACTAGTTCCTTTACGAACCCAGTGTTGTGCATGGTTACAAAGGCTTAACAGGTTCTCTCGCCTTACCATGGGTTAGGCACATGGTTAAGGATTCGTGCTGGAGTGTCTCGGGAGGTCTCAAAGGGTCTAGGAATGGGGTTACTGGTCTGGAGGGTTAAACATAACTCTACGGGGTTGCAATTGATCGTGGAGGTTGTAGCAGAAGTCTTCAGTGCCAGTTGGCTGTCGAGGTAGAATCCTTGGTGCATCTTGTCTTACGGGTCTTCAATTGGGGAGAGAGAGAATAGAGGGAAGAAGCAGCATAGAGGAGGGAAATGCCTAAAGGGGGTTCTATAGTGCAGGTGCAACAAACAGGTGCAAAAAGGTCGAAACAAAAGAAACAAGGCAAGGAAGGTGATATAGCCATGCACTTGTTGCCTGGGGCAAAAGCGCGACTTATATCAAAACACAAACGAATAAAAGCAAACAACACACAATCATGGTTCTATTCGAACCATCATATGGACTCGACTGCGCATAGGGGGTACACGACTCATCCTACCCTAGGGGTTCTCGGACTCAGTGTCGGGACTTGTGCCTCGTGCAGTCTTCTGAGCTTCCTCGGATGTTGCTATGCCCCTTGTAGTTGCTTGATGAATGATCCGGGTTGAGCCTGAAGAATCTTCAACATCTTCTCGCCTGATGAGGTGAGGTGGTGAAGGTGCCTCCTTGTAGCTGGCGTTGACTTGGTCTTCTCTTGTCTCGTTAACCATGACGATCCCCTGTGCCTTCTGGGGCGTCGAGGGTACCAGGTAGGCAATCCATATGTAATAACAAGGCATAATAGAGGTCCAACATGTTAGTTTCGTTGATGAAAACATCGACACCTAGAGCGGGGGACGAAGAGAACCGTTTTCCTGCTCACTATAGTGAGGCGGACCAAATGGCAAGGTTCTCGTCCACCGGTGGTTGTCGATACAACAACGGTAGTGACATGATTACTCTATTAGCGATGCATATCATGATTTTGCATAACCTATAGCCTAGTCTTCATAGGCCAACGTTGCATCTTCTTGGGACACTATCAAGGGTACCACCATCTTCTGGGTCTTCATGTCCTCATCCATCGAGGATGTAATTTCCGTTGGTATCGTCTTGCCATGGTGTCACCAATCTTGTGTGCAAAAGTTGTGGGTGAGTGTTTGGCAAGGTGCACTCCTCGAGGATTACAGAAAATCCAGTGGTCTGGGGCATAAGGGTTCTAGCGACCAAGGTTTTGAAGAGGAAGAGATCAAGTATAGCCTAGTTTTCGAAAAACTGAGAAGGGAAGAGAAGTATAGATAGTTTTGAAAACTAGTAGTAGTTTTGAAAATAGTTTTACCCTAACTAACGACCATGCTAACTAAGGCTTCCTACAGTCAGGATGGCTCTGATACCAGCTCTGTGGGGAACCCTGACTCATAAGTGGTGATCACCGAATGCACGTGTACAATGATCCCAGAGATCAATGCTCACTGAACACACAGAAGCTGAATAACAAGAGTCTTACATCCTTACATACCGTGTTACACAAATAGGACCATAATGGTCAAGTCTTGAGTATATCATCGCAGCGGAAATCTTCAAGGACAACATGGACCCATGCCATCTGCCTTAACCCTACAGGCATTCTGACTGGGAAGCGTCCTAGCTCGCATGCTCGTCACCAAGAAATCTTCATCATAACCTGTTCTCTCATGCCTGGCCAATAAAATAACCAGTGGCAAGCCAATGAGTACTTTGAATGTACTCGTAAGCAACCCAAGTGTGATAACAGAATAATTATGCAAGGCTCTACTGCTAGGTTGGCAGTTTTGCGGAAAGCTAGTTTTTCATATGCAAGTATGATCAATATATAACATGGATATGCATGTGTCTGTAACAAGTATCAGGGGGGGTCACGGACTTCAATATCGAGAAAGAGTTGTAATCAACTCATGTTCAAGCTCATTGAGACTTCCTCACAATCGCCTCAACAATATCTCTGAATCGTGTTGTTTCCCAGAAACTTATGGACATAGTCTAAGCAGCACCACCCAACTGTCCTTGACCGCGGACACGGCTATTCGAATAGTTTGACACTCTGCAGAGGTTGCACACTTTACCCACAAGATCCGGGGAACTTCCGTGACATCCACGACCCGCAGTACCTCAAGTACCCGGGGTAAGCACCCGATCACTATCTTTCCCTAGACGACACTAATATGGAGTCCACTCGATTGGAAACAGCCCCGTACCATACATTTCACATCTCAAGGTTTGTGGAGACTCGCTCCGTATTCATCACATATCACAAGCATGGGGTACCAACGGTGTGTCCGGTGCCCTGTGAAAACAGTCATGGCCGCCTATCCAAGCACGACCCCGTCCCGAGAGTGACCTCATGTCACCCCCGTCACTAGTAATGCGGGCACCATGCTAGTATCGACCTAGGTACTCAATAATGCCCTTTCCCATATAAGGGTAGAGTGGTTGCGCATGTTTGGTTGGGACGGTAGTCACACATAAATCTAATCCATCTCTGTAAACAACACTTTCGTCAAGCCTCGGCACACTACTTCTTCACCAAGTAGTGCCCTAGCTCCTCATCAACTCCCAGGGCATTAGTGGCACCCATTGGGTCATTTGCAAGTATGTCAGACCACACTTGTTTCACTCAATGCATAACCCCGACCCATTTTGCGTAGCCAACTACTATAGCATACATCTATCTACTCCCACCCACATAACCCTCATAGGAATGTAGGGTCATGTTTGACACAAGTTTCAACAGTAAAGTGACAGGGGTAGCAACCAAAGTGGTTTCCACCTCAACATGATTCCGATGCATTGAATATGAAGGTGCTATGAGACATGCATAAAAAGGTTTCTCGAACATGGTCAAAGGGCTGCTTGCCTTATTCTTCTGAGTCTTCAAATCTTCTGGTCCATCTCCGAATACTCCGCTTATTACGTCAACTAACGATGGAAACAAATATAATAAGCAACACAATCAAAGCAAAAATAAAAGTGCTCTAAAAATAGGAGTTGGACTTTTCTAGGATACCTCTGGTCATATTAGAAATGACCAAGGTGGTTTCATAGGTGTTGGATTAATAGGTAGTTTGGAACATTTCAATATGATGGAACCAAAGGGTTTATGGATTTGGAAGAAGTATACAGAAATATTTCCTTGAATGATGAGCAAAGGTACCCATCATCAAGTCATGATTTTAGAAGCATCTAGGAGTTGGTTTCAATGGATTTGGAATTCAAATGAATTTCCTAGGATTTTCCAAAGCTGATAAATATAAAGAAATGGCTTAATATTTGGTGGGGTACAGATACTATTATTAAAAATGTTCCAAAACTAAGTTTGGACATGACAAGCATCTAGGAACTTGAATCACTGCATTTGGATCAAAAATGAGCTCTCTGTGATTTTCTAAAGTTAATCACAGAAAGTGGAAAATGGGCATTTGATAAATATTTGTGTAGGAAAAGTTTCTGGAATAATGTGCATGTTGCACCATGTGATAGAGCATGATTTATGGAGCCATAGGAAATTTGAATCATGCAATTTGGAGTTCATTTGAATTATCTAGGCATTTTTGAAGTTGATTGGGTAAAGAAAAAGGGAAAGGAATAGGGGTTATACCCTTATGCTGCACACTGGGCGGAGGATGGCCGCATAGAAACTGGGCCGGCCCATGGCTCGGCCGCGTGCACAGGGGGGAGCGGTGACGTCGGAGGCGCCTTTCGGCGATGCGCTTCCGCGCGGGGAAGGCGGGCTGCGCCGTTGCCGTCTCCACTTAAACGGGTGGGCCTGGCCCCCGGGGTCGCTGACCTGCGGGCCCCTCCCGCAGGGTCATCCCCTACCTCCTGCGCCCGCGACGGAGGGGCTGGTTGCCGTGGCTGCGCGCCGGCCGGCGCCCGTCCCCGGCGGCAGGGGCCACCTCTGGCCAGGCCGAGGCCACCTGAGAGTTCCTCGGGGAGCGGCGCGTCGGGGAAGCCCCTTGGGGCAGCAGGGAAGGAGCCGGAGCACCACCTTCACCTAACCATGGCGGCGGCCTCGTCGGTTGATGGTAGAGCGGGCACCACAGTGTTGGGGAACGTAGTATTTTAAAATTTTCCTACGATCACGCAAGATCTATCTACCAGATGCATAGCAACGAGAGGGGAGAGTGTGTCTACGTACCCTCGTAGACCGGGAGCGGAAGCGTCAAGTGACGCGGTTGATGTTGTCGAACTTCTTCTCGATCCAACCGATCAAGCACCGAACGTACGGCACCTCCACGTTCAGCACACGTTCGGCTTGATGACATCCCACGATCTCTTGATCCAGTTGAGCTTCACGGGAGAGTTTCGTCAGCACGACGGCGTGGTGACGGATATGATGTGTTCACCGGCGCAGGGCTTCGCCTAAGCTCCGCGACGGTACGACCGAGGTGTGATTCTGTGGAGGGGGGCACCGCACACGGCTAAACAATTCAACTTGTGTGTCTTTGGGTGCCCCCCTGCCCCCGTATATAAAGGAGCAAGGGAGGAGGGAGGCCGGCCAGCCTCTCCTGGTGCGGCTAGGGAGGGAGTCCTACTAGGAATAGGATTGCAATCCTATTCCTAGTAGGATTCACCGAAAGGAAGAAGGGGGAAAGGAATAGGAGAGGTGGCGCCCCCCCCCAATCCTAGTCCAACTAGGATTCCTAGGTGGGGCGCCGGCCAGCCCTATGGGCTGCCCCTCTCTTTCCTTTTAGGCCCACCATGGACCATCCCCTCTCGTAGGGGGTTCCGGTAACCCCCTCCGGCATTCCCGATAAATCCGAAACTTTTCCGGTATACTTCCGGTGTCCGAATATAGCCGTCCAATATATCAATCTTTATGTCTCGGACATTCCGAGACTCCTCGTCATGTCCGTGATCTCATCCGGGACTCCGAACTACCTTCGGTACATCAATACTCAAAAACTCATAATACCGATCGTCATCAAACGTTAAGCGTGCGGACCCTACGGGTTCGAGAACTATGTAGACATGACCGAGACTCATCTCTGGTCAATAACCAATAGCGGAACCTGGATGTTCATATTGGCTCCTACATATTCTACGAAGATCTTTTATCGGTCAGAACCGCATAACAACATACGTTGTTCCTTTTGTCAAACGGTATGTTACTTGCCCGAGATTCGATCGTCGGTATCTTTATACCTAGTTCAATCTCGTTACCGGCAAGTCTCTTTACTCGTTCCGTAACACATCATCTCGTGACTAACTCATTAGTCTTTTGCTTCCAAGGCTTATTGTGATGTGTGTTACCGAGAGGGCCCAGAGATACCTCTCCGACACTCGGAGTGACAAATCCTAATCTTGATCTATGCCAACACCACGAATACTTTCGGAGACACCTGTAGAGCATCTTTATGATCACCCAGTTACGTTGTGACGTTTGATAGCACACAAGGTGTTCCTACGGTATTTGGGAGTTGCATAATCTCATAGTCATAGGAACATGTATAAGTCATGAAGAAAGCAATAGCAGTTAAACTAAACGATCATAGTGCTATGCTAACTGATGGGTCTTGTCCATCACATCATTCTCCTAATGATGTGATCCCGTTGATCAAATGACAACTCATGTCTATGGCTAGGAAACATAACCATCTTTGATCAATGAGCTAGTCTAGTAGAGGCATACTAGGGACATACTGTTTTGTCTATTTATCCACACATGTACTAAGTTTCCGGTTAATACAATTCTAGCATGAATAAAAGACATTTATCATGATATAAGGAAATACAAATAACATCTTTATTATTGCCTCTAGGGCATATTTCCTTCAGTCTCCCACTTGAACTAGAGTCAATAATCTAGCTCACATCGCCATGTGATTTAATACCGATAGTTCACATCGTTATGTGAATAACACCCATAGTTCACATCACCATGTGACCAACACCCAAAGGGTTTACTAGAGTAAATAATCTAGTTCACATCGCTATGTGATTAATACCCAAGAGTAATGAGGTGTGATCATGTTTTGCTTGTGAGAGAAGTTTAGTCAACGGGTCTGTCATATACAGATCCCTATGTATTTCGCAAATTTTTATGTCTACAATGCTCTGCATGTAGCTACTCTAGCTAATTGCTCCCACTTTCAATACGCATCCAGATTGATACTTAGAGTCATCTGGATTTAGTGTCAAAGCTTGCATCAGCGTAACCCTTTACGACGAACTCTTTATCACCTCCATAATCGAGAAATATTTCCTTAGTCATCCAATTACTAAGGATAATTTTGACCGCTGTACAGTGATCTATTCCTGGATCACTATTGTACCTCCCTGTCAAACTCTTGGCAAGGTACACAACGTGTTTTGTACACAGCATGGCATACTTTATAGAACCTATGGCTGAGACATAGGGAATGACTTTCATTCTCTCTATATTTTTCTGCCGTGGTCTGGCTTTGAGTCTTACTCAACTTCATACCTTACAAATCAGGCAAGAATTTCTTCTTTGACTGATCCATTTTGAACTATTTCAAAATCTTATCAAGGTATGTACTTATCGAAAGTCTTATCAAGCGTCTTGATCTATCTATATAGATTCTTGATGCTCAATATGTAAGCAGCTTCTCCGAGGTCTTTCATTGAAAAACTTTTATTCAAGTATCCTTTTATGCTATCCAGAAATTCTATATCATTTCCAATCAACAATATGTCATCTACATATAATATTAGAAATGCTACAGAGCTCCCACTCACTTTCTTGTAAATACAGGCTTCTCCAAAAGTCTGTATAAAACCATATGCTTTGATCACATCATCAAAGCGTATATTCCAACTCCGAGATGCTTGCACCAGTCCATAGATGGATCGCTGGAGTTTGCATACTTTGTTAGCACCTTTTGGATCGACAAAACCTTCTGGTTGCATCATATACAACTCTTCTTTGAGATATCCATTTAGGAATGCAGTTTTGACATCCATTTGCCAGATTTCATAATCATAAAATGCAGCAATTGCTAACATGATTCGGACAGACTTAAGCATCGCTACAGGTGAGAAAGTCTCATCGTAGTCAACTCCTTGAACTTGTCGAAAACCTTTCGCAACAAGTCGAGCTTTGTAAACAGTAATATTACCGTCTGCGTCGGTCTTCCTCTTGAAGATCCATTTATTTTCGATGGCTTGCCGATCATCGGGCAAGTCAACCAAAGTCCACACTTTGTTCTCATACATGGATCCCATCTCAGATTTCATGGCATCAAGCCATTTTGTGGAATCTGGGCTCATCATCGCTTCCTCATAGTTCGTAGGTTCATCATGGTCTAGTAACATGATTTCCAGAACTGGGTTGCCGTACCACTCAGGTGCGGAACGTACTCTGGTTGATCTACGATGTTCAGTAGAAACTTGATCCGAAGTTTCATGATCATTATCATCAACTTCCTCACTTATTGGTGTAGGAATCACTGGAACAATTTCCTGTGATGTACTACTTTCCAATCCGGGAGAAGGTACAATTACCTCATCAAGTTCTACTTTCCTCCCACTCACTTCTTTCGAGAGAAACTCCTTCTCTAGAAAGGATCCATTTTTAGCAATGAATATCTTGCCTTCGGATCTGTGATAGAAGGTGTACCCAACAGTCTCTTTTTGGGTATCCTATGAAGATTTACTTCTCCGGTTTGGGTTCGAGCTTATCATGTTGAAACTTTTTCACATGAGCATCGCAGTCCCAAACTTTAAGAAACAACAACTTTGGTTTCTTGCCAAACCATAGTTCTTAAGGCGTTGTCTCAACGGATTTTTAGATGGTTCCCTTATTAAACGTGAATGCAGCTGTCTCTAATGCACAACCCTAAATGATAGTGGTAAATCGGTAAGAGACATCATAGATCGCACCATATCTAATAAAGTACGGTTACGACGTTCGGATACACCATTATGCTGTGGTGTTCCGGGTGGCGTGAGTTGTGAAACTATTCCACATTGTTTCAAATGAAGACCAAACTCGTAACTCAAATATTTTCCTCCACGATCAGATCGTAGAAACTTTATTTTCTTGTTACGATGATTCTTTACTTCATTCTGAAATTCTTTGAACTTTTCAAAAGTTTCAGACTTGTGTTTCATTAAGTAGATATACCCATATCTGCTCAAATCATCAGTGAAGGTCAGAAAATAACGATACCTGCCGCGAGCTTCAACACTCATTGGTCTGCATACATCAGTATGTATGATTTCGAACAACTCTGTTGCTCGCTCCATAGTTCCGGAGAACGGAGTTTTAGTCATTTTGCCCATGAGGCATGGTTCGCAAGCACCAAGTGATTCATAATCAAGTGATTCCAAAAGTCCATCATTATGGAGTTTCTTCATGCGTTTTACACCAATATGACCTAAACGGCAGTGCCACAAATAAGTTGCACTATCATTATTAACTTTGCATCTTTTGGCTTCAATACTATGAATATGTGTATCACACGATCGAGATCCAATAAACTATTTTCATTGGGTGTATGACCATAGAAGGTTTTATTCATGTAAACAGAACAACAATTATTCTCTAACTTACATGAATAACCGTATTGCAATAAACATGATCAAATCACATTCATGCTCAACACAAACACCAAATAACAGTTATTTAGGTTCAACACTATTCCCGAAAGTATAGGGAGTGTGCGATGATGATCATATCAATCTTGGAACTGCTTCCAATATACATCGTCACTTCATCCTTTAACTAGTTTCTGTTCATTATGCAACTCCCATTTCGAGTTACTACTTTTTAGCAACTGAACCAATATCAAATACCGAGGGGTTTCTATGAACACTAGTAAAATACTCATCAATAATCTGTATATCAAATATACCTTTGTTCACTTTGCCATCCTTCTTATCCGCCAAATATCTAGGGCAGTTCCACTTTTAGTGACCATTTCCTTTGCAGTATAAGCACTTGTTTCAGGCTTTGAGTTTTAGCTTTGGGTTTCTTCACGGGAGTGACAACTTGCTTGTCATTCTTCTTGAAGTTCCCCTTCTATCCCTTTGCCCTTTACTTGAAACAAGTGGTCTTGTTAACCATCAACACTTGATGCTTTTTTCATGATTTCTACCTTCGCCTACTTCAGTATCGCGAAGAGCTGGGAATTCCTTTCGTCATCCCTTGCATATTTATAGTTCATCACGAAGTTCTACTAACTTGGTGATAGTGACTAGAGAACTTTGTCAATTACTATCTTATCTGGAAGATTAACTCCCACTTGATTAAAGTAATTGTAGTACCCAGACAATTTGAGTACATGCTCACTGGTTGAGCTATTCTCCTCCATCTTGTAGGCAAAGTACTGTCAGAGGTCTTATACCTCGCGACACGGGCATGAGTATGAAATACTAATTTCAACTCTTGGAACATCTTATATGCTCCGTGGCTTTCAAAACGTTTTTGAAGTCCCGGTTCTAAGCCGTAAAGCATGGTGCACTTAAACTATCAAGTAGTCATCATATCGAGCTTTTGTCAAAACGTTCATAACGTCTACATCTGCTCCTGCAATAGGTCTGTCACCTAGTGGTGCATCAAGGACATAATTCTTCTGTGCAGTAATGAGGATAATCCTCAGATCACGGAACAATTCCGCATCATTGCTACTAACATCTTTCAATCTTGGTTTTCTCTAGGAACATATGAAAAAAAACGGGGAGCAACATCGCGAGCTATTGATCTACAACATAGATATGCTAATACTACCAGGACTAACTTCATGATAAATTAAAGTTCAATTTAATCATATTACTTAAGAACTCCAACTTAGATAGACATCCCTCTGGTCATCTAAACGATCACGTGATCCAAATCAACTAAACCATGTCCGATCATCACGTGAGATGGAGTAGTTTTCAATGGTGAACATCTTATGTTGATCATATCTACTATATGATTCACGCTCGACCTTTCGGTCTCCAGTGTTCCGAGGCCATATCTGTATATGCTAGGCTCGTCAAGTTTAACCCGAGTATTCTGCGTGTGCAAAACTGGCTTACACCCGTTGTATTTGAACGTAGAGCTTATCACACCCGATCATCACGTGGTGTCTCGGCACGACGAACTTTCGCAACGGTGCATACTCAGGGAGAACACTTATACCTTGAAATTTAGTAAGGGATCATCTTATAATGCTACCGTCGTTCTAAGCAAAATAAGAAGCATAATAAGATAAACATCACATGTAATCAAAATATGTGACATGATATGGCCATCATCATCTTGTGCTTTTGATCTCCATCTCCAAAGCACCGTCATGATCACCCTCGCAAAACATGATCATCTCATACAAAAACCGTATAACTCATCATGTCTTGACCATATCACATCACAACATGCCCTGCAAAAACAAGTTAGACGTCCTCTACTTTGTTTGTTGCAAGTTTTACGTGGCTGCTACGGGCTTAGCAAGAACCGTTCTTACCTACGCATACAAAACCACAACGATGTTTCGTCAAGTATGTGCTGTTTTAACCTTCACAAGGACCGGGCGTAGCCACACTTGATTCAGCTAAAGTGAGAGAGACAGACACCCGCCAGTCACCTTTAAGCAACGAGTGCTCGTAACGGTGAAACCAGTCTCGCGTAAGCGTACGCGTAATGTCGGTCCGGGCCGCTTCATCTCACAATACCACCGAAGCAAAGTATGACATGCTGGTAAGCAGTATGACTAGTATCGTCCACAATCCCATTGTGTTCTACTCGTGCATATCATCTACGCATAGACCTGGCTCTGATACCACTGTTGGGGAACGTAGTATTTTAAAATTTTCCAACGATCACGCAAGATCTATCTACCAGATGCATAGCAACGAGAGGGGAGAGTGTGTCTACGTACCCTCGTAGACCGGGAGCGGAAGCGTCAAGTGACGCGGTTGATGTTGTCGAACTTCTTCTCGATCCAACCGATCAAGCACCGAACGTACGGCACCTCCGCGTTCAGCACACGTTCGGCTTGATGACGTCCCACGAGCTCTTGATCCAGTTGAGCTTCACGGGAGAGTTTCGTCAGCACGACGGCGTGGTGACGGATATGATGTGTTCACCGGCGCAGGGCTTCGCCTAAGCTCCGCGACGGTACGACCGAGGTGTGATTCTGTGGAGGGGGGCACCGCACACGGCTAAACAATTCAACTTGTGTGTCTTTGGGTGCCCCCCTGCCCCCGTATATAAAGGAGCAAGGGAGGAGGGAGGCCGGCCAGCCTCTCCTGGTGCGGCTAGGGAGGGAGTCCTACTAGGAATAGGATTGCAATCCTATTCCTAGTAGGATTCACCGAAAGGAAGAAGGGGGAAAGGAATAGGAGAGGTGGCGCCCCCCCCAATCCTAGTCCAACTAGGATTCCTAGGTGGGGCGCCGGCCAGCCCTATGGGCTGCCCCTCTCTTTCCTTTTAGGCCAACCATGGACCATCCCCTCTCGTAGGGGGTTCCGGTAACCCCCTTCGGCATTCCCGATAAATCCGAAACTTTTCCGGTATACTTCCGGTGTCCGAATATAGCCGTCCAATATATCAATCTTTATGTCTCGGACATTCCGAGACTCCTCGTCATGTCCGTGATCTCATCCGGGACTCCGAACTACCTTCGGTACATCAATACTCAAAAACTCATAATACCGATCGTCATCAAACGTTAAGCGTGCGGACCCTACGGGTTCGAGAACTATGTAGACATGACCGAGACTCATCTCTGGTCAATAACCAATAGCGGAACCTGGATGTTCATATTGGCTCCTACATATTCTACGAAGATCTTTTATCGGTCAGAACCGCATAACAACATACGTTGTTCCTTTTGTCAAACGGTATGTTACTTGCCCGAGATTCGATCGTCGGTATCTTTATACCTAGTTCAATCTCGTTTACCGGCAAGTCTCTTTACTCGTTCCGTAACACATCATCTCGTGACTAACTCATTAGTCTTTTGCTTGCAAGTCTTATTATGATGTGTGTTACCGAGAGGGCCCAGAGATACCTCTCCGACACTCGGAGTGACAAATCCTAATCTTGATCTATGCCAACACCACGAATACTTTCGGAGACACCTGTAGAGCATCTTTATGATCACCCAGTTACGTTGTGACGTTTGATAGCACACAAGGTGTTCCTACGGTATTCGGGAGTTGCATAATCTCATAGTCATAGGAACATGTATAAGTCATGAAGAAAGCAATAGCAGTTAAACTAAACGATCATAGTGCTATGCTAACGGATGGGTCTTGTCCATCACATCATTCTCCTAATGATGTGATCCCGTTGATCAAATGACAACTCATGTCTATGTCTAGGAAACATAACCATCTTTGATCAATGAGCTAGTCTAGTAGAGGCATACTAGGGACATATTGTTTTGTCTATGTATCCACACATGTACTAAGTTTCCGGTTAATACAATTCTAGCATGAATAAAAGACATTTATCATGATATAAGGAAATACAAATAACATCTTTATTATTGCCTCTAGGGCATATTTCCTTCAGTCTCCCACTTGAACTAGAGTCAATAATCTAGATTACAAAGTGATGATCCTCACACCCATGGAGTCTTGGTGCTGATCATGTTTTGCCCGTGGAAGAGGCTTAGTCAACGGGTCTGCAACATTTAGATCCGTATGTATTTTGCAAATCTCTATGTCTCCCTCCTTGACTAGATCGCGGATGGAATTGAAGCGTCTTTTGATGTGCTTTGTTCTCTTGTGAAACCTGGATTCCTTCGCCAAGGCTATGGCTCCAGTGTTGTCACAAAAGATTTTCATTGGGCCCGATGCACTAGGTACTACACCTAGATCGGATATGAACTCCTTCATCCAGACTCCTTCATTTGCTGCTTCCGAAGCAGCTATGTATTCCGCTTCACACGTAGATCCCGCCACGACGCTCTGCTTGGAACTGCACCAACTGACAGCTCCACCGTTCAATAAAAATACATATCCGGTTTGTGACTTTGAGTCATCCGGATCAGTGTCAAAGCTAGAATCGACGTAACCGTTTACGACGAGCTCTTTGTCACCTCCATATACGAGAAACATATCCTTTGTTCTTTTCAGATACTTTAGGATGTTTTTGACCGATGTCCAGTGATCCACTCCTGGATTACTTTGGTACCTCCCTGCTAGACTTATAGCAAGGCACACATCAGGTCTGGTACACAGCATTGCATACATGATAGATCCTATGGCTGAGGCATAGGGAATGACTTTCATTTTCTCTCTATCTTCTGCAGTGGTCGTGTTGGGGAACGTAGTATTTTAAAATTTTCCTACGATCACGCAAGATCTATCTACCAGATGCATAGCAACGAGAGGGGAGAGTGTGTCTACGTACCCTCGTAGACCGGGAGCGGAAGCGTCAAGTGACGCGGTTGATGTTGTCGAACTTCTTCGCGATCCAACCGATCAAGCACCGAACGTACGGCACCTCCGCGTTCAGCACACGTTCAGCTTGATGACGTCCCACGAGCTCTTGATCCAGTTGAGCTTCACGGGAGAGTTTCGTCAGCACGACGGCGTGGTGACAGATATGATGTGTTCACCGGCGCAGGGCTTCGCCTAAGCTCCGCGACGGTACGACCGAGGTGTGATTCTGTGGAGGGGGGCACCGCACACGGCTAAAACAATTCAACTTGTGTGTCTTTGGGTGCCCCCCTGCCCCCGTATATAAAGGAGCAAGGGAGGAGGGGCCGGCCAACCTCTATGGTGCGGCTAGGGAGGGGACTCCTACTAGGAATAGGATTGCAATCCTATTCCTAGTAGGATTCACCGAAAGGAAGAAGGGGGAAAGGAATAGGAGAGGTGGCGCCCCCCCCCCCCCAATCCTAGTCCAACTAGGATTCCTAGGTGGGGGCGCCGGCCAGCCCTATGGGCTGCCTCTCTCTCACCCTTTAGGCCCACTATGGACCATCCCCTCTCGTAGGGGGTTCCGGTAACCCCCTCCGGCATTCCCGATAAATCCGAAACTTTTCCGGTATACTTCCGGTGTCCGAATATAGCCGTCCAATATATCAATCTTTATGTCTCGGACATTCCGAGCCTCCTCGTCATGTCCGTGATCTCATCCGGGACTCCGAACTACCTTCGGTACATCAATACTCAAAAACTCATAATACCGATCGTCATCAAACGTTAAGCGTGCGGACCCTACGGGTTCGAGAACTATGTAGACATGACCGAGACTCATCTCCGGTCAATAACCAATAGCGGAACCTGGATGTTCATATTGGCTCCTACATATTCTACGAAGATCTTTTATCGGTCAGAACCGCATAACAACATACGTTGTTCCTTTTTTCAAACGGTATGTTACTTGCCCGAGATTCGATCGTCGGTATCTCTATACCTAGTTCAATCTCGTTACCGGCAAGTCTCTTTACTCGTTCCGTAACACATCATCTCGTGACTAACTCATTAGTCTTTTGCTTGCAAGGCTTATTGTGATGTGTGTTACCGAGAGGGCCCAGAGATACCTCTCCGACACTCGGAGTGACAAATCCTTAATCTTGATCTATGCCAACACCACGAATACTTTCGGAGACACCTGTAGAGCATCTTTATGATCACCCAGTTACGTTGTGACGTTTGATAGCACACAAGGTGTTCCTACGGTATTCGGGAGTTGCATAATCTCATAGTCATAGGAACATGTATAAGTCATGAAGAAAGCAATAGCAGTTAAACTAAACGATCATAGTGCTATGCTAACTGATGGGTCTTGTCCATCACATCATTCTCCTAATGATGTGATCCCGTTGATCAAATGACAACTCATGTCTATGGCTAGGAAACATAACCATCTTTGATCAATGAGCTAGTCTAGTAGAGGCATACTAGGGACATACTGTTTTGTCTATTTATCCACACATGTACTAAGTTTCCGGTTAATACAATTCTAGCATGAATAAAAGACATTTATCATGATATAAGGAAATACAAATAACATCTTTATTATTGCCTCTAGGGCATATTTCGTTCACACAGGGCACGGGAAGGAGCGGCGAGGGGTCGGGGAGCTCCGCCGGTCTGCTGCGATTCTCCTGGTGGCCAAGGAAGAGGAGGAGAGGCCCTGGTTCACCAGTGCCGGGCAGAGTCCGACGGCGACCATGGCGGCCATGGCGGGGCAAAGAGGCCACGGGAGGAGGAGTGGGGCGGTCCAAGAGGATCAGGAGAGGGAGAGGGAGTCCATCGGAGCCGCGAGGGGGCTCGGGGCGGCCTATAAATAGGTGAGCGCCGGTCCACCGAACACGCGTGCGCCGGCGAGGCCCTTGCTGTCGTTGCAAGCCACGGGGGCACCAGCGGGCATGTCCAGGGCGTTCCTGGAGCTGGTCCACGCCTAGAGGAAGAGAGAGGAGGAGCGGGGAGGCGCCAGAGAGGCCGCGCGTGCGAGGTCGTTCACTGGTGCTCAGGGTCGGCCGGTGCGCATGCGAGCAGGGCTGAGGGAGGAGGAGAGAGGAGGGGGCCGACCGCCCGGCGTGTTGCGGACGTCGAGGCCTCCTCGGGGGAAGCCCAAGGCTGTCGGGCGCCCCTGATTGGAGGTGGCTACAGTGTGCCAGGGCACTGTAGCGTGCTCCAGAGCGCGAACTTTGCATGCCCTGGCATGCACACGGTGTCATTGGCGTGTCCTCTTGTGTCCAGCCGTGTCCAGAGGGTAGAGGGGGTAGTAAACAATGGGGGGCAGTCTTGGATGCTCTGGGGAGCCTCTGGGATGAGGAGAGAGGTGAGGAAGAAGGTGAAAACTGCTGTCCAGCAGTGTAACTTGGGGTTTTACCCCCTCCAATAATTGAGCTGAGGCCATGGGAATGTTACTGGGGTAGATGATGATCAGAATAGGCTGTGGTAAGTATTTGAGGTAAGGAGAAAAGGTAAAAGAGGTTCAAACACTGGTTTTGGTAAATGAACAGAAGGTGTTTGATCAGTGTTTGGTCAAGCAAATGACATCCACTTGACATGGGACTTAACAGGATCAAATGTCACATATAATTAGGCCCCTACACCAAATTTGATATTATTTGGGCAAAGTGGCCAATGTAACTTTGGTGAACCCTAGAAATCAACAGAAATGGTTTCACCATGTTTGAGTCAAGCAAATCATCTCCCATTGATGCACCACTTGGTGTAGCATCATCATTTGGGGTTATGAACATGCCCACAAAGTTTGAGGCTCCAGATAAAAAGTTGACAATGTAAAGTTGTTCAAATTTGAATTTGAACAGGAGTGGTTTTGGGGTGATCTGATCAAGTTGCTCTATTCCAAATCTTGTGCCATTTGGTCTAGATGCCTTATTAGGCCATTCTAGCATGTGCACCAAATTTGAGAGCATTTGGACAAGTTTGGCAATGTAGAGTTGCTCAAACTTCAAATATGGACATAATGGTTTTGAAGGGGTTTGAGGATGTTTCCTTGATCTTCAAGGCATGAAGCTTTGCAAGATCATCAAATATGTCATATATGACATGATAGAATTTCCCTGTAATTTTTGGAGAATATTTCCTTTGTAAATATTTCAAAAGCTTAAAATATCCAGAAAGGGTTTTGGAAGGATTTTTCCAATATTTTGAACATGACCATGTGCTGAAACTCTTATATATAGGCAATATATGTCCTATGAGTCTCCCTGAATTTTGGCAAATATTTTTGAAATGATTAAATAATTTTTCCCTATTAAAGACCATTTCTGGCCTTAAGAAAAAGCTTTTAAATAAAATATAAAAATAACTTTTAAAATTATACTTTTGTGGTTTCTGGGAGTCCTATACCTAATAGGATTCAAATAAACTTTTTGAAAGATTTTTCTCACCCTAAATAAGGTACTTTCAGTGCAACCCTCAATTCAGGGGTTTTTGGAAAACTAATTTTAGAAAATACCATTTGGCCAAAATATTTTTATAAGAAAATTCTATACTGGTCTATACACATGGCATGATCATTGGGAAAAGGTTTTGGGTCAAGGAGATGAAGTATAAGAGTTGGAGGATTTATTTGATTTTTAGAGCACTAGCAAACAGCAGACAAAAGTCAAATCAAGCAAAGTCAAAAACACTCAAAAGCTTTTGCAAATCCACATTTTTAACATGGAAATTAGCTTAAGCAATGTGATATGAAAATCAGGGTGTGACAAGTGGCTTCTCTCAAGATAGCATATTCTACGGTGGGTGAACAAATTACTGTCGAGCAATTGATAGAAAAGCGCATAGTTATGAGAATATCTAGGCATGATCATGTATATAGGCATCACGTCCGTGACAAGTAGACCGAAACGATTCGGCATCTACTACCATTACTCCACACATCGACCGCTATCCAGCATGCATCTAGAGTATTAAGTTCATAAGAACAGAGTAACGCCTTAAGCAAGATGACATGATATAGAGGGATAAACTCATGCAATATGATATAAACCCCATCTTTTTATCCTCGATGGCAACAATACAATACGTGCCTTGCTGCCCCTGCTGTCACTGGTAAAGGACGCCCAAGATTGAACCCAAAGCCAAGCAGTTCTCCCATTGCAAGAATGATCAATCTAGTAGGCCAAACCAAACTGATAATTTGAAGAGACTTGCAAAGATATTTAAATCATGCATAAAAGAATTCAGAAATGAATCAGATATTGTTCATAGATAATATTGATCATAAACCCACAATTCATCGGATCTCGACAAACACACCGCAAAAAGTATTACATCGAATAGATCTCCAAGAAGATCGAGGAGAACTTTGTATTGAGATCCAAAGAGAGATAAGAAGTCATCTACCTAATAACTATGGACCCGAAGGTCTGTGGTAAACTACTCACAACTCATCGGAGAGGCTATGGTGTTGATGTAGAAGCCCTCTGTGATCGATTCCCCCTTCGGTGGAGCTCCGGAAAAGGCCCCAAGATGGGATCTCATGGGTACAGAAGGTTGCGGCGGTGGATATAGGGTTTCGTGGTACTCTCGGATGTTTTCAGGGTATATGAGTATATATAGGAGGAAGAAGTACGTCGGTGGAGCTACGAGGTGCCCACGAGGGTGGGGGCGCGCCTACCCCCCTGGGCGTGCCCTCCTGCCTCGTGGTTGCCTCGTGGCTTCCCAGACATGTACTCCAAGGCTTATGGGTTGCGTTTGTTCCAAAAACGATCCTCGCGAAGGTTTCATTCCGTTTGGACTCTGTTTGATATTCCTTCTCTGCGAAACACTAAAATAGGCAAAAAACAGCAATTTGCGCTGGGCCTTTGGTTAGTAGGTTAGTCCCAAAAATAATATAAAAGTGCATGATAAAGCCCATTAAACATCCAAAACAGATAATATAATAGCATGGTACAATAAAAAATTATGGATACATTGGAGACGTATCAGCGGGGGATTGAGGAACTTGCTGAAGTGGTGTGGTCAATGGTGAATTTGGATGAATCTTCTCCCAATAATCATCATTGAGCACTGAAGTTGTAGATCCAATATCCACATCTTCATCTTCTTCCATTTCCTCAACGCCAGCCTCTTCAGCAATGAACTGAGTCATGGGCGATGATACCAGAGGGGTTGAAGGGATATCTTCCGCTTCAATTTCATCATCCAACTGCTCTAAAGAAGCAGTAGAAGGATTCTCTTCAGCAGTGTCATTGGGAATGTTATAATCCTCACCAAAGGGAACAATCTCCTTTGAGGGCACAACAAAAATAGGAACAACATCAATGGGGTTGGTGACGGAGCTTGACAAACTCCTCACTTTCTTGGGAGCTGAGGATCCTGCAGTTGATGATGCTTTGCTTTTCTTCACAACTGCCTTCTCTGCAGCCTTTTTCTTCTTCACTTCTGATGCAGAAGGAAGATTGATGTTCTTCATAGGTGAAGACTTTGCAGGAGGAGCAGATGACTAAGGTTCAGTTTCTTCAGGCACAACTGTTGTAGTCGCCCTGGCATGCTCAGTTTCTTCAGGCGCTGCTTCAGGTTCTTCAGCAGGCCTGGGTTGTTCTTCAGGCACAACATTGGAAGTTGCCCTGGCAATTTCATCAGTGGTTGGAATTTCTTCATCAGCCCTGGCTTGTTCAGTTTCTTCTGTAGCGACATTTTCAGATGCGCTTTCAGTTTCCTCAGCAAGATGAATTTCTTCTTGTGAGGAGCTTTCACCACCAAGCTTGAGGGACTTGGAAAGGTTGACGAATCTGACTTTGGCACCTAGCCAATCAGCACGGTATCTGTCAAATTCATCACTGGGCCCTTTGATCTGAGTTTGCAGTTTCACAAGGTCCTCAGGATACATGTTCACAATATTTTTCTTTAAGAGGCGCTCCTTCTTGTACTGATCTTTCTTGGCCTTCCTGGCTTGTTCAAACTTCGATTTTTCTTCACCAATGAAAGCAGCCAACACGTGACTTTGACCAGGATTGAGGTTCATGTCAGGGAGAGGTGTATTGGGATCTTTGTGCCAAAGATCAATGTAATTAAGGATCTTCTTCGGATCCTGCATGGGAGGCATAGAACTGCCCTTGGCTCTAGAGGCCTTCATCTGCCTGTCCCTGACGATTTCAGCAAGTTCTTCGTCATCCGCTTCATCATCATCAGATGGAACTTGAAAAGCCACTTTCTTCTGAGGACTTGGCCTCTTTCCACAGTCAGCAGTGGTCTTCAATTTCAGCAAAGTTGGACCAGGTGAAGATTGTGGTGGAGCTGATGAACTTGCAGAGGCTCCTGAAGCAATTGAGAACCTGCAGTCCGTTGACATGTTTCAAGGTGCACATGAGTTGAGGATTTTGCAGCAGAGCTGAGGATTGGGCAGCAACAGATGGAATTAAGGCGGCCCTTGAGGAAGTTGCCTGAGGAATGTGTCCTAAAGGCTTCGAGGAACTTGTCCGTGCGGGCATTGCTGTTGAGGAATTTGGCTTAACGGTCGATCTCTTTAACATAGCCTTCTTGGTCTTGCTGGCAGAGGCCTCAGCAGTAGTGGTAGCAGCAGCGGAGTCTTCATTGAGTTTCTTCACCGCTTCTCTGGCTGTCCATTGAAGCTTTGCTTGGTGCTTGGCCCATTCCTTTGGAAATTCCTCACCACGTCTGACGCTTGAGGGATCTGCAACTTGGCCTGGAGCCAATGGAGGTCTTATGCAAGGAGGGTTTACAGCAAATTTCTTCATGTACTTTGAGTAACATAGCGGCATTCCCTCCATTCCTTTGCCCATCTCCTCTCAATCCTCTGAATGCGCACTTTGCGCTAATTCTTGTTCTCTTTTCCATGAGTTTCTTCATCAGGAGTGCAATATTCATCGTATATGTCTTCAGGGATTTCAAACGCAGTGTTTGTCTCAGGTCTCTTTCCTCATTTTTGTGGTCTCTTGCCTTCAGCCATTTTCCTCACTCGAGGATTTTGAACAATTGAAGTTTCTGAGGAAGTATGTAACTTTTCTTCAAGGAATGCTGCAAATGTGTTAAGTTGATGAAAACCTAGAGATTGAGCAGCAGACATTTGTACTTGTGAATAGAGTATAGGTGCGAAGAATTTGGAGAGGCCATATGCGTTCTCAGAAGTTTTTCAAAAGTATCAAGTTTGAGGGATTTGACCATGGGAGTCTTCAAGAATTTCACTAAGTGTTCTTGCTTTAGGTTCCAGAGTTGTATAGATCAGAAATCCACACAATTGAGGAATCGTGAAGAAAAACATAACTTAGAGAAGCAAATCAAGAACATATTGATTTAGGTGTTTAGGTAGTGGGAAGTTGAAGAATAAACACCTTTTGAAGAAATTGTGAAAATCATGAGAATCAAAGAAGGGTAGTAAAATTAGATTTTAATTACCCTTGGTGAAGAACACGACGAACTAGATGAACGTTGGAGAAGCTCGTCGGTCCAGATCTCTCACGCCCTAACTTGCCAGAGGGAGACAACTACGGCGGTGGCGGAGTGAAGATTTCCGCGGCCGGTGTGAGTACGATGACGAGGAGTTCGAGGCAGCAAAGCTCTTTCTCACCGACGTCGATGGAGAGTAGCGGCAGCGCTAGGTCTGAGAGCTCGAGCGAGATGGTGGTCGAGGGAAGTAAATGAGGTGAGGTGAAAGGGGAGGGGTATTTATAGCCACTATGAAAAAACCGCTCGCCTGAAGAAATTGGACGAACGTGCCCCTGCCGTTTGCTAAGCTAGCGACGAGGAGTAAAGATAGTGGAGACCATGGGAGAGTTGTTTAATCCATCGTGGGATGCGGAACGGCTTGCGCGGCAAAAGCCGAATTTTTTGGATAAGTATATTTTAACGTTGCATTCACATAATTTTTCAGCTGACAAGGACACAATGAAGATTTTGAACAGGTTTCAAATAGAACGCATATGAGGAATTTGTGAATAGACTGGATTGAGTTAAGCATAGAGGGGGAAGGGTCCGATCACATTCACTTAGAGGAAAAATCAACTTGAAGAATTAGCAATAAGTGAATGCTGTAGAGGACATAAACACTCAATATATATGTATATATATAGCCGATGAAGAACATAAAAAAAAGTTGAAGAATTGCAAATTTTGAGGAATTTTAAAATTTGAAGAATTTGCAAATTGAAGAAAAACTCAAATTCCAACTTTGGTTGGTGGCGTGACCCACCGTATAAGAATGATGATTTCAGACACTGCGTACAATTGTCGAAGGGCTCTGAGAATCACTTTCTTCATTAATTTGTTCACACTTAGGGTGTTAGTCTTCATTGATTGAAGAAAAACGTTACTTCATATGTTGCGCATCAAAGTCATCAATTTTGCATAAGTGTTAGGATGTGTGTCCTTTCAAAGAACATTCGAAGATTCTAAGATATTTAGCTCACACCGCAACTTGCAAAATCTCTTCTCATCCAGAAATAGTTGAAGAATTTGCAGGAATAGAAGCATTTGAACTTTCAGGAGAAGAATTAGCAGTTTCACATTCAATGCTTTTCAGACATGGTGGAATGAATTCTTCCTGAGCGGAACTGATCTGTTGAGCAAGTAATGGATCGTTCACCTTCTGAAGATCTTCATAAATCACCCTAAGCTTTTCAAGATCTTGCTTTCTTTCAAGAAATTCATAAGAAAGTTTCTAATGATCAGTTAGGAGAGTGTTATGAAGATCCCGAAGGTTATCAAACTTGGACTGAAGTCTCTGAAGATTCTCAGTCAAGATTATAGATCGATCCAATTCCTCACCCAACAGGTCATCACTTCTTTATAGTAGATTTTGAACCTTATCAAAAGCTTTTTGCTATTTTATGACAATTTCAGCAAGCTTGGAATAGCTAGGTTTGAGGTTTTCATCAGATTCATCTTCACTAGAATCAGAGGAGGGACGGTGAGTACCTTGGCACCTTTTTCCATGAAGCAATAGGTGGGAGCATAGTCAGTGTTGTCATCGTGAGCAGTGTTGGTGAAGTCATTTTCCTCAGTGTTGAAGATGGTTTTGCTGACAAATGCGGTAGAGAGAGCTAGGCTAGCCACACCAGAGTCTGATTCCCCAGATTTCTCCTCTTCGTCATTTTCTTCAGATTCAGCTGAGTCCATTTCCTTGCCAATGAATGCCCGAGCTTTCTTGGAACTGCTCTTCTTGTGGGAGGAAGACTTTGAAGACTTTAATGATGAGGACTTTGAAGATTTCTTCTTTTTCTTCGAGTAGTCTGAGTTGTAATCATTGTATTTCTTATTCTTGGATTCCTTTGCCCACTGAGGACAATCAGTGATAAAGTGACCAGGTTTCTTGCATTTGTGACAAGTCCTTTTTGTGGAATCGCGAGATGAGGAATCCGGTCTCACATCATCACCTCTTGAAAATCTTCCAAAGCGACCACGTCATGAGAACTTTTGAAATTTCCTCACGAGCATTGCTAACTCCTGTTAGTTCTTTAGGATCACCAAGGCTGCTATCAAAATCTTCGCCTTCAGATGAGGAAACTTCCTTGGCCTTCAGTGCACGTGATCTACCATAGCTTGGACCATAGATATCTCTCTTTTCAGCTTGTTGGAACTCATGAGTGTTCAACCTCTCAAAGATATAAGCTGGATCAAGTGATTTGTAGTCTCCACGCTCTTGAATCATTAGTGCCAGAGTGTCGAATGAGGAATCAAGTGATCTTAGTAGTTTCTTCACCACCTCGTGGTCAGTGATGTCTGTAGCACCAAGTGCTTGTAGCTCATTTGAGATGTCGGTGAGGCGATCGAAGGTTTGCTGAACGTTTTCATTGTCGAGTCTTTTGAAGCGGTTGAAGAGATTGCGAAGAACATCAACTCGAGAGTCATGTTGAGTTGAGACTACCTCGTTGACCTTGGACAGCATGTCCCAAATAAGCTTTCCTATCTCCAAAGCACTCACTCTGCCATACTGCCCTTTGCTCAGATGGCCACATAAGATATTCTTCGCTTGAGAGTCGAGTTGCTTGAATCTCTTCACATCAGCAGCGTTCACGGAAGGTGAGACAGATGGAACACTAGTTTCCACAACGTACCAGAGATCGTTGTCAATTGCCTCAAGATGCATGCGCATCTTGTTCTTCCAGTAGGGGTAGTCCGTCCCATCGATGGTAGGACATCCAGTCGAGACTTTGATCATGCCAGCAGTCGACATAACTAAAACTCCAGGTGGTTAAACCAAAATCACACAAAACAAGGGAGTACCTTGCTCTGATGCCAATTGAAAGTGCGTTATATCGACTAGAGGGGGGTGAGTAGGTGATTTTTATAAATTCGTCACTTAGGAAATTTTAGCTGAGGAATTTCCTAAGCAACAAACTACTTAGCAGAAGAATAGATACTCAAGTGCATGCACAACAAAGCAGTAGCATAGTCATAATGATGAAATGAAAGCATACACAGAGCACAAGTAGCGTGTAAATAGGATAAGCAGGCTGAAGACTGAGGACTGGAGAAATAGGGTTGAGGAAATTGAGAAAGTCTTCAGTCAAAGTCTTCAAATAGTACAAATCAAGTTCATCAACACATGAATGAGTAAATGGAAGGGTTGAGGAAATAGAACCAGTAGGCTTGGTGAAGACAATGATTTGTTAGATCAGTTCCAACTGCTGTGACAGTTGTACGTCTTGTTGGTGCAGCTAGGTATTCAAACGTAAGGACACACAGTCCCGGACACCTAGTCCTAGACACCCAGTCCAAGACACCAAATCCTCACCGTATTCCCCTTGAGCTATGGTCACACAGACCTCGCCCGATCACTCTTAGTAAGTCTTCACAGGTGACTTCCAAACCTTCACAGACTTGGTCACCCGGCGATCCACAATTCCTATTGGATGCTCTAGACCATTGACACCTAACCGTATGGAAGATCACAATCTTCAAAGGTAATAAGCGTTGGTTCCACACAGGAACACTCTCTTCAGTGATGCTCAATCACTTTGGGGTTTTAGGTGTTAGGGTTTTGGGTCTTTCCTCACTTGATGATTTTTGCTCAAAGTCCTCGGAGGATGGGTTGCTCTAATGGCAAGTGTCAGTTTGTCTCGGAGCAGCCAACCAACTAGTGGTTGTAGGGGGCGGCTATTTATAACCTAGGGAGCAGCCCGACATGATATGACATAAATGCCCTTTAATGTTATGACCGTTATGTGGATAGGATATTTGGGACAGCTGGCGCATATCACAACAATGGTCAGACATTTGAGCTCTCAAATTCCTCTAAGCTATCATGATCCTCACTTGTAGGAAATCCGCACTGGCGAATTCCTAACTCCTCAGTCAGATTAAATTCCTCGAAGAACAGAAGAACTTTGTCTTTGTCACTGAAGAAACTGACTGAACTGTATGAGATTTCAAATGGCTTCACTCGAAGGGATTGGGTAGTGTAGGCTTTGAGTTGAGCATCACTTGGAAAAGTGTTTCCTTAGTTTTACCTTGACCCCCTTTAACAGTACATTGTTTCCTATGACTCAAGAAAGAGAAAATGAAACTACAAAAACAAAAGTCTTCACGCTTCATAATCCTCGCATGAATATCCAAGTCTTCAAGGTCACACGATTTTTCTCACTTTCAAAGTCTTCAAGAAAACCAAAGTCCTCAAGTAAGGACATACATTTGTAGGGGTTGACTTTCTTCATAAATATCAAACTCCTCATGGACTTATATGACATGTGTACACTCACAAACACATTAGTCCCTTTACCTATAAGTCTTCAATACACCAAAATAACTAAGGGGCACTAGATGCACTTACACTAAAGGTACTCATGTTTCTTACCCACTTGATAAGAATGGGATGGGAACCTTTGACAGGTTCCTCCTCTCCCGGTCTACGGAGGATCGGTCCCAAAACCTCGCAGTAATAATCTTGGTCCTCCTCCTAAGCTTGTTAAGGGTGATTTTGCTGGTTGGGTCTTCCGCATTAAGTCTCATTTGAACCATTCCTATACTAATCTTTGGAGAATAACTGAGCAAGGCTTCTACCTACATGATCCAAACAATTTCACCCCAAGAGAAGAAGTGGACAATCAATACAATCACTCCGCTTTGTTTATCATTCAAGAAGCGGTTCCACACGAAGATCTATCTCACCTTCGACTGTTCACTCGTGCAAAGGATTGTTGGGAGCATATTGCTTTCATGTACAAGGGCAGCTCAAGCACCCAACGGTCAAACTTTGAAGTGTTGCTTGATGAGTCCGACGAATTTGTGATGTTTGAAGATGAGGATTCACTTGATCTCTACCGAAGACTGACAACTCTTGTGGTGGCTCTTCAAGATCATGGGAGCAAGGATGTGGATGATATTTGGATCAAGCACAAGTTTATCAGGGCCATCATGCCATTCAACAAGGCCATGTCCTCGGTGATTCGTCAAAGACCGGATTTCCACACTCTCTCCTCAAGTGAAGTGGTGGA
Organism: Secale cereale; assembly: GCA_902687465.1. Lineage (NCBI taxonomy): Eukaryota > Viridiplantae > Streptophyta > Magnoliopsida > Poales > Poaceae > Secale > Secale cereale. The sequence continues at coordinate 157,713,931 of LR738711.1, read as the reverse complement.
TGAATTTATTTCCATGAACATCATGAATAAGACCACGGACAATGCTCTAGCACATGTGCGGTCCGAGAAAAGTTCACCCACTCTTGCTTTGGAGGCCAAGGTGTGACGCCCCCGATTTGTCCGTACACTAATCATGCATGCAAATGTGTACGACCAAGACCAAGGACTCACTTGAAGATATCACAACACAACTCTAAAAATAAATAAGTCATACAAGCATCATAATACAAGACCGGGGCCTTGAGGGCTCGAATACAAGTGCTCGATCATAGACGAGTCAGCAGAAGCAACAATATCTGATAACAGACATAAAGTTAAACAAGTTGCCATAATATGGCTAGAACAAACTGGGATACAGATCGACAGAGGCGCATGCCTCCTGCCTCGGATCCTCCTAAACTACTCATGATAATCATCAACAGACTACACGTAGTAGTAGGCACCTCCGGTGTAGTAGGAGTCATCGTCGGTGGCGTCAGACTCCTGGGCTCCACTATCTAGTCGCATCATCCGAGAAGAAGGGACAAAAGGGGGGAAAGGGGGAGCAAAGCAACCGTGAGTACTCATCCAAAGTACTCGCAAGCAAGGATCTATACTATATATGCAATGATAACAATGATATGGGTAGTATCTATGGACTGAACTGCAGAATGCCAGAATAAGAGGGGGGATAGCGACAGTGGCGAGGCCACGGCGGGGCGTGTTGAGCAGTAGGATTTGGCAGGCCGGAGCGGCTCGGCACGGCCGCGGCGCGAGGTGGTTGGCCGAAGCTGGCGCGGGCAAAGGGGCGACCACGAGAGGCTCAAGATGCAGTGGTGGCGGAATGGCAGCAGCAGCCGCGACAGCACGACCGGGCGGCAGGGAGGCGGCGGGAGAAGGTGCGATGGCGAGTGCGGCAGTGGCAGCAGGCGTCGGCAGTGTAGAGGACAGAGCTGGGCGGGCGGTGCCAGGCAGAGCAGTAGCGGCGGCCGGACGGGCGACGGTGAGCGCGGGCAGTCGCCGGAGGGGGACGCCGACGAGAGGGCGGCAGCAGGCGCGGGCTGACTTGCAGGAGCAACAGGGCGAGCGGCAGACGAGGCCGTGGTGCATGGGGTAGAAGGGAGAGGTGGGGGGCGCAGCCCAGCGAGTGGAGAGGTGGGGGGCGCAGCCCAGCGAGTGGCAGGAGCAACAGGGCGAGCGGCAGACGATGCCTCCTGCAGCCACCAGAGCTAGAAAGGAGAAGAGTTCAGATGATGAGGACTCAGATTTTGTTGTTGAGGAAGAGGTGACCTCAAAGCCTAAAAGGAAGGTTGTTGCCAAAGAGCAACAAGGTCAACAATCTAAGAAGGGCACCAGCAAAGTCAAGCAGTCAACTGTTGCTAAGAAGCTGAATTTGGGAGAGGCAGCTGCAAGCAAAGTGAAGAAAACCTCCAAGAGAAAGAGGGTAGTGTATATTGATTCTCATGCAGATGCACCAGTAGAGGATGAGGATGAGGAAGCACCACAGCCTCCTCCTCAGAAGCCTAAGCTCATGGGTGATGCCATTAAGGCCAGAGCCACATCCAAGCCCAAGAAATCTGCTCAAGCTAAGGCAGCTCCAGCAAAGCTTGCTGCCAAGCCCAAGAGGACCGTCAGAAACATTCTAGCGTCTGAAAAGAACAAGGATGATGTGCCACCAGCTGAGTCTGATGATGTAGGACAAGTTTTGCTGAAACTTCGTCCAAAACTGCCACTCCATAATGATGCTCATCCTCAAGCTGAGGATATGAAGGCAAGGAAAGATAGAGGTCTCAGGCTATGTAGACAAACTGACCCATATGCCGTGAGGAGAAGAACTGCTGTAGATCCCAGATTTCACACCAGAGAGCAGCAGGACTTCTATGAGACCGTGCTGATGGACAAGAAGCCCATAGTCGCAGACACCAGATATGTTGACTGGAAGTACATTGACAGCGAAGAGCACAGAGACTTCTTTCCACATGTGCATGAAAGTTTCATTGCATGTGGAGTTGCAGATTTTGTAGGTCAGAAATTGACCAGTTGGAACGATGAGATGATAATGCAATTTTATGCCACAGCTCACTTCTACCCTGATGGAAAGATTACGTGGATGACTGAAGGTCAAAAGTTTTCTTCTTCTGTTGAAGAATGGGCAGAAATTCTGAATACTCCAGTGCAACGAGAAGATCATATTGATGTATATGGGATTCCAAAGAAGAATCATGAATCCATGAAAAACATGTACAAATAGATTCTAGCAGAGGATTTGGAAATCTGGAAGCTCGGCTCAGTCTACCATCTCCAGGCAGGCTTACCTACCACTAATACCATTTTGAGGCATACCTTGATGCCCAAGTCTGGAGATCATCGCATGATCAGAGGATACTCTATCAACATGCTGCATATACTTGATGAGAAAGCACCTTTCAAGGTGATGGACTTGATGGTAGAAACCATTAAGAGGACTGCAGCTGACCAGAAAAGGTCGTGTGGATTTGCCCCGCAGATTCAGATGCTTATCAATGCCAAGTTTGGCACGGGCACATTCTTGTTGGATAGAAAACATTTACCGTTGCAGCCAGAGCATGAAGACAATGTTGTTGTGATGGATGAGGAGGATCCGACATCTGTTGAAGGTCAAGCCAAGATCGAAGCTGCTAAGAAAGCCAAAGCTGACAAAGAAGCAGCGGCAGCAGCAGCTAAACCAAAGAGTTTCGGAGAGCAAATTCTTGAAGCTACTCAAAGGATTGAACAACGCCTGGCCAGCATTGAACAGTCTCAGGAGAGCTTAGAGAGGATTGTTGACGGGAAGATCCACGCTCTGGACGTGAAGCTGACTGAAATACAAGTGATCGTCAACAAGCTCGAGGCAGACATTGAGGAAGCAAAGCAGGACAAGGCAGAGCTTATGCGTGAGTTGCAGGATGACTTAGTCCAGGATTCTCATTGACAGACTGCTCCGGTTCCCAAAGGATCCCGATTAGCTGCTATTCCAGTGACTGACACCAGGACTACAGCTTCAGCACCTCCCACAGTTCCAGCAGTTACTCCAGCTCCAGCTCCAGTGTCCACTCCTCCAGCACAGACATCAGCTGAAGTCTTCGCCGATGCTGTCATATCCACTCCGACATCAACCCAGACGGGAGCCGCTAGCAGAGTCCACAGTGACGCTTAGCTCTATGCTTTTTCGAACTTTTTTGGTAACTTGTTGCCAAAGGGGGAGAAATTGTATAGATCATAGGGCTTCGAGAGAGAGAGTGCTGTTGTCTTTGCGCTTTTGCTCTTTCGTTCTTTTGCGGTTTCTTTGAGATACTTTTGGTTTTCGAGACATTCAGTGTGCTTGATACTCCGTTTGATGCTACCTTAATGAGTGCTTAGTCGTACTATGCTTTAATGTGTGCTTAATGCTTATCATATGCCATTCCTATCTCGTATGACTATTTACTCATGTCTTGGTGATTGGGTGCATGCTGTTCATTCTTATCATTTTGTGCGCTCCACCAAGATGTATGTGACATGGAAGAGTGACCCATGATCCTAATCGATTGTGCATTTGCATTCAAACGCAAATCTTAAATAATGCACAAATTTAGGGGGAGCTCTTGCTTATCACATACTTCTCAAAGCGACGATATTATTCATTGATTATATCCTTTGTCGAAGCTTTGATCTATATGTTGTCATCAATTACCAAAAAGGGGGAGATTGAAAGTGCAACTAATCCCCGGGTGGTTTTGGTAATTAATAACAACATATATATCATTGAACTAATAGTTACTTGAAGATCATTTCAGAGAAGTTCAGTGATATGGGTATGGCAAGGACTGAAGAAGTGGACCCCTCAAAATGCTAAGGCAAGCATTGGCAAAAGCTCAAGACTCCATTTTTGGTTTAGTGATCCAAGATCACATTGAGTCCATAGGAAAAGCCAATACTATTAAAAGGGGATGAGGTTATGATGATGATCTGGTTGCTCAAGTGCTTAGTGATACATCTCCTAAACTATCAGCAACTTTCACTGCCATATACACTCATAAGTAGTCTCGGTCCCACCGATATTCCAAACTCAGTCACACCGAGATGAACCACCTCAGCCATAAGCCAAACCCTAGTAAACTCGGATTTTCCGATTCTGAACTCGGTCTCACCGAAACATGAGTTGCCAAGGTTCTGTAACCTTCTGTCATCAAATCGGTGTCACCGAGATGATGAAGTCGGTCCCACTGAAACTGGTATGCTCTTGTCATTGCACGAATCGGACTAACCGAGATTGTATATTCGGTCCCACCGAAAACCCCAACGTTCACATTATTTGAACTATCGGTCTCACCGAGTTGTCCACTTCGGTCCCACCGAGATTGCTCAAATGTGTGTAACGGTTGGATTTTGTGTGGAGGCTATTTATACCCCTCCACCCCCTCTTCATTCGTGGAGAGAGCCATCAGAAAGAACTACCACTCCTACCTTACATTTCTAAGAAGAGAACTACCTACCCTTGTGTTGAGATCAAGTTGCTCCACTCCCACCATATGAAGCTTGATCTCTAGCCTTCCCAAGTTGCTTTCCACTCAATCCTTTCTTCCACCACAGCCAAATCAGTGAGGAGAGTTGAGTGTTGGGGAGATTATCATTTGAAGCACAAGAGCAAGGAGTTCATCATCATCTACAACATCTATTACCTTTTGGAGGGTGGTGCCTCCTAGATTGGTTAGGTGTCGCTTGGGAGCCTCCGTCATCGAGATGTGGAGTTGAACCAAGAAGTTTGTAAGGGCAAGGAGATCGCCTACTTCGTGAAGATCTACCCCGAGTAAGGCTAGCCCTCCGTGGGCGTAGGCCATGATGGAATAGACAAGGTTGCTTCTTCGTGGACCCTTCGTGGGTGGAGCCCTCCGTGGACTCACGCAGCCGTTACCCTCCGTGGGTTGAAGTCTCCATCAAAATGGATGTACGATAGCGCCACCTATCGGAACCACGGGAAAAATCACCGCGTCTCCAAAATTGCGTTTGCTCTTCTCCACCTCTCTTTACTACATGTGCAATTTACTTTCCGCTGCATATACTCTAGAATTGCATGTGTAGGGTGATGCTTGACTTGATCATAATTGTGAATCTGCCAAAAACTGTTCTTTGTCAAAAGGCAGAATTTTTATATTTATAAGTAGTCTAATCACCCCCCCTCTAGACATACTTTCGATCCTACAAGTGGTATCAGAGCTTTGGTCTCCATTGTATTGGTTTCCATTGCATTTGACTCCATAAGCTTGGTTTCACAACCTAGGAGAGTATGGCGTCTAGTGAGGGTAATTTTCGTAGAGGTCCTTACTTTGATGGTACAAATTTTGCTAGTTGGAAGCATAAAATGAAAATGCATATTCTTGGTCATAACCCAGCCGCATGGGGCATTATTTGTGTTGGTATGCAAGGTGAATTCTTCGAGGAAGGAAAAGTTCCGGATCGCGAAGCTACACCGGAAGAATTGCGGATGTTGCAAAACAATGCTCAAGCTTGTGACATTCTCTTCAATGCCTTGTGTCCCGAGGAGTTCAACAAAATCAGCCGTCGTGAGAATGCAAAAGAGATTTGGGATACTTTGGTTGAAATGCACGAAGGTACCGAGTCCGTGAAGGAATCAAAGCTAGATATTCTTCAAGGTCAACTTGACAAGTTCAAGATGAAGGATGGTGAAGGAGTCGCTGAAATGTACTTTAGGCTTGCTCTCATCACAAATGAGATTGCCGGCTTAGGAAGCGAAGAAATGACCGACCGATTCATCATCAAGAAGATTCTCAGAGCTTTGGATGGAAAGTATGACACCGTGTGCACTTTGATCCAAATGATGCCAAACTACAAGACTCTCAAGCCAACCGAAGTCATTGGAAGAATTGTTGCTCATGAGATGACACTTAAGGATAAGGAAGAGCTTCATAACAAGTCGAGTGGTGCTTACAAAGCTACAAGTGATGCTCCTACAACCTCAAGTGACAAGTTAGTTTCCAATGAAGAGATAAGCCTAATGGTTAAGAACTTCAACAAATTCTACAAGAATAGAGGCAAAGAGAGAAGCTCAAAGTCTAGATCATATGATGAAAAGAGATCTTCTAGTCGTGATCGAAACTGCTACAATTGTGGAAGACCCGGACACTACTCAAATGAGTGTACGGCTCCCCACAAGAGAAGAGAAGAATCTCCAAGAAGAAGAAGTTCAAGAGATGAGTCACCTCGGAAAGAGAGAAGGAGTAGAGATGATCGTTATGAACGAAGACCCTCTCGGAGAAGCAAGGATTCGGAGAGGAAAGACAAGTCATCAAGGAGCTACACAAGAAGAAAACATCAAGCTCATGTAGGTGAATGGGTCTCCGGCTCCGACTCCGACAATCAATCCGATGGAAGCTATCACTCCGACTCCGACTACAGTCAAGATGAAGGTGTTGTCGGTCTTGCTCTCGTATCCTCCAACTCCAACTCCTACGACTTATTTGATTCACCAAATGAGGGAATTGGAAGATGCTTCATGGCTAAAGGCCCCAAGGTATCACACCCTGAATTCATTGACTTCAATAGTGATGAGGATGACTTGCTTGGTGAAGATGAGCTCTTGCATGATAAATCCAGTGAGCCTAGTAACGATGAACATGCTAGTAGTCTTTATAGTCGAGAAGAGTCGAATGACAATGATATGAAGGAGATTGAGCGTCTAACTAAAGAACTAAACATTCTTAAGTTAGCTCATGAAACAACTCAAGAAGATCATAGAGAGCTCCTAAGATCTCATGAGAAGCTACGCTTCGAGAAGCTCACTCTAGAGCAAGAACATGAGTTTCTAAAAGCAATCAATGACGATCTTCGAAAGAAGAGTTCTTCATATCTTGCCAAACGACTTCTCTTGTCTAATTTCTTGCCACCCATTAAGACTAAGCATGACAAGCATAAGAAAAATTCTTCCTCTAGCAGTAACAATAACCATGCTAAATCCAATGTTGTTGCTCCTAGTAGTTCTCTTGATTCCACTAACAATGTTTCAAGCCAAGTTACACTTGAGCAAGAGAATAGTTTATTGAAAGGGATCATAGAGAAAGGTGTCTACAAGAGCCTTGCCGGAAGCAAGAACTTTGAGGAAATTGTTCGCAAACAAGGAAGGCACCGGAAGAATCAAGGAATTGGTTTTGAGCGAAAGTTCAACGCCGAAGGTGTTGAGTGGGAAGAAGGTCAATATCCTACTCCACAGTTTGTTCCTCAAAAGGAGAAGTATGATCCTACTTCTTCCAATGTGGAACAAGCTCAAGATGACCTTCCACCACAAGACCACAAGCTAAAAGCCAAGGACAAGCTTCAAGAGGAGATTGATGCATTCGTTGAAGCACCTCAAGCCATGGTCAAGTGGGTTCCCAAGGAAACGTCAAGTTCTACTTCGTCAAGCTCAACTACAACCCCAAGGATTCCCATCAAGATGATGTGGATCCCGAAGAAGAAGAACTAGAAAGTTCTTGAGGGTGACTCCGCCAACATACTTCACTCACATTCATTTTGGCGAAAACTTGTGCAATCAACTTCCACATCATGCACTAGTTCATGGAGTCACAAACCCTCTTGTTGGTAAGTCAAGGGACAAGGTAATCATTGCTTTCATGGACATCATCTATTGTGAACGTCAATCTATGTCCATGGATATCCGTGTTTGTTCCTTGTGGGACTAACCCATGTAGGTATTGAAAGTGCCCGAATCCAAAGGATAGCTCCCAACTCTTGATGATCTCCATCAACATTGAGCATCCATATCTTCAACATCTACATGAAGTCTTCTACGACAACCCAAGGTTAGTTTGACCCTTTAAAAGGGGTTCTCACATCTAGGGGGAGCTTTGCTCTAAAAAAATTGAGCTAAAGCATCTTCAAATGATGTGAACACATCAATGCTTTATGTAAAAGTGGTAACCCCACTTGTGCTTAAACGATGAGTATGACCTATGATCAAATGTACTCATTTGGCTCCTAAGTCAATATACTCATATAAAGATGACCTAGTCATCGACAAATTGTGTGTTAATTGCTAGAGTTTTGGTTGTGCATGTTTGACACATATTTCATTTGCTATCTTATTGTGTGAGCATGTTGGATGCATGATTTTATCCATTCGAGGACATCCATTTGTTGTTTTGGTCGTTTTGATTTTTCTGACCAAATGGATGGACAAGAATGCCTAAGTACCCCCCCTAGCTATCTATGCTTTCTTGTCTCAAATTCTATTCATGCTTACATCACAAACTTTGAACAAGTCATTTTCGGACCCTCCGGGTGAGGAGCACTCGGAGCCACCGATCCGTCAAGGGCTAATCTCAAAAACCTTCTAGTTGATTTCGGTCAGACCAACTCACTCAAACTCGGTCGAACCGAAAGCATTTAGACTGATCTAGGTTTTCATCTCGGTGAAACCGAGTTGTGATTTTCGGCGTGACCGAAGTGCATAACTGCCTAGCAGTTATCCATCTCGGTGCCACCGAGTTTTACAACTCGGTCCCACCGACAGCAAAGGGGTATATAAATTCCAAGGGCCGCGCGCGTTGATTCCTCCTTCAAACGTTTCGCCCCCACATCCCCTGCTGTCGTCGCCTTGGTCTCCGGATCGTCGCCGTCGTCGCCTGTGCGCCCTCGCCGCAGGTCTCCGTCGCCATCAACGGGCATCTCCTTCGCTCTGTTGCCGCCGTAGAAAAACTCCACCAAGTTAGGGTGAGTTTTGATCCCACTCGTGCTCCCATCTCCGATTCAATGCACGTTTGGATTGCCTAGTATCTTGCCACGATTGAAATTCTCCTGTACACCAGATTGGTTCGTTTGAACTAGATTCGAGTAAAAGTTTTAGGGTTAGGTTTCCACGGAACACATCTCGGTGAGACCGATTTTATATTTTCGGTATGACCGATTTGGCCTATGGCCATTGCACTGCACCCTTCGGTCCAACCGAGTTGTGCAAAATCGGTGTGACCGAAATATAGATTTTGTGAAACCCTAGTGTTTTCGGCAGGAACGAAACCCACTTCGGTCAAACCGAAAGTGGTGTGCTAAGCTTCTGTTTAACACTTCGGATTCACCGAAATTTAAACTCGGTCTGACCGAAATGTCTTCTGTGAAAACTTAAAACTAAAATTTGAACTCATTTTTTTTGCAAAAACTTCTGCAGTTTGTGATGACTCTTCTTCTCTGCCTATACCTTATCTATTCACAGGTTGTCAGCCATGTCAGATATCAGTGACAGTGAGAACAGGTCAGAGACACCCATTGCAGACATTCCAGAGGCAGAAACTAGTCCTGATCCTAGTAGCTCATCTGATTATGGTGAGAGGAGTACACCAAGTGGCATGCCTCCTGCAGCCACCAGAGCTAGAAAGGAGAAGAATTCAGATGATGAGGACTCAGATTTTGTTGTTGAGGAAGAGGTGACCTCAAAGCCTAAAAGGAAGGTTGTTGCCAAAGAGCAACAAGGTCAACAATCTAAGAAGGGCACCAGCAAAGTCAAGCAGTCAACTGTTGCTAAGAAGCTGAATTTGGGAGAGGCAGCTGCAAGCAAAGTGAAGAAAACCTCCAAGAGAAAGAGGGTAGTGTATATTGATTCTCATGCAGATGCACCAGTAGAGGATGAGGATGAGGAAGCACACAGCCTCCTCCTCAGAAGCCTAAGCTCATGGGTGATGCCATTAAGGCTGGAGCCACATCCAAGCCCAAGAAATCTGCTCAAGCTAAGGCAGCTCCAGCAAAGCTTGCTGCCAAGCCCAAGAGGACCGTCAGAAACATTCCAGCGTCTGAAAAGAACAAGGATGATGTGCCACCAGCTGAGTCTGATGATGTAGGACAAGTTTTGCTGAAACTTCGTCCAAAACTGCCACTCCATAATGATGCTCATCCTCAAGCTGAGGATATGAAGGCAAGGAAAGATAGAGGTCTCAGGCTATGTAGACAAACTGACCCATATGCCGTGAGGAGAAGAACTGCTGTAGATCCCAGATTTCACACCAGAGAGCAGCAGGACTTCTATGAGACCGTGCTGATGGACAAGAAGCCCATAGTCGCAGACACCAGATATGTTGACTGGAAGTACATTGACAGCGAAGAGCACAGAGACTTCTTTCCACATGTGCATGAAAGTTTCATTGCATGTGGAGTTGCAGATTTTGTAGGTCAGAAATTGACCAGTTGGAACGATGAGATGATAATGCAATTTTATGCCACAGCTCACTTCTACCCTGATGGAAAGATTACGTGGATGACAGAAGGTCAAAAGTTTTCTTCTTCTGTTGAAGAATGGGCAGAAATTCTGAATGCTCCAGTGCAACGAGAAGATGATATTGATGTATATGGGATTCCAAAGAAGAATCATGAATCCATGAAAAACATGTACAAAGAGATTCTAGCAGAGGATTTGGAAATCTGGAAGCTCGGCTCAGTCTACCATCTCCAGGCAGGCTTACCTACCACTAATACCATTTTGAGGCATACCTTGATGCCCAAGTCTGGAGATCATCGCATGATCAGAGGATACTCTATCAACATGCTGCATATACTTGATGAGAAAGCACCTTTCAAGGTGATGGACTTGATGGTAGAAACCATTAAGAGGACTGCAGCTGACCAGAAAAGGTCGTGTGGATTTGCCCCGCAGATTCAGATGCTTATCAATGCCAAGTTTGGCACGGGCACATTCTTGTTGGATAGAAAACATTTACCGTTGCAGCCAGAGCATGAAGACAATGTTGTTGTGATGGATGAGGAGGATCCGACATCTGTTGAAGGTCAAGCCAAGATCGAAGCTGCTAAGAAAGCCAAAGCTGACAAAGAAGCAGCAGCAGCAGCTAAACCAAAGAGTTTCGGAGAGCAAATTCTTGAAGCTACTCAAAGGATTGAACAACGCCTGGCCAGCATTGAACAGTCTCAGGAGAGCTTAGAGAGGATTGTTGACGAGAAGATCCACGCTCTAGACGTGAAGCTGACTGAAATACAAGTGATCGTCAACAAGCTCGAGGCAGACATTGAGGAAGCAAAGCAGGACAAGGCAGAGCTTATGCGTGAGTTGCAGGATGACTTAGTCCAGGATTCCCATCGACAGACTACTCCGGTTCCCAAAGGATCCCGATCAGCTGCTATTCCAGTGACTGACACCAGGACTACAGCTTCAGCACCTCCCACAGTTCCAGCAGTTACTCCAGCTCCAGCTCCAGTGTCCACTCCTCCAGCACAGACATCAGCTGAAGTCTTCGCCGATGCTGTCATATCCACTCCGACATCAACCCAGACGGGAGCCGCTAGCAGAGTCCACAGTGACGCTTAGCTCTATGCTTTTTCGAACTTTTTTGGTAACTTGTTGCCAAAGGGGGAGAAATTGTATAGATCATAGGGCTTCGAGAGAGAGAGTGTTGTTGTCTTTGCGCTTTTGCTCTTTCGTTCTTTTGCGGTTTCTTTGAGATACTTTTGGTTTTCGAGACATTCAGTGTGCTTGATACTCCGTTTGATGCTACCTTAATGAGTGCTTAGTCGTACTATGCTTTAATGTGTGCTTAATGCTTATCATATGCCATTCCTATCTCGTATGACTATTTACTCATGTCTTGGTGATTGGGTGCATGCTGTTCATTCTTATCATTTTGTGCGCTCCACCAAGATGTATGTGACATGGAAGAGTGACCCATGATCCTAATCGATTGTGCATTTGCATTCAAACGCAAATCTTAAATAATGCACAAATTTAGGGGGAGCTCTTGCTTATCACATACTTCTCAAAGCGACGATATTATTCATTGATTATATCCTTTGTCGAAGCTTTGATCTATATGTTGTCATCAATTACCAAAAAGGGGGAGATTGAAAGTGCAACTAATCCCCGGGTGGTTTTGGTAATTAATAACAACATATATATCATTGAACTAATAGTTACTTGAAGATCATTTCAGAGAAGTTCAGTGATATGGGTATGGCAAGGACTGAAGAAGTGGACCCCTCAAAATGCTAAGGCAAGCATTGGCAAAAGCTCAAGACTCCATTTTTGGTTTAGTGATCCAAGATCACATTGAGTCCATAGGAAAAGCCAATACTATTAAAAGGGGATGAGGTTATGATGATGATCTGGTTGCTCAAGTGCTTAGTGATACATCTCCTAAACTATCAGCAACTTTCACTGCCATATACACTCATAAGTAGTCTCGGTCCCACCGATATTCCAAACTCAGTCACACCGAGATGAACCACCTCAGCCATAAGCCAAACCCTAGTAAACTCGGATTTTCCGATTCTGAACTCGGTCTCACCGAAACATGAGTTGCCAAGGTTCTGTAACCTTCTGTCATCAAATCGGTGTCACCGAGATGATGAAGTCGGTCCCACTGAAACTGGTATGCTCTTGTCATTGCACGAATCGGACTAACCGAGATTGTATATTCGGTCCCACCGAAAACCCCAACGTTCACATTATTTGAACTATCGGTCTCACCGAGTTGTCCACTTCGGTCCCACCGAGATTGCTCAAATGTGTGTAACGGTTGGATTTTGTGTGGAGGCTATTTATACCCCTCCACCCCCTCTTCATTCGTGGAGAGAGCCATCAGAAAGAACTACCACTCCTACCTTACATTTCTGAGAAGAGAACTACCTACCCTTGTGTTGAGATCAAGTTGCTCCACTCCCACCATATGAAGCTTGATCTCTAGCCTTCCCAAGTTGCTTTCAACTCAATCCTTTCTTCCACCATAGCCAAATCAGTGAGGAGAGTTGAGTGTTGGGGAGATTATCATTTGAAGCACAAGAGCAAGGAGTTCATCATCATCTACAACATCTATTACCTTTTGGAGGGTGGTGCCTCCTAGATTGGTTAGGTGTCGCTTGGGAGCCTCCGTCATCGAGATGTGGAGTTGAACCAAGAAGTTTGTAAGGGCAAGGAGATCGCCTACTTCGTGAAGATCTACCCCGAGTAAGGCTAGCCCTCCGTGGGCGTAGGCCATGATGGAATAGACAAGGTTGCTTCTTCGTGGACCCTTCGTGGGTGGAGCCCTCCGTCAACTCGCGCAGCTGTTACCCTCTGTGGGTTGAATTCTCCATCAACGTGGATGTACGATAGCGCCACCTATCGGAACCACGGGAAAAATCACCGCATCTCCAAAATTGCGTTTGCTCTTCTCCACCTCTCTTTACTACATGTGCAATTTACTTTCCGCTGCCTATACTCTAGAATTGCATGTGTAGGGTGATGCTTGACTTGATCATAATTGTGAATCTGCCAAAAACTGTTCTTTGTCAAAAGGCAGAATTTTTATATTTATAAGTAGTCTAATCACCCCCCCTCTAGACATACTTTCCATCCTACACAACTTTTAATACTATTTTGGGACTAACATGTTGATCCAGTGCCCAGTGTCAGTTCATGTTTGTTGCATGTTTTTTGTTTCGCAGAAAATCCATATCAAACGGAGTCCAAACGGGATAAAAACGCACGGAATTTTTTTTTAGAATGCATGTGATTTTTGGGAAGAAGAATGAACGCGAGACGATGCCCGAGTGGGCCACGATGCAGGGGTCACGCCCCAGGGGGGTGGGCACGCCCCTGACCCTCGTGGCCACCGTAAGGCGGTTGCTGCCCTTCTTTCGCCACAAGAAAGCCAATGTCCGGATATAAATCGTGTCAAAATTTCAGCCCAATCGGAGTTACAGATCTCCGGAAATATAAGAAACGGTGAAAGGCGAGAATCTGGGAACACAGAAACAAAGAGAGACAGATCCAATCTAGGGAGAAGGCCAAGGAAGAAGGAGAAGGAGGGGGGCTCTCTCCCCCTCTCTTCGGGTGGCGCCGGAATGCCACCGGGGCCATCATCGTGCGACGGCGATCTACACCAACACCTCCGTCATCTACACCAACATCATCATCACCTTCCCCCATCTATCTACAGCGGTCCACTCTCCCGTAACCTGATGTACCCTCTACTTGAATATGGTGCTTTATGCTTCATATTATTATCCAATGATGTGTTGCCATCCTATGATGTGAGGGTAGATTTTCGTTGTCCTATCGGCAATTGGTGAATTGCTATGATTGGTTTAATTTGCTTGTGGTTATGTTGCTGTCCTTTGGTGCCCATCATATGAGCACGCGCGTGGATTACACCATTGGGTTAGTTGTATGTTGATAGGACTATGTATTGGAGGGCAAGAGTGACAGAAGCTTCAACCTAGCATAGAAATTGATGCATATGGGATTCAAGGGGGGCCAATATATCTTAATGCTATGGTTGGGTTTTACCTTAATGCATGTTAGTAGTTGCGGATGCTTGCTAATAGTTCCAATCATAAGTGCATAGAATTCCAAGTTAGGGGTGACATGCTAGCAGTGGCCTCTCCCACATAAAACTTGTTATCGGTCTAGTAACATAGTCAATTGCTTAGGGACAATTTCACAACTCCTACCACCACTTTTCCACACTCGCTATACTAACTTTATTTCTTCTTTATCTAAACAACCCCTAGTTTTTATTTACGTGCTCTTTATATTCTTGCAAACCTATCCCATTAGACCGACAAAGTACTTCTAGCTTCTTACTTGTTCTTGGTAAAGCGAATGTCAAGCGCGCGTAGAGTTGTATCGGTGGTCGATAGAACTTGAGGGAATATTTGTTATACCTTTAGCTCCTTGTTGGGTTCGCCACTCTTACTTATCGAAAACTGCTGCGATCCCCTATACTTGTGGGTTATCAAGACTTTTTTCTGGCGCCGTTGCCGGGGAGCAATAGCGTGGGGTGAATATTCTCGTGTGTGCTTGTTTGCTTTATCACTAAGTAGATTTTATTTGTTGTTCTAAGTTGTTCTCTATCTTTATTTATGGATATGGAACACGAAATACCAAAAAAATAGCGGCACTTGCTACTCATGGAGATGGGAAACCTCCTAAAACCCTCGATGCTCATTATGTGAAAGATATTATGTACTACTTTAATAATCCTGAGAAAACCCCATTCAACTATATAATGGGAGTAATTTTGGATCAACGTGAATACTTTAGGGATTATCGCTTGACACAAAAAGGGAAATTGTTATGGGATCAAATTCATATGTTGCATTGGTATGCTCGACAACTATGCTTGAGATATGATTATACTTGTTGCTCTAGGATGAAGGCTCCACACCTTCCTTTTTCATGCAAATTTAATGATAATGAAACCTTAGCATCTTATGCTAATGATATATATGATTACTATGATGTTTTTACAAATAGAAGAATTTGTTGCTTTTATGAGTGCTTGTGAAATTAAATGTTTGTTTCAAGAGTATGAAAATTATGATGATGCTGTTTATAGATCTTAAAATCTTGCTATATTTAAATATTGCTATTTGAAATATAAATACAATGCCAATATTGATGCTTTTATTGAGAAAGTCTCCGCTGTCCAAGAAGAGACTAATATTTTGTAGGAAACTATGGAAGAAGGAATTTGTGACACTATGAGCTCATTAGATGAAAAAATTGGGGAGGAGAGCAAAGAGCAAAAGGAGGAAGAGCGGATTAGCTACCCGTGCCCACCTTCTAACGAGAGTAACTCTTCAACTCATACATTGTTTAATTTCCCTTCGTGCTTACCGAAGGATGAATGCTATGATGGTTGCTACGATCCCTTGGATTTGTTTGAAATATCCCTTTTTGATGAACTTGATGCTTGCTATGCTTGTGGCCAAGATGCCAATATGAATTATTCTTATGGAGATGAACTTGCTATAGTTCCCTATGTTATGAATGAACCTGTTGCTATTGCACCCACACATGATAGTCCTATTATCTTTTTGAATTCTCCCGACTACACTATATCGGAGAAGTTTGCCCTTATTAAGGATTATATTGATGGGTTGCATTTTACTACTACACATGATGATTTTAATAGATATAATATGAATGTGCTTGCTGCTCCTGCTTGCAATTATTATGAGAGAGGAACTACATCTCTGCCTCTCTATGTTTCCAATATGATAAAATTGCAAGAAACTGTTTATGCTATGTATCGGCCTTTACTATATGTGCATGAATTGTTCTTTTATGACATGTCGATGCATAGGAAGAGAGTTAGACTTCGTTGTTGCATGATATATGTTACTTTGTGCTCACTACTAAATCACAAATCATTGTTAATTAAAATTGGCTTTGATATACCTTGGGATCCGGGTGGATCCATTAGTTGAGCACTATATGCCTAGCTTAATGGCTTTAAAGAAAGCGCTGCCATGGAGACAACCCGGAAGTTTTAGAGAGTCATTTATTTATGTTGTGTGATTTTATAAAGTTTAAAAAAAGGGGGGACCTAAAACTTTTTCAAAAAGAAGAGCGAAAGTGAGAAAGATGAGCATTGCTAAAGTGGGAGCTAGCCTTGAACTTTGTTCATGCCCATGGAAACTTTGTGAACCTTGATTACAGAAACTTTTCAACAAAAATAATTATTCCCTTGTACAATTCCATTGTATTATAAACATAATGTGCCAAGAGTTTCCTTTAGGACAATGAAACTGCTTGTTGGTTTGTGCGGTGCAAAAACAGAAACTTTGGCTATAGTGCACGATTTTATGTTTTTTACTGGAACGTAGAAAGGATCTGAATTTTTTGCAATGTCTTGCTATACAAATTGTTGATTTTTCCTAATTTTTCCAGAATTTTTAGAGTTACAGGAGTATGGTGAATGTTCGAATCTTTACAGACTGTCCTATTTTCACAAATTGCTGTTATAGCTTCATTATTTGCATATGTTTGAATTCTTGTTGAAGCCTCTTGACTTGGGATCATAGAATTGTGATAGCATACAGTGGGTAATGTTTGTCGTAATTATACAATAATGTTAGAGAAGTACATGATGGGATTTCATTGATCATATGCACTAACCCCGCCACTAAAAGTTCGGTTAAGTTTTGTGTGGATGAAGTGTTCGAAGATCGAGGAGGTCTCGATGTGAGAAGGTTGGGAGGAAAGAGCTCAAGCTTGGGGATGCCCAAGGCACCCCAAGTAAATATTCAAGGAGACTCAAGCGTCTAAGCTTGGGGATGCCCCGAAAGGCATCCCATCTTTCTTCAACAAGTATCTGTATGTTTTCGGATTCGTTTCATTCACAGGATATGCATAAATTCTTGAAGCGTCGTATGTTTTTTCTTTTTCTTTTAATAAATGCACCATGCTAGTATGAGACAGTCCTTGATTGATTTATAGAATTCTCTTTGCACTTCACTTATATCTTTTGAGTATGGCTTTATAGAATGCTTCATGTGCTTCACTTATATCATTTGAAGTTTGGATTGCTTGTTTCTCCTCACATAGAAAACCGCCATTTGTAGAATGCTCTTTTGGTTCACTTATATTTGTTAGAGCATGGGCATATCTTTTTTAGAAAGAATTAAAACTCTCTTGCTTCACTTATATCTATTTAGAGAGTTAACAAGAATTGGTCATTCACATGGTTAGTCATAAAATCCTACATAAACTTGTAGATCGATGAATATGATATGTTTGATTCCTTGCAATAGTTTTGCGACATTGAGATGCTAATATGTGGGAGGTACTAGTGAATGATTGTGGTTTAGTAAAAATATTGGTGTTAAGGTTTGTTATTCCCGAAGCATGCACGTATGGTCTCCTAACTATGTAAGCAAATTGGCGCACATTGTATTTCGATTGTTTATCTTTGCGTGAAGGACGGGGGTGTGCGATGGTTAACTCCTACCAACCTCCCCCTAGGAGCATGCGTCGCAGTATTTTTGCTTCGAGGGCTAATAGATTTTTCGCAATAAGTATGGGAGTTCTTTATGACTAATGTTGAGTCTATGGATTATACGCACTCTCACCCTTCCACCTTGCTAGCCACTCTAGTACTGCGCAATTTTCGCCGGTGCAACAAACCACCTTATACCCTTCCTCAAAACAGCCACCATACCTAACTATTATGGCATTTTCATAGCCATTCCGAGATATATTGCCATGTAACTCCACCATTCCGTTTATTATGACACGCACCATCATTGTCATATTGCCTTGCATGATCGTAAGATAGCTAGCATGATGTTTCCATGGCTTGTCCGTTTTTTGATGTCATTGCTACGCTAGATCATTGCACATCCTGGTACACTGTCGGAGGCATTCATATAGAGTCATATTTTTGTTCTAGCATCGAGTTGTAAGTAAATAAAAGTGTGATGATTATCATTACTAGAGCATTGCCCCATGTGAGGAAATAAAAAAGGCCAAAGAAGCCTAAATAAAAAAAGGGGGGGCAAAGAAGCCCGTCAAAAAAAAAGAGAAGAAAAAGGAAAAAAATGAGAGAAAAAGAGAGAAGGGGCAATGTTACTATCCTTTTACCACACTTGTGCTTCATCATAGCACCATGTTCTTCATGATAGAGAGCCTCCTATGTTGTCACTTCCATATACTAGTGGGAATTTTCATTATAGAACTTTTCTTATATATTCCAACGACGGGCTTCCTCAAATGCCCTAGGTCTTCATGAGCAAGCAAGTTGATGCACGCCCACTAGTTTTCTTTTGAGCTTCCATACACTTATAGCTCTAGTGCATCCGTTACATGGCAATCCCTACTCACTCACATTGATATGAATTGATGGACATCTCCATAGTCCGTTAATTTTCCTAGTCGATGTGAGGCTTTCTCCCTACTTTTGTCTATCACCACCTTCTATTCCACCTATAGTGCTATGTCCATGGCTCACGCTCATGTATTGCGTGAAGAATTGAAAATGTTCGAAAAAGTAAAGTATGAAAACAATTGCTTGGCTGACACCGGAATGGGCATGAGGGGTACCTTGTGTTAAGAAAAGGGAGTATAAAAGACTAAATGATTTTGTAGGGATAACGTTCTTTAGCATTGATATTAAATTCTTTTATGTCAAATGATAGACTATTGCTTTGAATCACTCGTGTCTTAATATTCATGCCATGATTAGATTACATGGTCAAGATTGTGCTAGGTAGAATTCCACATCAAAAATTATCTTTTTTGTCATTTACCTACTCGAGGACGAGCAGGAATTAAGCTTGTGGATGTTGATACGTCTCCATCGTATCTATAATTTTTGATTGTTCCATGCCAATATTCTACAACTTTCATATAATTTTGGCAACTTTTTATACTATATTTGGGACTAACATATTGATCCAATGCCCATTGCCAGTTCCTGTTTGTTGCATGTTTTTTGTTTCGCAGAAAATCCATATCAAACGGAGTCCAAACAGGATAAAAATGCAGAGAGATTTTTTTTGGAATATATGTGATTTTTGGGAAGAAGAATCAACGTGAGACGATGCCCGAGGGGGCCACGATGCAGGGAGTGCGCCCCTGACCCTCGTGGCCACCTTGGTGACCTTCTTTGCTGCAAGAAAGCCAATATCCTGATACAAATCGTGTCAAAATTTAAGCCCAATCGGAGTTACGGATCTCCAGGAATATAAGAAACGGTGAAAGGCCAGAATCTGGGAACGCAGAAACACAGAGAGACAGAGAGACAGATCCAATCTTGGAGGGGCTCTCGCCCCTCCCATGCCATGGAGACAAAGTACTAGAGGGAGAACCCTTATCCCACCTAGGGAGAAGGCCAAGGAAGAAGGAGAAGGAGGGGGCTCTCTCCCCCTCGCTTCCGGTGGCACTAGAACGCCACCGGGACCATCATCGTGCGACGGCGATCTACACGAACACCTCTGTCATCTTCACCAACATCTTCATCACCTTCTCCCATCTATCGACAGCGGTCCACTCTCCCGCAACCCGCTGTACCCTCTACTTGAACATGGTGCTTTATGCTTCATATTATTAACCAATGATGTGTTGCTATCCTATGATGTCTGAGTAGATTTTCGTTGCCCTATCAGTAATTGGTGAATTGCTATGATTGGTTTAATTTGGTTGTGGTTATGTTGCTGTCCTTTGGTGCCCATCATATGAGTGCGCGCGTGGATCACACCATTGGGTTAGTTGTATGTTGATAGGTGATACGTCCAAAACGTATCTATAATTTCTGCTTGCTCCATGCCACTTTGGGTGATATTGCTATGATATTCATACACTTCCATACACTTTTGATCATATTTGGACTAACTTACTAATCCAGTGCACCCCAGTGCCAGTTTCTGTTTTCGGCTGTTTTTGTATTTCAGGTTTTCACGTTTCGAGAACTGCCGGAAAAATCCAGAAAAATTATGTAAAAAATCAGCGAACCGGAAACAACACTGCGTCCGAAGGGCAGCCTGGGGGGGCATAGGGGCTCCAGGCGCCCTGTGGGCACGCCCCCCCCCCCCC
>LR738711.1:157662253-157693545 GCA_902687465.1 Secale cereale | reverse complement strand
GGGGGGGCGGGCGCCTGGGCCCCCCGAGGCTCCCCCGGTGCCCTACTTTGGCATATATTTAAAGGGTTCCCCGTAACCCTCAGAACAGGACTTCTTTTCGCGATCCCATCTCTGTTCCGCCGCCGCCGCTTCCAAGATCAGGAGCACCAGGAGAACTCTTCCCGGCACCCTGTCGGAGGGGAGGATCACCACCGGGAGCTTCTCCACCACCATGGACGCCTCCCGGATGACTCGTGAGTAGTCTCCCTTGGACCATGAGTCCATGACCAGTAGCTATGTGATGTTCTCCTCCCGTTCTTGTGCTTCACTAATTAGTCCTCGTGAGCTGCCCTACATGATCGAGGCACCTATGTAATCCTTATGCTGTTGCTATGTTGAGTTTGCTGGGATCCGATGGATTATGAGATTATGTTCAGATTGATCTTGAGTAATATATTTGATTCACCTCTTTTATATTTTAGTTCATAAGTAATTCTTGCATGTTCTCCGTTGTTATTTATTGCTTTGGCCGAGTAGTAAGTAGTGACTCCAAGAGGGAACGTTATGCTCGATTGTGGGTTCATGCCCCTCGATGACTGGCTTGAGTGACAGAAACATGAGTCTAGGGGATGTGCTGTTGCCACAAGGGGGAAAACAACGGTGCTTGTGCCCGCGGGTGAAAGGATTGTTTACTTTACGCAAAGTTCTTTTAATGCAGTTGTCTGTTGCATTGAGTTTACACTATGGGTGGGACTCACAACTTAATACCAGCGAGATGTTCTGGATAGATATCTCAAGGTGGATGATTAGTAGTAGATATTGATGGATTTCGGTCTACTTACTTTGGCGTACCGCCCATGCTTTGAACCTCAACCTTTCTTGCAATGTAGTCAGAATTGGTTTGCGTTCGTGGTCCTGTCAATTGCCCAGCTGTAATTTGTTTACCTCACATAGCTGTTTTATCGTCTTTTGGGAGAGAGACATCACTAGTGAACATCATGAGACTCCGGTCCATATTACCATCATTGATCACATCACTATTTACTTTCCGCTATTTTATTTACTATTGCAAAACACTATCTATCACTACTATCATATTGCTTTTAACCCTTTGTGAACTACAAGGCCGGAGAGATTGACAACCTCTCTGTACTCGTTGGGAGCAAAGTTATTTGTATCTATGTGCAGGTCCACGTTGATTGCTAATTGCGCCGTTAGCAATTGACACCTACTTGTTGAACCTAGGAGTCTCTGGGGATTCGATCCTTGACATCTTCGCTAGGGGAAAACACTTCTACTTACTGCATCTTACACCTTCCACTTGGGGTAACCAACGAGGGGTTCGAGGCCCATCAAGGAGTATTTTCTGGCGCCGTTGCCGGGGACTCCACTCTTCAGGATAGGGGAGTTGCATGCTATCTTTTACATTTGCTTTTTAGTCTTGTTAGTTTACCTTTCATATTTGCTTTAGTTTCTTTTATCGAAAATCACAAAAATAGTTATCTTGTTCTTTAGTTATCATTATGTCGGGTCCTTTTGTCTTTGACGAGGCAGAAGTTCTCACCTTTAAACAAAGAGGTGGGGAAAGTTTGAAAGATGCTTGGTATAGAATTAATGATTCACAAAAAAGAGCCACCAAGAAGCAACCTACTACTATCTTACTTAGAATTTTTTATGTTGGAATCACTTCTTGGAATAGGTTTATTCTAGATACTGCTATCAATGGGAATTTCCTGGAGGCCCCAGTTTGGGAGTCTCTTAGTATTATTGAAAATCTTGTTGGGAGTCCCCCTGTTGTTAGCATTCGAGAGGACATCACCCTAGCTCACATTATGAAAAAACTTGAAAAAATAGAGCTAGAGATGCCAAGCACAAATAAGATGAATGAGTTGGATCGTAAGATCCAAGGGAATTTGAATAGACTTGATAGCTCCATGCATAAAATTTTCAAAATTTTGAGACCGTCAAATTCCATGATTCTGACTCTTCTAGGATGGACAAGATTGAGGAAATATTTGATACCTTAGGAACTACTTTCTCCTCGATCAAACCGGAAAGGTAGAAACTCCGGCAAAGAGGGAGCCTAAGTTCGTTCATGTTCCAAAGGCTCCCCGTTCTAAAAGCAATCCACCTATTGCCAAAGGGGTTGAAACCATAAAGACTTTGGAAGAAACACCTATCGTTGATGAATTTATAAATGAATCTTCCCTTGACTTTTATCCTTTTGGTCTTCTACCTAGAAGTATCTCTATGAGGCCTTTGTTTGAGAGTCCTCTTAAGACTAGTTGTATTATTGAAGAGCTTTTTGATGATCTTGATGATGGTTCAATTGATACAACTTGATCTATGCATTATGCCTAGCTTAAAGGCATAAAAGAAAGCGCTTTTGGGAGGCAGCCCACATGAATAAAAAATTTGTTTTTGTTGTGTCTTGATGTTGTTTACTGATGTAGCATCATCATTGTATCTTTACTTTTCATATTTGTGCCAAGTATAGCCTCTGATTGCTAGAAAGTTCAAAAGTTGTGAGGTGCTGTCCAGGAAACAGATTCTGTCCTTGGATAGAAAAATTCGTATAAAATCACCAGATCATCTTTTTGGTCTGAATTTTTTCGACAGCGTTCTCTATATAATTGTATTTCGTGCGTCAGTTCTGAGTTTTTTTATTTGAGTTGCAGAAGTATCCCGAACAGGTCAATTACTGCCTGCTGTTCTGTTTTTCACATATTCTGTCCTGTTTTGCCTTACCTTCACTTTGCAAATTAAGAACTTGCTTTTTCTTTGAAAAAACCTTTTGGCAATCTTGAGAAACAGTAGAACTTCAAGAATATCCTTATTTCCAGCAAGGTATAATTATTTTATTAAGGGTACTAACCTCGCTAATCAGATTATGATGAGTTATGTATGAAGGGAGTTTTCAAGTGTGCGAGGGAAGATGATAAAGAGATTCAGGAGTGTCAAGCGCTCAAGCTTGGGGATGCCCCCGTGCACCCCCAAGAAATATTCAAGGAGACTCAAGCCTCTAAGCTTGGGGATGCCCCCGTGCATCCCCTTCTCCATCAACATTATCAGTTCGTCTTTCGTTCCGCTATATTTTTATCACTTCATGTGTTATGTGCTATGCTTGGAGCGTCTTGCTTTTAGTTTTCTTTTTAGTTTTTCATAACGAGTCGGAACCCAGCATTCCTTTATGTGGGAGAGAAACACGCTCCACCTCTACCTAGAACATTACATAGAATTTTCATGTCTATCTATGCTGTGTGTGTTCTTTGTCTTTAAATAGCTACTATCGTGCTTTGCTCTTAGTATTCATGCTTATCTTTTCAAGAGCTTTTATTTAGTTGGTTGCCTGAACTCTCTTTAATTACCATGCTCACCTTATTAAGAGAGTTTGCTTCCGTTGCATGGGTTAATGTGTCTATGATAAAGATGCTACTTGCATGATGGTGCTTAGTAGTTTAGGTTTTCTTTTGGTTAATCTCAAATAGCTGGGGGGTTCCCAATGTGTTATTGGAGTACCAACTTGGTTTGTTTGCCTATGATTTGGTATGGTTTAGTAATATCTTCCTTCGAGAATTTATTTTGATTGACTTGGCGTATGCTCACGCATATTCAAGACTGTAAAGAAAGTCTGTCAAGCCTTGATGATCTTTTGTTTCTAAGTAGCGATATAACTACCATGCCTGATTCAATATTGCTTTGTCGCTCTGCATGATTATGACCGTCATTGCTCTCTTAGTGGTCGCTCCTAGTCTTTTGCTAACCTCGCCTGTACTAAGCAAACTAACCATGCAATACATAGCTCATGGGAAAGTAGCCTAAAAACTATTGTGGTAAAGAATATGTTGCCTATGTATCTTATTTCTTATGAGTTGCTTGCTGAGCGGTAACCATGTTTCTGGGGATGCCATCAACTGTCACACTTTTGTTGAACATCATGTGAGTTGCTATGCATGTTCGTCTTGTCTGAACTAAGGGTGATTTACCGTGGGTTGAATTAATATGCATATTGTTAGAGAAGAACATTGGGCCGCCAACCAAAGCCATGTATCATGGTGGAAGTTTTAGCTTGGACCTTAATCCTCAATCTCTCATGAGAATATGCTTACGCATTAAAGAGGAGTCCATCATATATTTTCTATGTTGTCCCGGTATGGATGTCCTCAAGTTGAGATCTATCAAAAACGAGAAATCAAATGCGATTTATCTCCTTGGACCTTTGTACAGGTGGCATAGAGGTACCCCTTTATGACACTTGGTTAAAACATATGCAATGCAATGATAACCCATGGGGATCCGAGCTAATTAGGACAAGGAGCGGGCACTATTAGTATTCGATGCATGAGGCTTGCAACTTATAGGATGTTTTATGCATGACACATATGAAGTACTACTACCGTTGACACAATTGCTTCCATGTTTCAAAATAAAAAGCTTTAGCACTTAACCTTTCTTTTACCTTTATGTTGAAGCACCAACTACTGAGAGCATGATTGTCATTCTGAGTGTAATGTGCATTATCCCAAAGTAGCATTGTCTTTTGCATGATTGTGATATCGTTTATTCTGAAATGATTGTATCTAGTCATCACTTAAACCTTGAAGGTGCCCCTGCAATTATGTTTTGCATCACTAAAGGGGGCAAGCCAGATATCACTTGATCATATTTGCACATCATGTTCATTGCAAATCTTTTTGATGTTTCAGTTTCATGTTGTAAAACTTTCAGTCATTTGTGATTTTCTCTTGAGACAACTTAATTACTTTAGAATCATTGTCTCCGTAAGCTTTTGTCATATGACTATGAGAAAGTCCTATATGGTTAATAGCATGTCACCACAGAAATTATTCTTGTTATCATTTACCTACTCGAGGACGAGCAGGAATTAAGCTTGGGGATGTTGATACGTCCAAAACGTATCTATAATTTCTGCTTGCTCCATGCCACTTTTGGGTGATATTGCTATGATATTCATACACTTCCATACACTTTTGATCATATTTGGACTAACTTACTAATCCAGTGCACCCCAGTGCTAGTTTCTGTTTTCGGCTGTTTTTGTATTTCAGGTTTTCACGTTTCGAGAACTGCCCAGAAAAATCCAGAAAAATTATATAAAAAATCAGCGAACCGGAAACAACACTGTGTCCGAAGGGCAGCCTGGGGGGGCACAGGGGCTCCAGGCGCCCTGTGGGCGCGCCCCCCCCCCCCCTGGGTCGCGCCGAGGGGGGGCGCCTAGGCCCCCCGAGGCTCCCCCGGTGCCCTACTTTGGCATATATTTAAAGGGTTCCCCGTAACCCTCAGAACAGGACTTCTTTTCGCGATCCCTTCTCTGTTCCGCCGCCGCCGCCGCTTCCAAGATCGGGAGCACCAGGAGAACTTTTCCCGGCACCCTGCCGGAGGGGAGGATCACCTCCGGGAGCTTCTCCACCACCATGGACGCCTCCCGGATGACTCGTGAGTAGTCTCCCTTGGACCATGAGTCCATGACCAGTAGCTATGTGATGTTCTCCTCCCGTTCTTGTGCTTCACTAATTAGTCCTCGTGAGCTGCCCTACATGATCGAGGCACCTATGTAATCCTTATGCTGTTGCTATGTTGAGTTTGCTGGGATCCGATGGAT
The DNA here is from genome assembly GCA_902687465.1 of Secale cereale. NCBI lineage: Eukaryota > Viridiplantae > Streptophyta > Magnoliopsida > Poales > Poaceae > Secale > Secale cereale. Next base: position 157,687,943 of record LR738711.1, on the reverse strand, counting down.
TATGAGATTATGTTCAGATTGATCTTGAGTAATATATTTGATTCACCTCTTTATATTTTAGTTCATAAGTAATTCTTGCATGTTCTCCATTGTTATTTATTGCTTTGGCCGAGTAGTAAGTAGTGACTCCAAGAGGGAACGTTATGCTCGATTGTGGGTTCATGCCCCTCGATGACTGGCTTGAGTGACATAAACATGAGTCTAGGGGATGTGCTGTTGCCACAAGGGGGAAACCAACGGTGCTTGTGCCCGCGGGTGCAAGGATTGTTTACTTTACGCAAAGTTCTTTTAATGCAGTTGTCTGTTGCATTGAGTTTACACTATGGGTGGGACTCGCAACTTAATACCAGCGAGATGTTCTGGATAGATATCTCAAGGTGGATGATTAGTAGTAGATATTGATGGATTTCGGTCTACTTACTTTGGCGTACCGCCCATGCTTTGAACCTCAACCTTTCTTGCAATGTAGTCAGCATTGGTTTGCGTTCGTGGTCCTGTCAATTGCCCAGCTGTAATTTGTTTACCTCACATAGCTGTTTTATCGTCTTTTGGGAGAGAGACATCACTAGTGAACATCATGAGACTCCGGTCCATATTACCATCATTGATCACATCACTATTTACTTTCCGCTATTTTATTTACTATTGCAAAACACTATCTATCACTACTATCATATTGCTTTTAACCCTTTGTGAACTACAAGGCCGGAGAGATTGACAACCTCTCTGTACTCGTTGGGAGCAAAGTTATTTGTATCTGTGTGCAGGTCCACGTTGATTGCTAATTGCGCCGTTAGCAATTGACACCTACTTGTTTAACATAGGAGTCTCTGGGGATTCGATCCTTGGCATCTTTGCTAGGGGAAAACACTTCTACTTACTGCATCTTACACCTTCCACTTGGGGTAACCAACGAGGGGTTCGAGGCCCATCAATAGGACTATGTATTGGAGGGCAAGAGTGACAGAAGCTTCAACCTAGCATAGAAATTGATGCATACGGGATTCATGGGGGACCAATATATCTTAATTCTATGGTTGGGTTTTACCTTAATGAACATAAGTAGTTACAGATGCTTGCTAATAGTTCCAATCATAAGTGCATAGAATTCCAAGTCAGGGGTGACATGCTAGCAGTGGCCTCTCCCACATAAAACTTGTTATCGGTCTAGTAACGTAGTCAATTTCTTAGGGACAATTTCGCAACTCCTACCACCACTTTTCCACACTCGCTATACTAACTTTATTGCTTCTTTATCTAAACAGCCCCTAGTTTTTATTTACGTGCTCTTCATATTCTTGCAAACCTATCTCATTACACCTACAAAATACTTCTAGCTTCTTGTTATAGGTAAAGCGAACGTCAAGCGTGCGTAGAGTTGTATCGGTGGTCGATAGAACTTGAGGGAATATTTGTTCTACCTTTAGCTCCTCGTTGGGTTCGACACTCTTACTTATCGAAAACTGTTGTGATCCCCTATACTTGTGGGTTATCAGCCATGGTGGCCGGAGCGGGCGGAGCATGACGGTGACGTGTGGTGAGCAGAGAGAAGGAGGAGGGAGGTGGCGGCTCACGGGCATCGTCAAGGCACTGGAGGAGGCGAGGCTCGATGGAGCTCATCGGGGTGGAGGATGAGGAGGTGTGCACTCCGGCGGGGAGGAGATCAGGCGAGGAAGTGGTTCGGGCGACGACGCGGCCCAGCGGCGAGGGGCGGCTCCGACGTGGGCCACGAGCGACGACGGCGGTGGTGCTCGGCATCGGGGGTCGAAGGCGCGGTCGCGTCGAACCCCCTATCCAAATTGGATCGGGAGGGGGAGAGGGAGACGAGCGTGGGGGGAGTGGGGGGTCGGTTGGGCTAGGGTTTCGGTACGTGGGGGATATGGGGTGGGCCTGCCAGGTTAGTTGGCCGGCTGGGCGGGCTATGTGGCCCGGTAGGCCAGTGCGTTTTATTTTTATTTTGGGTTTAACCTTTTCTTTTATTTATTTTCCTTTTCTATTTTATTCATTTTATAGTAGTTAAGCATTTTGTAAAAGTGTGGTTTCTCCATCATAATTGCCTATGCATTTTTTGGTTCGGTCCGAACATTTTAGTTTTAATATTTGAAAACTTCTATTGTTTGCTTGATTTTGAATTTAAATTTGAATCAGTTTTGAACTAACAGTAGATTAGCAAGAGTAATCGTGGTGATGTGGCATCATTACAGAGGTTTACTGTAGCTTAATTATTCGGTCGTTACACAAGGCTTGTTCGGAGGAAGTTGAGATTGAAGAAGAAGAGTGTTGCCCCGAAGACACCAAATATGATTACCATGAGCACATGGCTCTTGCTTCAAGGCAATTTTGGGGAAAGAGGAACTCACGACCCAACTTCTCCAAGAACAACTCAAGTGGCTCTAAGGGCAAGCAACGGATGAGAACTTGTTTCAATTGTGGAAACGTGAGCCACTTTGTTGCGGATTGCCCATATGAAAATCGAGAAGAAAATGGTGGCAAGCTCATTCGCATGGACAAGGCCAAGCCTCTTACCAACAAGAACAATGTCATCAAGAAGGTGCCTCAAGAGGCGTTGGCGGTTCATGAAGAGCATCCCTCGGATGATGATGATGAAGACACAAGTGGAGAAGGAATGGCAATGACCACCATTTATATTGCCACATCTTCTCCCTCCAAGGTCTCTCTCTTCGGTGCCCCCAACGAGAACACCTTTGCCAAGTGCCTCATGGCTAAAGGTATAAATAAGGTAACACTTATCACCAAAACTACCATCACTACTACTCCGTCCTTATTAAATTGTGTAGATGATAGTGAGGTGGTGAATGGTGAAAAGAATGAGTTTAACTTGTTCTTGAGTAAGTTTAAGGGGAATCCAAGAAGCACTTTGTTTCTCTCTTGGAATAACTTGGTGAGGCCAATGATATCGTTGAGTCACATGAGGATACTATGTCCAAGATGGAGGGGCATAGTCGTGACTATGCTGATGAGATTGCGGATCTTTCCATTGCTCTTGAGAAAGAGCAAGGTCTTCGTTTAGCTCTTGAGGAGTCACATAACGTTGATCTTTCTAAACTTCAAAAAGATCTTGATCATGCTATTGTTCTTACTCGTGTGCTTAAATACGAGAAGGTTGCACTTGGGGTTGGCCCTGATAGACTCAAGGAAGAGTTTGACATTCTTGACAAGGCCCACAATGTCTTTAAGGGTGATCATGCCTCCCTCAAGGAGTCTCATTATCAACTCCAAGTAAAGCTAACTAAGTAAATTGCTACTTGTCCTCCTTTTATTCTTATTGATAATGCACATGCTACTAACCCATGTTGTGAGCATGCTCATCTCATGGAGGAGAATGTCAAGCCAAAAGAGCAACTTCAAAAGGGCCTTGTGACTTGTATACAAGGTGAGAAGAGACTCAATGACCTCTTGACTAATCAAAAGGAGGTTGTTGCAAAGGAGGGAATTGGGTTGCACCCAAGTCCAAGAAGAAGAAGGGCAAGGCCAAGTAACCTATCCCTCTCAAGGAGGTCTTTTTCAAAGAAGGAGAGGGTGCTCAAGTGAAGAAGAAGAACAAAGTGGAGGGTGACAATGGCAAGAAGGGAAAGGCCATTCCTCCCAAGAACTCCAGCGATTTTAACCCATCTTATGTCTTATGTCGTGCTAGTGATGGTCATGTTTATGCCAAATTTGTTGGGTTCTCCATATGAGTACCTTGAATGGTCTATTTGGGTTCCTAAGACCCTTGTCGCTAACATCAAAGGACCCATTACACAATGGGTACCTAAAACCAAGCATTAATCTCGTGTAGGTGTTTGCTTCCGGTGGAGTGTGATGGTTGCTTGATAGCAGAGCAAAAAATCATATGATCGGAAGCAAGGACTTGGTGGTGGACGTGCATCCAATTCCATCTATGCCCACCCATGTCCAATTTGGTGATGCTTCAACATCTAAGGTATTGGGACTTGGTAAGGTGTTCATCTCACAAGATCTATCTATTGAGAAAGTCATGCTTGTTGAGTCCCTTGCGTACAATTTGCTTTCCATTTGTCAAATCGCACTTATGGGCTTTTCAACTTTCTTTGATCTTGATAACGTGGCCCTTTTGTGGAGCAAGACTCTTAAAGTAGCCTTTGTTGGGCATGTCAAGAACGGTCTCTATGTGGTGATTTTTTTGGAGCAACCCACTAAGACCGTGACTTGCCTAATGGCTAGGTTGATGTGGGTTGGCTTTGGCATCGCCGACTTGCCTATGTCAATATGAGATCTTTGCAAAGTCTCCTCAAAGGGGACCATGTTCATGGACTAACAAATGTGTGATTTGCCAAAGATCGTGCTTGCAGTGCTTGTATCGAAGCAAAGCTTCATGAAATAGCTCACCGTCCCACGACTGTGATTTACTTGAAGAGGCCCTTGGAGCTCCTTCACATGGATCTCTTTGGTCCTCCATCATTTGATGGTCTTGGGGGAAGAAAGTATTGTTGGTGATTGTGGATGACTATTCAAGATACACTTGGGTATATTTCTTCAAGAGGAAGAGTGAGACCCAACAAACCATCATCAACTTTGCTAATGAAGCTCAATGTCAACATGAAGCAAAGATTTTGATGATTAGAAGTGCCAATGACACCGAGTTCAAGAAATGCACCTTGGATGGGTTTCTTAGTAATGAGGGGATCAAGCATCAATATGCCGCACCCTATACCCCTCAACAAAATGGTGTGGCGGAGAGGAAGAACCGGACATTGATGGATGCAGCAAGAACCATGATGGCGGAATTCAAGTCTCCATACAACTTTTGGGCCAAAGCTATCAACACCGCATGTCATGCATCCAATGTGCTCTTTCTCCAAAAAGGCTTGAACAAGAATCCATATGAGATACTCACTGGCAACAAGCCCAACCTCAAGTACTTCCGGGTGTTCGGTTGTAAGTGTTTCATTCTCAAGAAAGGTTTTCATTTGTCTAAATTCAAACCTCGAGCTCAAGAGGGTAGATTTGTTAGTTATGCTACAAACTCTCATGCTTACCGTATCCTCAACAAGTCCACTGGACTCATTGAGGATACGTGTAACATGGAGTTCGACGAAAATAACGGCTCCCAAGTGGAGCAAAGAGGTCTTTGTGATGTCGGTGATGAAATTCCTCCCCACGCCATAAGAGAAATGGGGATTGGTCAAATACTCCCCATGGAGGAACCCCCTGTGGCCGAAGGAGAAGGACAATGCTCTACTCATGTGGAGCCATTGATGTCTACTACAAGCGCAGAGTTTTGTAGGACGGTAGCAAATTTCCCTCAAGTGGATGACCTGAGGTTTACCAATCCGTGGGAGGTATAGGATGAAGATGGTCTCTCCCAACCAACCCTGCAACCAAATAATAAAAAGCCTCTTGTGTCCCCAACACACCAAATACAATGGGAAATTGTATAGGTGCACTAGTTCGGCGAAGAGATGGTGATACAAGTGTAATATGGATAGTAGATATTGATTTTTGTAATAGTAACAATAAAAAATAGCAAGGTAGCAAGTGATATAAATGGAGCACAAACGGTATTGCAATGATGGAAAATGAGGCCTAGGGTGCATACTTTCACTAGTGCAATCTCTCAACAATGATAACATAGTTGGATCATATGATTATCCCTCAAAGTGCAATAAAGAATCACTCCCAAGTTCCTATTAGCGGATAACAAAAGATAGAAATTGTTGGTAGGGTACGAAACCACCTCGAAGCTATTCTTTCCGATCAATCTATCCTAGAGTTTGTACTAAAATAACACAAAGCTATTATTTCCGATCAAACCAAGAGTTCATACTAAAATAACACCATATGACACACATCAACCAACTCTAATGTCACCTAGATATTCCAATGTTACCACAAATATCCATGAGTTGATTCTACGATATGCATCAAACAACTTCATGATCACAATATTGAATCCGCACAAAGAACTACAAGGAGACCCCAAAGTTTCTATCAAAGAAAAGATAATAAAAACATGCATCAACCCCTATGCATAGATTACCCCAATGTCATCGCGGGAATCCGCAAGTTGAGTGACATACCATACATCAAGTGAATCAATATGATACCCACATTGTCACCTGAAGTATTCATACCGCAAGACATACATCATGTGTTCTCAAATCTGAACATTCAATCCGACATGACAAAACTCCGAAGGGTAAAGATTCAGTTCATCACAACAAGAGTAGAGAGGGGAGAAACATCATATGATCCTGCTGGAATTTTGTCTTATGGGCCAGACAGCCCAATATTAATTTCATAAATTCCTAATAAATCCTAGAGGCCCACTTAGCCCATTCGTGCAAGGCAAGGGGCACTACTAAAGTTTAGTCCCACATTGCTAGTTTAGAGGGAGTTGGACCTCTTTATAAGGGAGGCTCTTTATCCACTTGTATAAGCATGAGAACAAGAGGGACATCCACACGCGCTCCTCCTCTGCCGCCCGCCTCGCCTCGTCACGACGTGCCGCGGGTTGCGGGAATGAGCCGAGCCGATGTCTAATTTTTGCCACGCACGACGGGTATACGAAAGGTCAGTCGGAAGCAGAATGTTTTGCTATAGTGGACATTGAATACGAACGCAACACCCTTCGGTTGTTGTCTGTTCGTTTCATCTCCCTCGTTCTCTTCTATTCCCGGCACAGCAACTCGCCTCCTTCTCTTGCGCCTATAAAAGGGCGGTCGCTCCTCCTAGAGAGACGCACAACAACTACTCCTTCTTCTCGCCATCTGTTCCATTCTCTGTGTTGCCTGTTGTCTTCCTCATCCCGGCTTGCGGCATGCACCGTAGGTCGGGACAGTAGGCCTCCGAAACCACACCTTTTGAGTCCTATGCAGGGGAAGGGTGATAAGGTTTTTGGGGAGCGCTCAGCGTGACTACTGGCTGATTCATCACGGACAATCCGGTCACCGACGACTACTTTCCTGACGATGACTTCTTCCTCGACATCGACAACCTCTTCGACGACATGGCCGGCGAGGACACCGCACCCAAGACCGGGGCTTTTGCCGCTGCTTCGTATGCCTCCATGATCTCTCTGTTTAAGATCATGCAATAGTTTCTTGCTCTAGTTTATCTTGTTCTATTCTTTGTTCCGTATGTGTTCTTGCTCTTTATGTTAGAAATCGTGTCACAATTCTTTGTTCTAGTGTTTGCTCTAAATATGTTAGGTTCTAGTTCATATATGCAACTAGTTCTACTGTCTGTTCTATATATATTTAGTTACAGTTCATATATGAAGATGCTATTTACCTTCTCTTTGTCAGATCGCATGACTTGCTCTATTACCGCTATATTAGTCATGCTTTATCTGTTGGAAATATGCCCTAGAGGCAATAATAAAATGGTTATTATTATATTTCCTTGTTCATGATAATTGTCTATTGTTCATGCTTTAAATGTATTATCTGGAAATCGTAATGCATGTGTGAATACATAGACCACAACATGTCCCTAGTGAGCCTCTAGTTGACTAGCTCGTTGATGAATAGATGGTTACGGTTTCCTGACCATGGACATTGGATGTCATTGATAACGGGATCACATCATTAGGAGAATGATGTGATGGACAAGACCCAATCCTAAGCCTAGCACAAGATCTTGTAGTTCGTATGCTAAAGCTTTTTCCAATGTCAAGTATCCTTTCCTTAGACCATGAGATTGTGCAACTCCCGGATACCATAGGAGTACTTTGGGTGTGACAAACGTCACAACGTAACTGGGTGGCTATAAAGGTACACTATGGGCATCCCGAAAGTATCTGTTGGGTTGGCACGAATCGAGACTGGGATTTGTCACTCCATATGACGAAGAGGTATCTCTAGGACCACTCGGTAAGACATCATCGTAATGAGCTCAATGTGACTAAGGGGTTGGTCACAGGATGATGTGTTACGAAACGAGTAAAGAGACTTGTCGTAACGAGATCGAACAGGGTATCGGTATACCGACGATCGAATCTCGGGCAAGTACTATACCGGTAAACAAAGGGAATTGTATACGAGATTGATTGAATCCCCGACATCGTGGTTCATCCAATGATATCATCGTGGAACATGTGGGAGCCAATATGGGTATCCAGATCCCGCTATTGGTTATTGGCCGGAGAGGTATCTCGGTCATGTCTGCATGGTTCCCGAACCTGTAGGGTCTACACACTTTAGGTTTGGTGACGCTAGAGTTGTTATGGGAATAGTATGTGGTTACTGAAGGTTGTTCGGAGTCCCGGATGAGATCCCGGACGTGACGAGGAACTCCGGAATGGTCCGGAGGCAATGATCAATATATTGGACGAAGGGTATTAGAGTCCGGAATTGTTCCGGAGGTACCGGGTAACGACCAGCGTGTCCGAAAGTGGTTTCAGAGGCCCCGACAAGCGTTGGGGGGCCTTATAGGCCAAGGGGAGGGGGCACATCAGCCCACTAAGGGGCTGAGCGCCCCTCCCACCCCATCTCACGTAACCTAGAGAGGTGGGGGCGCCTCCCCTAGGGCATCCGCCCCTCCCGGCTTGGGGGGCAAGTTTCCTAGGGGTGGAGGCGCCCAAACCCATCTAGGGTTTCCCTTGTGGCCGCCGCCCCTCCCCTAGGGAAAACCTAGGGCGTCTCCTCCTCCCCCCTTCCCCCTATATATAGTGAGGGACAGAGAGGACAGTCGCACCCCCTTCCCTGGCGTAGCCCTCTTCCCCTCCCAACTCCTCCTCTTCCTCCATAGAGCTTGGCGAAGCCTTGCCGGAGAACTGCAAGCTCCACCACCACGTCGTCGTGCTGCCGGAGCTCTTCCCCAACTTGTCCTCCCCCCTTGCTGGATCAAGAAGGAGTAGACGTCCTCGGGCTGTACGTGTGTTGAACGCGGCGGCGTCGTTGTTCGGTGCTTAGATCGGAATCGACCGCGATCTGAATCAATTCGTGTACGACTCCACCAACCGCGTTCTTGTAATGCTTCCGCATCGCGATCTTCAAGGGTACGAATATGCACTGCCTCCCTCTCGTTGCTAGTAAACTCCATAGATGGATCTTGGTGATGCGTAGGATTTTTTTTGTTTTTCTGCAACGATCCCCAACAGTGGCATCATGAGCTAGGTCTATGCATAGTTACTATGCACGAGTAGAACACAAGATTATTGTGGGCGTAGATCATGTCAATTTACTTGTCGCTAGTAGTCTTATCTTGATTTGGAGGCATCGTGGGATGAAGCGGCCCGGACCGACCTTACACGTACGCTTACGTGAGACAGGTTCCACCGACTGACATGCACTAGTTGCATAAGGTGGCTAGCGGGTATCTGTCTCTCCCACTTTAGTCGGATCGGATTCGATGAAAAGGGTCCTTATGAAGGGTAAATAGAAATTGGCATATCATGTTGTGGTTTTGGCGTAGGTAAGAAACATTCTTGCTAGAAACCTATAGCAGCCACGTAAAAACTTGCAACAACAATTAGAGGACGTCTAACTTGTTCTTGCAGCATGTGCCGTGTGATGTGATATAGGCAAAAGGATGTGATGAATGATATATATATGATGTATGAGATTGATCATGTTCTTGTAATAGGAATCACGACTTGCATGTCGATGAGTATGACAACCGGTAGGAGCCATAGGAGTTGTCTTTATTTTATTGTATGACCTACGTGTCATTGAAAACGCCATGTAATTACTTTACTTTATTGCTAACCGTTAGCCATAGTAGTAGAAGTAACGTTTGGCGAGACAACTTCATGAAGACACGGTGATGGAGATCATGATGACGGAGATCATGGTGTCATGCCGGTGACAATGATGATCATGGAGCCCCGAAGATGAAGATCAAAAGGAGCAAAATGATATTGGCCATATCATGTCACTATTTGATTGCATGTGATGTTTATCATATTATACATTTTATTTTCTTAGAACGACGGCAACATAAATAAGATGATCTCTCACTAAAATTTCAAGAATTTTGTTCCCCCTAACTCTGCACCGTTGCTAAGGTTCGTTGTTCCGAAGCACCACGTGATGATCGGGTGTGATAGGTCCCAACGTTCGCATACAATGGGTGTAAGCCAGATTTACACACGCAATACACTTAGGGTTGACTTGACGAGCCTAGCATGTACATACATGGCCTCGGAACATGGAAGACCGAAAGGTCGAACATGAGTCGTATAGAAGATACGATCAATAAGAAGATGTTCACCGTTGATGACTAGTCCGTCTCACGTGATGATCGGACACAGCCTAGTCGACTCGGATCATGTATCACTTAGATGACTAGAGAGATGTCTATCTGAGTGGGAGTTCATTAAATTTGTTTAAATAAACTTAATTATCATGAACATAGTCTAAAATCTTTACAATATGTCTTGTAGATCCAATGGCCCATGCTAATGTTGCCCTCAACTTCAACGCATTCCTAGAGAAAACCAAGCTAAAAGATGATGGTAGCAACTATACGGATTGGGTCCGTAACATGAGGATAATCCTCATAGCTACCAAGAAAGCATATGTCCTTGAAGCACCGCTAGGTGATGCACCCGTTTTCCCAGCAACTCAAGACGTTATGAACGCCTGGCAGTCGCGTAGTGATGATTACTCCCTGGTTCAGTGCGGCATGCTTTACAACTTAGAATCGGGGCTCCAAAACCGTTTTGAGCAGCACAGAGCATATGAGATGTTCCAAGAGCTGAAAATGGTTTTCCAAGCTCATGCCCGAGTCGAGAGATATGAAGTCTCCGACAAGTTCTACAGTTGTAAGATGGAGGAGAATAGTTCTGTCAGCGAACATATACTCAAAATGTCTGGGTTGCACAACCGCCTGTCTCAGCTGGGAATTAAGCTCCTAGATGACGCGGTCGTTGACAGAATCCTTCAGTCGCTCGCACCTAGCTACAAGAGCTTTGTGATGAACTTCAATATGCAAGGGATGGGGAAGTCCATTCTCGAGGTGTATTCAATGCTGAAATCAGCGGAGGTGGAGATCAAAAAGGAACATCAAGTGTTGATGGCGAATAAAACCACTAAGTTCCAGAAAGGCAAGGGGAAGAAGAACTACAAGAAGGATGGCAAAGGAGTTGTCGCGCCCGGTAAGTGACGAGCTTACAGACCTAGGGTACGGTCACGGACCTGTCCAAGGTGCCCCACCCAGGGTCATTACCCCAGAAGATCAAAAGACAAAACCTATGATTACAAAGACAGTCGACTGAGACGGCCCAAGAGGACATCCCACTCGACTGGACAGCACCCACAAGACGACTCAACCCCACTCGACCAATCCAAGGCACTCGACCCCCGAAGGTCAAAGATCCCATAGGACAATAACGGTCTGGTACTTACTCACCATAGTGAATGCCTTTATTACCCTTTACTGTAGACGTTATCAGCAATGTCCAAGAATTCATTAACTGGTAGCTGCTCGCTTAGATTAGGAGTAGCGATTAATCGGTGAATTGGCCTGTTAACTGGATTAATCGGTCAACCATTAATCAGTGGATTGAATAGGAACTTGTCAAGATATATCTACATATTTTTATGTATTATACCATAATCTCATGCTCCCAGCCATATAGTATACCAAAACATGTTGCCATACATATACGAAAAGCATAAAGAGGAGGTAAAATTATTAATCGTAGCTATTAAGGAGCGGCATGGGGCTGGAAGGGGTCACAGGCCAAAAATTGGGGCTTTGTTTTCCCATCCGTTAATGGCCCAACAAGGATTAATCGGCATGACAACGTATTAATCGGTCTAACTAGCCAATTAATCGGTCTGACAAGTTAACGCGACGAATAGGTGTTGTTCGATTCGGCCACGCTATGAGTAGCGATTAACTGGCCCGTTAACTGATTAATCGGGTGAATTCTTGAACAGTGGTTATCAGTAACGCCTGTCTTAATGTACATTGAACCCTTGGTAACGTGGAGCATGGCTGGGGTCCTGGCACACTATATAAGCCACCCCCTCCTCCTGTACAAGGGTTCACATCCCTGTAACTCACATACACACATATCAGTCGACCGCCTCTTGGTACCGAGACGTAGGGCTGTTACTTCCTCCGAGAAGGGCCTGAACTCGTAAAACACCTCATGTACAACTTCACCATAGCTAGGGCCTTGCCTCCTCATTCGTACCCCCTACTCGTACTGTCAGGCTTAGAACCACGACAGTTGGCGCCCACCGTGGGGCAAGGCATCTTAGCGACATTTGGTGAGGTTGCAATTTCTTCTCCGACCTCCTTCATCATGGTGTCAGGCGGTGGTTTAGCGTTGGGCCGCGCGATCCAGCTCGGCGCGCTCGTCTTCATCGCCGACGACTCCGCATGGCTCCAGGAGGCCCCTCTCGACGTCGAGGCTCTGCCCTCCCGCGGGGCTGCGCACTTCCGTGCCAGCGCCTGTGGCGTCCTCCTTCGGCAGCCGTCGACTCAGTATTCATCGATCCCTACATCGTCCCTCATCCCCGTCGGATGCCTTCATAAGCGATCCGGTCGCTCACAGCTCCAGCGGTGGGTGAGACACGCGGTGGCCCGTTAGACGGCCACCCCTCAAGTCGCGGCCATCGAGCCCGACGGTTACCTCTACTGGCCGGTCGATCCGTCGATGGAACTCGTAGATTCTGTTTACGAGTGCGGGAGCAGTGATCCCGCAGCGGAAGTCCTCATGGTCGACTCGCGCCGCAGCCCGCCGGATTTTCCCCGTGCTGGAGACGGCGGCAGCGGCGGCGGCCGTTCACACGACAACGATGGCTACATTCCTCAACCCCTCACCGCAGAGCAGAGGGCTGAGCTTTGTCGCCGCAACAAAGACGCCCTCTTCACTCCCATCGTGGGAGATTCTCCGGAGGCCCTGGCCCTGGAAGCCACGCGCTTGGCCACCGTGGCCGAGCGCGCGCGCTTGGAAAAAATCCAGCGCGCACTCGACGAATAGGCCCGCCGACTGGTCCCCGAGTCCAGTCGACGACCGTGGCAATCGCACCCGCGCGAGACTCAGGTGTTCCGCACACCAGTCCAGAACCTCGAAGCCGCGGCTCGCATCGCGGAGTCGATTCAACCTTCTCAGTCGGAGGCTGGGAGACGCCTTCAGCAGATCCGAGCTTTGCTCCGAACGGCTGAAGAGCAAAACGCGTCTGTTTCTCACTCGCACAACATGATCCACATCAGATCAGTGGTTGCAGACACCATTTTGTCAGCCCACAGTCCAAGATCGCCCCCAAGGCGTGAGGAACGTGGCCCGCGGCAAGATCGGCATCTGGGTCGGAATGACGAGCAACATGACCGTCGACCCGGTCATTAATACGTCCAAAACGTATCTATAATTTCTGCTTGTTCCATGCTTCTTTTGTGTGATATTGCTATGATATTTATGCACTTCCATACACTTTTGATCATATTTGGACTAACCTATTAACTCAGTGCACCCCAGTGCCAGTTTCTGTTTTCTGCTGTTTTTGTATTTCAGGTTTTCCCATTACTTAAATTGCCAGAAAAATTCCGGGAAAAATATATAAAAAATCAGCGCTCCAGAAGCTTCCACGCGCCAGAAGTGGGGCCAGAGGGGAGCCAGGGGCAGCCCAGGCGGCCCCACCCCTGGCCGCCTAGGGAGGGCGCCTGGGCCCCCCTCTCCGCCTCTGGTGACCCCCTTTGGCATATATTTACCACCCGTCGCGGAAACCCTGATTCCAGAACCCTTTTCTCCAGAAGCAATTCCGATCTCCGCCTTTATCGCCACCAAGTTTCGGGGGACCAGAATTCCTGTGCCGGCATCCTGCCGGGACGGGGAAGTGCCCCCGGATTCATCTCCATCGACGTTGCTTCCTCCCTCCATGATGCGGGAGTAGTTCCTCCTCGGGGCTGAGGTTTCTACCAGTAGCTATGTGGTCAATTCTCTCTCCCATGATGTGACCTTCGTTGTGATCATAGGCTATGTTAATCTAGGGTGATCCCATGATATTTCCCCTTCCTCTATGTATTGGATTGATGTACTCACTTGTCTTTATCTAGTATAATCTCCGAGACCAAGGTGACAGCGGTCTATTGGACATGGATTAGAAGAATATTTTCATGAGTAATTTCCTCTTTTGTGTGTTGATTGAAGATTGAGAGTCTCTTGGTGCTTGTCTTTGACTATCCTTGAGATATGTTGTGGTGATTGTGGTACTCTCTTTGGATGGCCGCGGTGACATTGGGAAATCCATAGATTGGGAACTACGAACTTTGAGGTGTGCTTTTGTAGCCCTACATAATTCTCGTCCTCTCTTGACCACAAAGGAATGACCTCCGAGTGCGTCTCCATTATGGGAAATATCATGTGATTCGATTATGTTAATGTTGTTGGGAGTTGCCACTAGTGAAAGTATGAAGCCTAGGCCTTGTTTCCACCATTGCAATACCATTTGTGCTCACGTTTACCACATGTTTGCTTGCTGCCATTTTTATTTTAGATTTACAAATACATCTTTTGCCATCCATATCACTTGCCATTTAACATCTCTTCGCCGAACTAGTGCACCTATACATCTGACAAGTGTATTAGGTGTGTTGGGGACACAAGAGACTTCTTGTATCTTGATTGCAGGGTTGCTTGAAAGGGGTACGTTCAACCTCCACTTCCCTGAGTTCGATAAACCTTGGGTTACTCACTTAAGGGAAATTTGCTGTTGTCCTACAAACCTCTGCTCTTGGAGGCCCAACACTGTCTACAGGAATAGAAGCGTGTAGTAGACATCAAGCTATTTCTGGCACCGTTGCCGGGGAAGTGAGGTAAGTGAAGGTACCTTCTCTAGATCTTGCAATTAAATCTTTTTGTTTCTTGTTTTTATTTCACTAGTTTTGCTTAATGGAAAACAACAAAAATATGAGAGAGTTTTATAAGCTCTACCTTGAACTTGGACATGATGTGTTTGAAGAGAAAATTAAAAAACCTTTGGAACTTTATTATTTGCATAACAATCATGATGGTGGTGATATTATTAGTATGCTTTCTTTGAATATCAATATTGCTAATGACATGGAAAGCTCTAAGCTTGGGGATGACACGTTTGATGAACATGATATTTTTAGTCCCCCAACTTTTGAAGAGAAAATTTACTTTGATAATACTTTGCTTCCTATATATGATGATTACAATGATAAATGTGAGCTTTTTAGTCCACCTACTATTGAGGATAAAATTTATTATGATTATGATATGCCTCCTAAATATGATGATTACCATGATGGTTATGATTGCTTTACTCTCACTATTCCTAATAAGAAAGATATTGCTTATATGAAGAGTAATGATACTTTTATGCTTTTGGATCATGGAAATAATGCCTTATGTGATAGTTATATTGTTGAGTTTATTCATGATCCCACTGAAAATTATTATGAGAAGGGAACATATGCTTATAGATATTTCAATAATATCGAGTTACCTCTCTTTGTGTTGAAGGTTTTGAAGCTGCACTTGTTTTGTCTTCCTATGCTTATTGCTTTGTGCTTCAATGAATTATTCTATTGCAATATTCCTATGCATAGGAAGCATGTTAGGCTTAAATGTCTTTGGTATTTGCTTCTTGATGCTCTCTTTTGTTCTTCAACTCTTATTCCTACGAGAGCATCATTAAAGTCTTAAGCCTATCTTTATGGCTATAAAGAAAGAGCTCTAGGGAGACAACCCTTGTTATCTTTGCTTTCAGTTTGTTCTTTCAGTTTTTAGTGGTCTTGATGTTTGTTACTACTGTAGCAACATCATTTTATCTTTATTTTTCAGCTTTGTGCCAAGTTTAGCCTCAGATTACAAGAAAGTTCAAAAGTTGTGACGTGCTGTCCAGAAAACAGATTATGTCCTTGAACAGAAAAATTCGTATAAAATCACCAGTTCATCTTTTTGATCTGAATTTTTTTGACAGCGTGATCTATACAATTGGCTTTCGAGCGTCTGTTCTGAGTTTTTTGATTTGAGTTGCAGAAGTGCCCCGAAAAAATTATTTACTACCTGCTGGTCTGTTTTTCACAGATTCTGTCCTATTTTGCCTTTTCTTCATTTTGCAAACCTTGAGCTTGCTTTTTCTTTGCAAAAACCTTTTGGAAATCTTGAGAAACAGTAGCTCTTCAAGATTATCTTTATTTCCAGCAAGGAAAAATTATTTTATTATGGGTACTAACCTCGCTAATCAGATTATGATGAGTTATGTATGAAGGGAGTTTTCAAGTGTGCGAGTGAAGATGATAAAAAGATTCAGGAGGGTCAAACGCTCAAGCTTGGGGATGCCCCCGTGCACCCCCAAGAAATATTCAAGAAGACTCAAGATTCTAAGCTTGGGGATGCCCCCGTGCATCCCCTTCTCCATCAACAATTATCAGTTCGTCTTTCGTGCCACTATATTTTAATCACTTCATGCGTTATGTGCTATGCTTGGAGCGTCTTGCTTTTAGTTTCCTTTTTAGTTTTCTTTAGCTTTGCTTGCTGTTCATAACGAGTTAGAACCCAGCTTTCTCTGTGTGGGAGAGAAACACGCTCCACTTCAACCTAGAACAAAACATAGGATTTTCATGCTTATCTTTGTTGTGTGTGTTCTTTGTCTTTCCATAGCTACTGTCATGTTTAGCTCTTAATTTTCATGCCTTCCTTTTTAAAGAGCTTTTGTTTAGTTGGTTGTTGAACTCTCTTGAGTTTTCATGTTTATCTTGTTAAGAGAGTTTGCCTGTTGCACTGAGTTGTGTGTCTTAACTTAAAGTAGGTAAATGAGGTTGCTATTTCATTTTAGTAGTAACTTGCAATA
The DNA here is from genome assembly GCA_902687465.1 of Secale cereale. Lineage (NCBI taxonomy): Eukaryota > Viridiplantae > Streptophyta > Magnoliopsida > Poales > Poaceae > Secale > Secale cereale. Next base: position 157,671,186 of record LR738711.1, on the reverse strand, counting down.
GTTTTGAGGTATTGCCATGAGTAATGTATGAACTTTTGGTGTCAAGAGCTTTAGCCTATTAGTGATAGATGTCGTATTTTGGGCAATCCGTGTTTATTTTCGAAAACCTACAAAATAGTTGAGAACTTTAGCTACTAAATGGATCACTGATCTTTGGAGGGATCGAATATTAGAGTACACTCACGTATCATGGGTCGAGGATGCGCAAGGGTAACCAAACCCCCATACACTCCTCCTCGGGGTACTTGTCTCTTTGTGAACCTCCTAATTAGATTGAGAGTTACCGATAATAAGTGCATGAGTTCTTCGGACTAATGTGAGTATTCGAAAGTTGACACTTCCACCTATCCATATTTTTCTAGCCTCTTCGGTACCGTGCATTGCCCTTTCTCACCTCGAGAGTTGGTGCATACTTCGCCGGTGCATCCAAATCCTTGGCACGATATGCTCTGTCATCATAAACCTCATTATATCCTTCCTCAAAACAGCCACCATACCTACCTATTCAGGCATTTCCATAGCCTTTCCGAGATACATTGCCATGCAACATCCATCTTCTCATGACTTGATCTTCATGTCATACATGCTTTTTTGCTTGATCGATGAGCCGCATGCTAGTTGGGCCTTGCCCTAATCATTGCTACATGACGCGCTAGTATCATTGCATATCCTGCTACACTGGCAGAGGCGTACATTTGCATACATCATGATAGTTTCATTTTCTTTATGTTGAGTACTTTTGTAAAGTGTGAAAGATCTTCTATACTTCTTGTAATACATAGAGTGTTGCCCCTAAAGTGAGGAAAAGATCCCAAAGAGGACAAATCAAAAGATCCCAAAGAGGACAAAATCAAAAGATCCCAAAGAGGACAAATGAGAGATAAATAGAAAGAGCCATTGAGGCCACAAAAAATAAAAAAAGAGAGAAAAAAGAGAAAAATAAATAAAAAAAGAGAAGGGGGCACACTACTATTTCTTTTGAGAGATCCACACTCGTACTCCATCTTATACCTTGTGCTCCATAGAGATTATCATTCATGCATATAGCTATGTGGGGACCTTCACACTATAGAACTTGGCTTGTATATTCCAATGATGAGCCTCCTCAAAAGAGCTCTAGGTCTTCTTGAGCAAGCAAGTTGGATGCACCCCCACTAGTTCCATTGGAGAGCTTACCTTATCTCATATGTGCATCTGTTGCATGGCAATCCCTACTCCTCACATCATATCTATCATTTGGCTTTCTCTCACCGATGATTGTCCTCATTGATGTGAGCCCTTCACACCTTTTTTGTCTTCCCCCTCTATAATTTCTCTCTCTTTGCCATCCTAAGTGTCGACTTTCTTGCTTACGCTCATCCATTGCATGAGTGCTCAAAACATCGAAAGGGAGTGGATCATTTTGACTTGTACTTGGCTGACGGTCTGGGGATGAGTCAAGATAAGATTCCAAAGAAGACCAAGTGTGAAACTTTAGTAGATTAAGTTCTCAACAATACAAAAACTATGTTTTACTCTTTTATATATCCCTATCCCCTTTCTTGCACGCAAACACCATTTGGAGACATTTGAGTCACGGACAGCGAGAGCTCTTGCACCTTTATGTTCTTCTGTTGCTTGTTACAATGCTGATATAGACTCTTGCTTGTTATGACTTGAATTGAACTACATGCCTTGATTGCTTTACTTAAAATTTCTTATATGATTGATAGCATGTCACCACAGAAATTATGCTTGTTATGATTTACCTACTCGAGGACGAGCAGGAATTAAGCTTGGGGATGTTGATACGTTCAAAATGTATCTATAATTTCTGCTTGCTCCATGCTTCTTTTGTGTGATATCTCTATGATATTTATGCACTTCCATACACTTTTGATCATATTTGGACTAACCTATTAACTCAGTGCACCCCAGTGCCAGTTTCTGTTTTCTGCTATTTTTGTATTTTAGGTTTTCCCATTACTTAAATTGCCAGAAAAATTCCGGGAAAAATATATAAAAAATCAGCGCTCCAGAATCTTCCACGCGCCAGAAGTGGGGCCAGAGGGGAGCCAGGGGCAGCCCAGGCGGCCCCACCCCTGGCCGCCTAGGGAGGGCGCCTGGGCCCCCCTCTCCGCCTCTGGTGACCCCCTTTGGCATATATTTACCACCCATCGCGGAAACCCTGATTCCAGAACCCTTTTCTCCAGAAGCAATTCCGATCTCCGCCGCCATCGCCACCAAGTTTCGGGGGACCAGAATTCCTGTGCCGGCATCCTGCCGGGACGGGGAAGTGCCCCCGGATTCATCTCCATCGACGTTGCTTCCTCCCTCCATGATGCGGGAGTAGTTCCTCCTCGGGGCTGAGGTTTCTACCAGTAGCTATGTGGTCAATTCTCTCTCCCATGATGTGATCTTCGTTGTGATCATAGGCTATGTTAATCTAGGGTGATCCCATGATATTTCCCCTTCCTCTATGTATTGGATTGATGTACTCACTTGTCTTTATCGAGTATAATCTCCGAGACCAAGGTGACAGCGGTCTATTGGACATGGATTAGAAGAATATTTTCATGAGTAATTTCCTCTTTTGTGTGTTGATTGAAGATTGAGAGTCTCTTGGTGCTTGTCTTTGACTATCCTTGAGATATGTTGTGGTGATTGTGGTACTCTCTTTGGATGGCCGTGGTGACATTGGGAAATCCATAGATTGGGAACTACGAACTTTGAGTTGTGCTTTTGTAGCCCTACATAATTCTCGTCCTCTCTTGACCACAAAGGAATGACCTCCGAGTGCGTCTCCATTATGGGAAATATCATGTGATTCGATTATGTTAATGTTGTTGGGAGTTGCCACTAGTGAAAGTATGAAGCCTAGGCCTTGTTTCCACCATTGCAATACCATTTGTGCTCACGTTTACCACATGTTTGCTTGATGCCATTTTTATTTCAGATTTACAAATACATCTTTTGCCATCCATATCACTTGCCATTTAACATCTCTTCGCCGAACTAGTGCACCTATACATCTGACAAGTGTATTAGGTGTGTTGGGGACACAAGAGACTTCTTGTATCTTGATTGCAGGGTTGCTTGAAAGGGGTACGTTCAACCTCCACTTCCCTGAGTTCGATAAACCTTGGGTTACTCACTTAAGGGAAATTTGCTGCTGTCCTACAAACCTCTGCTCTTGGAGGCCCAACACTGTCTACAGGAATAGAAGCGTGTAGTAGACATCAGTCATCACGACCGCCGTCGTGTGCCTACGCCTCCTCTGGGAAGCGGATCGTACTCGCCCTGACGGCACGAGGGCAGGCGCCTGCGCGACGACGAGCGGAGGGTTCCCCCAGATCCCCGGAGGCCAGGTTTCGACGCAAGGTCTATCCTTGTGCTGGGACGGGTCGACAGGAACAGGGCGTTTAGAGAAGAGTAGGGCAGAGATCAACCGAGTGGGAGCCGAGCACCTGTCTCTGGACCCGAGTGTTTCTGCAGTGCCATCAGAGCCGCAGAGATCCCCCCGAACTTCAGGTTAGCGGCGGGAGTAAGCAAGTTCACCGGCGAGTCAAAACCAGACACCTGGCTAGAAGACTACCAAGTGGTTGTACATATCGGAGGTGGCAACGACGGCGTGGCCATGAAGCACCTTCCTCTGATGCTGGGCGGTTCGGCTCGGGCGTGGCTCAATCAGTTGGCCCCCAGGAGTATTTATAGTTGGGAAGAGCTCGCACGAGTGTTCATTCGGACCTTCGAAGGCACCTGCAAGCGGCCTGCTGGACTCGCAGAGCTTCAGCACTGCGTGCAGAAGTCGAATGAAACTTTGAGAGATTACATCCAGCGATGGGCCACCTTGCATCACACGGTGGAAAATGTGTCTGAGCACCGGGCAGTTTGCGCCTTCAAGGAAGGCATACGTAACCGAGAGCTGAATCTGAAGTTTGGTCGAACAGGCGATATTTCCCTGTCACGGATGATGGAGATTGCCAGTCGGTACGCCAATGGCGAAGGGGCCGATCGGCTCCGCAGTGGCAAGAAACCAGCCGGGCAGGATGATCAGAATTCCAATCGGAAGAACAAGCGCAAGGCCGAGCCAGCTGCTCAGGGCGAGGCTGCAGTGGTCAATCAAGGAAAGGGCAAAGGAAAGCCGAAGGGGTCCTGGGCCCCCAAGAAAGTGAATGATCAAGCTGGTAATGATGTACTCGACGAGCCATGTCCCATTCACACGAAGAAAGATGAAGAGGGAAACTTGGTATATCCTAAGCACGCCACTCGACAGTGTCGGCTCCTGATCCAGAACTTCCAGAAAGATCAGTCGATTGAGAAAGGAAAGGAATCAGAAGAGTCCGAAGATAAGGAAGGGGATGGAGGATACCCCCAGATCAACTCCACTTTGGTGATCTTCGTAGACGTCGAGAGCAAAAGTCGACTGAAAGTCATCAATAGAGAAGTAAACATGGTTGTCCCGGCGACCCCCACGTTTTTGAAATGGTCCAAGACCCCCATCACATTCGATCAGTCTAATCACCCCGCACACATTGCCACCCCTGGGCGGCGTGCACTGGTGGTCGACCCTGTGGTCGAGGGCACACGTCTGACCAGAATCCTGATGGATGGAGGCAGTGGCTTGAATATCTTGTATGCGGCAACCCTCCGGGATATGGGCATTCCAATGTCCAAGCTGAGCGAAAGTAACATGAGGTTCCATGGGGTCATCCCCGGGAAGAAGGCCGACTCACTTGGCCAAATCACACTCGACGTGGTCTTTGGCGAGTCGAAGAATTATCGCAAAGAGAAGCTGACGTTCGAAGTGGTGGACTTCAACAACGCTTGTCACGCCATCCTGGGTAGGCCCGCCTACGCCAGGTTCATGGCTCGACCATGTTACGTTTACCTCAAGCTGAAGATGCCGGGACCCAACAGCGTTATAACCGTCACTGGGAACCGTCAGAAAGCGGAAGAGTGCTTCCAGGAAGGCTCGAAGATCGCTGACGAGCAGATGGCAGCAGTAGAGATGGAGGAGTACCAAAAGAGCGTGGATCCGAGTGATCTGCTGAGGGCAAAGAAGCCGGCTTCTGAGTCAGCTTTCCAGTCGGCCGGGGACACGAAACCCGTGCACATCCACCCCACCGACCCCAACGCAGCACCGACCCACATTTCCACTACACTCGACAACAAATAGGAAGAAGCGCTCATCCAGTTCCTCCGTGAGAACTGGGACATCTTCGCATGGAAACCATCAGACATGCCGGGTGTGCCCAGGGGACTGGTGAGCACCATTTGCGAGTCGACCCAAAGGTGAAGCATGTGAAGGAACATCTCGGTCGGTCCGCTACGAAGAAGCAAAAGGCAAATGGCGAGGAAGTGGCTCGGCTCCTGGCAGCTGAGTTTATCCGCGAGATCTACCACTCCGAGTGGCTTGCCAATGTCGTCATGGTCCCCAAGAAGGACAAGTCTCTCCGCATGTCCGTCGATTTCAAGCACATCAATCGGGCCTGCCTGAAGGATCATTTTCCTCTCCGCCGCATCGATCAGATAGTTGACTCGACTACGGGATGTGAGCATTTGTCCTTTCTAAACGCGTATTCCGGGTACCATCAGATCCGTCTGTTCGGACCCGATGAAATCAAGACAACTTTCATCACCCCCTTCGGGTGTTTCTGTTATGTCACTATGCCTTTCGGTCTCAAGAATGTCGGCGCTACCTTCATGTGCATGATCCAGAAGTGCTTAATAAAGCAAATCAGTCGGAACGTCGAGGCATACATGGATGACATTGTGGTCAAGTCACGGAAAGGTTCCGACCTGCTGACCGACCTTGCTGAGACATTCACAAACTTAAGAAGCTATGATATGAAGCTCAATCCGTCAAAGTGTACATTTGGAGTTCCTGGCGGCAAGTTGCTCGGTTTTCTCGTTTCCGAACAGGGAATCGACGCCAATCCAGAGAAGGTCAACACCATCCTTCGAATGAAACGCCCCGAGCGTATACACGACGTCCAGAAGCTTACTGTTGCTTGGCCGCATTGAGTCAATTCATTTCTCATCTCAGTGAGAAGGCACTGCCTCTCTATCGACTCATGAAGAAATCAGACAAGTTCGAGTGGAATTCCGAAGCCGAAGCAGCGTTTGAAGAGCTCAAAGCCCTGTTGTCCAACCAGCCGGTGCTTGCTGCCCCGGTCAGCAAAGAGCCTCTCCTACTATACATTGTAGCCACCTGACAAGTTGTCAGCACTGTACTCACGGTCGAGCGGGAAGAAGAGGGCAAGGCATACAAGGTCCAGCGCCCGGTCTATTACATATCCGAAGTTTTGACTCCCTCGAAGCAAAGGTACTCGCATTACCAAAATCTCGTGTACGGGATTTACTTGACTGCAAAAAAGGTTGCCCATTACTTCTCGGACCATACAATCTCAGTCGTCAGCGACGCCCCGCTGTCAGAGATCCTGAACAACCGAGACGCAACCGGTCGAGTGGCTAAATGGGCGATTGAACTTCTTCCGTTAGATATCAAGTTTGAAGCGAAGAAATCCATCAAGTCTCAGGCTATAGCAGATTTTGTGGCCGAGTGGATAGAACAAGAGTTGCCGACTCAAGTTCAGTAGGATCACTGGACTATGTTCTTCGATGGATCCAAGCTGCTGAACGGATCCGGCGCAGGCGTGGTCCTGGTTTCTCCCAGGGGCGACAAGCTCAGTTACGTCCTTCGGATCCACTTTGACTCGTCGAACAACGAAGCTAAGTACAAAGCACTTTTGTACGGGTTGCGCATGGTCATTTCACTCGGCGTCCGTCGCCTGATGGTTTATGGCAACTCTGACTTAGTGGTGAACCAAGTGATGAACGAATGGAACGTCAGGAGCCCGACAATGACTAGTTATTGCAGTGCAGTGCGGAAGCTTGAAAAGAAGTTTGAAGGTTTAGAGCTCCATCACGTGCCCAGAGCCAAGAATCAGCTGGCCGATGACCTCGCAAAAATTGGGTCGACTCGGAAGCCTATTCCCAAGAATGTGTTCCTGGAGCATCTGCACACCCCTTCTGACAAAGAAGACCCCTTCACGGAAGAGCCCCCGCAACCAGTCAGTGCGTCAGATCCGACTGAAGTCGAAGTGCCTGCGGTGGTCGACCTGATCATGGAGGTCCTAGTGATTACGCCAGACTAAACTGTGCCATACATATCATATCTGCTCAGGCAAGAACTCCAGGAAGATGAGGAGGAAGCGTTCCAGATCGTCCGCCGATCCAAGGCGTTCACTGTCATTCAGGGTCAACTCTACAGAGAAAGCGTCACCGGAGTCACTCAGCGCTGCATCGCCCGAGAGGAAGGTCGATTGATCCTGGATGAGATTCACTCGGGAACTTGTGGCCACCATGCTTCCTCTCAGACTATAGTGGCCAAAGCATACCGAGCCGTGTTTTACTGGCCCCGAGCCAACGAGATGGCCAAGGATATTGTGGACAAGTGCACAGGTTGCCAGTTCTACTCCAACATGTCCCACAAGCCGGCGTTTGCCTTGAAGACCATTCGGCTAGTCTAGCCCTTTGCCGTTTGGGGCTTGGACATGGTCGGCCCCTTCAGAACGGGCAGAAGCGGATTCACCCACCTACTCGTGGCAGTCGACAAGTTTGCCAAATGGATTGAGGCCAAGCCCATCAAGAACCTCGAGTCGAGCACTGCTATCAGCTTCATCAGGGAATTGATATTCAGATATGGGGTTCCCCACAGCATCATCACAGACAACGGCTCTAACTTTGACTCGGATGAATTCAGAGCTTTCTGTGCCTCTCAAGGAACACGAGTCGACTACGCCTCCGTGGCACATCCGCAGTCGAATGGACAGGCAGAAAGAGAAAATGGTTTGATTCTCCAAGGCCTAAAGCCACGGCTCATGCGTGATCTTAAGCATGCCGCTGGGGCTTGGGTAACTGAACTACCATCTGTCCTATGGGGTCCGAGGACAACTCCAAACCGGTCGACTGGCCGTACCCCTTTCTTCATGGTCTATGGAGCCGAAGCTATGTTGCCGAGCGACTTGTTGCACAACGCCCCCAGAGTGGAAGTCTTCTCCGAAGCCGAGGCAGAGCAGGCTCGTCAGTATGCAGTCGAACTTTTGGAAGAGGAACGAGAGATGGCCTTGATCCGGTCGACCATCTATCAGCAAGACCTGCGTCGATTCCATGCTCGCAACGTCCGTAGCCGAGCATTTCAGGAAGGAGACCTGGTCCTTTGGGTGCATCAGAAACGACCACACAAGCTCACCCCGGCCTAGGAAGGCCCATTCATCATCACCAAGGTGCTGCACAATGGAGCGTACCACCTCTACAATGTCGCCAAGAAGAAAGACCAACCTCGTTCGTGGAACGCGGACCTGCTCCGCCGCTTCTACAGTTGAGACATTCGACAGTCGAGTTGTAATAAAGATTTTCCGATTTGTTTCAAAGACAAGTTTGCAGCGGTCCTTTAATGATTGATGTGTTCTAAAAACGCTGGTCTTCAAAATCCCCCAGTGGGTGCTTAGTCGCGAACCCGATTCGCCAAAGTTTCAAAAAATTACTTCGAGTGAAGAGCAACCCTCTCACTCGGGGGCTTAGCCGCGAAGCCGATTCGCCTAAGTTACAAACGCTCACTCCGAGTGAAGAGCAACCCTCTCACTCGGGGGCTTAGCTGCGGTCCTCCGAGCTGCGTCATAAGTATAATGTGGCTCTGTCTTCCGAGCTCCGCCACAAATACAACGTAGCTCGGAATCGCCTAAGTTACAAACATCCACTCCGAGTGAAGAGCAATCCTCTCACTAGGGGGGCTTAGCTGCGGCCCTGTGACTCGCCTAAGTTACAGACGCTCACTCCGAGTGAAGAGCAACCCTCTCACTCGGGGGCTTAGCTGCGGTCCTCCGAGCTGCGTCATAAGTATAACGTGGCTCTGTCTTCCGAGCTCCGCCAAAATACAACGTAGCTTG
>LR738711.1:157634642-157662077 GCA_902687465.1 Secale cereale | reverse complement strand
TCTGTCTTCCGAGCTCCGCCACAAATACAACGTAGCTTGGAATCGCCTAAGTTTCAAACATCCACTCCGAGTGAAGAGCAACCCTCTCACTCGGGGGCTTAGCTGCGGCCCCGTGACTCGCCTAAGTTACAAACACACACTCCAAGTGAAGAGCAACCCTCTCACTCGGGGGCTTAGCTGCGGTCCTCCGAGCTGCGACATAAGTATAATGTGGCTCTGTCTTCCGAGCTCTGCCACAAATACAACGTAGCTTGGAATCGCCTAAGTTACAAACATCCGCTCCAAGTGAAGAGCAATCCTCTCACTCGGGGGCTTAGCCGCGACCCCGCAACTTGCCTAAGTTACAAAAACCTTTCTGAGTGAAGAGCGGCTCTCTCACTCGGTGGCTCAGCCGCGGTCCTCCGAGCTCCGCTACAAGTATAACGTCGCCATCAAGGCGTCGACTCAAAGATTCAAGCGATCAAAAAAGAGTCACAAGCCAAGGAATCAAATCCAGATAAAAGTCCCGCAAGATTCGGGCAAGAGTACTTGGGCCACGGGCCCACCAGAGTTTAATGATTACAAGATCACTTGGCATTCCGAGGCAAATTGAATGAAAGTATCAAAGTTCACTCATTCCTCAGGAGGAGGCGGACTCGCAGGTGCAATGAACTGGTCCAGGTCGATCCCATCGGCGATGCGGGTGGTGGCTTCCAAGAAAGTCTCCATGAACGACTGGAATTGGAGCTCCTTCGTATTGGCGACCTTGAGCGCCGCGAGCCTTCTCTCCTTCACTTCCTTGCAGTGCACACGGACCAAAGATAGCGCCGCGTTGGCTCCACTCCGGGCGGACGACTTCTTCCACTCCTGCACTCGGCTAGGGATCTCATTGAGTCGAGTCATCAGAGACTCGAGGTCGTTCTCCTGCACGACTCCCCTCCAGAGCGCGGTGTCGATCCGGGCCATCACCGCCTTCAGCCGTCCCAGATAGTCCGTGGCAGCAGTAAGACGGGACTCCAGCCTCAAGATATTCATGGCAACCTCATCCTTCACGATGGAATTGGCTGGGTCCAGGCCGGGCTCGACCCGCCCAGTCTCTTCTTCGAAGTTGCGGCAGAATTCTGCACCACAAAAAGCAAGTCGAGTCAGCAAGCAAAACACGGGTCGACCGATCCAACTTAGCCTGAGCCAAAGGGACATACCTTCGAGCACGAGGTACCACTTCTTGGTAAGGTCGCCCAGATAAGCCTCAAGATCGATCCTCTTCTGGAAGAGGGCCTCGTACTTGTCGTTCAGGGCGGTCTTGGCATTCTTCAGCCGAGTCACCTCTTGGTTAGCTGCGTCGAGTGAGCCCTTCAGCCTGGTGATCTCCGCCTCGTGCGTGCCTACGGAGGCCAGCTTCTGCGCCGCCAGTTCTGCCTTCTCTTGAGCCGCCTGCTGCGCTGCCGCCAAGTCGAGATCTTTCTGCTCCAAAGCCGCTTTCAGTTGACCTATGATACGTCCAAAACGTATCTATAATTTCTGCTTGCTCCATGCTTCTTTTGTGTTATATTGCTATGATATTTATGCACTTCCATACACTTTTGATCATATTTGGACTAACCTATTAACTCAGTGCACCACAGTGCCAGTTCCTGTTTTCTGCTGTTTTTCTATTTCAGGTTTCCCCCATATTAAAAGTGCTCCAAAAATTCCGAGAAAAATACAGGAAAAATCAGCATACAGGAAGCTTCTAGTCTAACCAAAGCGGGGCCAGAGGGGAGCCAGGGGTGGCCCAGGCGGCCACCTGGCGCGGCCCCACCCCTGGCCGCGCCAGGGGGGCGCCTGGGGCCCCGGCTCCGCCTCTGGTGACCCCCCTTCGCATATATATTCCTCGCGTCCCGAAACCCTCGAGGACGGAACCCTTTTTCGCGATCTCGCCTCCGTTCCGCCGCCGCAGCACTTCCAAGATCGGGAGCATCAGGAGAACTCTTCCCGGCACCCTGCCGGAGGGGAGAACCACCACCGGGAGCTTCTTCACCACCATGGACGCTTCCCGGATGAGTCGTGAGTAGTCCACCTTGGACCATGGGTCCATGATCAGTAGCTATGTGATGTTCTCCTCCCCTCTTTGTTCTTCATGGTTTAGACCTCGTGAGCTGCCCTACATGATCGAGGCACATATGTAATCTTTATGATGTTGCTCTGGTGAGTTTGCTGGGATCTGATGGATTATGAGATTATGTTCAGATTGTGTGTGAGTAATATATTTGATTCACCTCTTTTATATTTATGTTCTTGAGTAATTCTTGCATGTTCTCCGTTGCTGTTTATTGCTTTGGCCAAGTAGTAGGTAGTAACTCCAAGAGGGAGCGTTATGCTTGATTGTGGGTTCATGCCCCCTGATGACTAGCTTGAGTGACAGAAACATGAGTCTAGGGGATGTGTTGTTGCCACAAGGGAGAAAACAACGGTGCTTGTACTTGCGGGTGCAAGGATTGTTTACTTTACGCAAAGTTCTTTTAATGCAGTTGTCTGTTGCTTTGAGTTTACACTTTGGGTGGGATTCGCAACTTAATACCAGCGAGATGTTCTGGATAGATATCTCAAGGTGGATGATTAGTAGTAGATGCAGATGGATTTCGGTCTACTTGCCTTGGCGTACCGCCCATGCTTTTGAGCCTCTACCTTTCTTTGCAGCATAGTTAGCATTGGTTTGCGCACATAATCCTGTCAATTGCCCAGCTGTAATTTGTTTACCTCGCTTTGCTGTTTTATCGTCTTTTGGGAGAGAGACATCACTAGTGAACATCATGGGACCCCGGTCCATATTACCACCACTGATCACACCCGCTATTTACTTCCTTTCTTTATTTCCTAGTTGCAGTCATACCTATCATTATTATCTCTTGTGTTTGATCCTTTGTAAACAACAAGGCCGGAGGGATTGACAACCTCTCTGTACTCGTTGGGAGCAAAGTTATTTGTATCTGTGTGCAGGTCCTGTCAACCGCTAAGTTTCTGGCGCTATTGACACCTTCTTGTCGACCCTCGGAGTCTCACGGGATTCGATCCTTGGTATCTTTGCCAAGGGAAATTTGCTGCTACGCTACATCTCAAACCTTCCACGTGGGGTAACCAACGAGGGGCGAGAAGCCATCAACCTACCAAATACATCACTGGACAGATGAACATGAGGAGACACAAGGCATATTTATCAAAAGTCAGTCGACAAATGGTTAGCGTCAGTTACCGGCCGCATCGTCATGCGTCTTCTTCAGGTGGTCCCGAGCCAGCTGCAAGTCGAGATTGAGTTGGATCTGCTTCTTCTCAAGGTCTGCAAATTTGGCTCCAAACTCGCAAGATTTCTGCATCAACACAACAAGACAAGATTCTAAGACTACAGTCGAGTCAAACACTCAACCGCAGTCTCGGGGACTATACCTAGTGGGTGCATTGAGCGTGCCCCCACTAGTTCTCACTCGGCCAAGATCAGTCTGGCTCGAGCTAAAAAAACAACAACGGCAAGGAGGAAAAGTTCTATCGTCAGACCATGGCCGACTGCCAGCAGTCGACCACGGTCTCGGGGACTACACCCAGTGGGTGCACTGAGCGTGCCCCCACTGGTTCTCACTCGACCAAGATCAGTCTCGCTCGAGCTCAAGGGAAGCTGAAAGCAAACACATCAAGACTCTCACCAAGTGGGTGTGGCATCATCTTATGAACAAAGCAGCTGATTCATTCAAAACCAAAGACTATTCCAGCGCAGCAAGCCAACCAGTGGAGAAAACAAACCTTGACGTTGGCCCGAAGAGCAGAACTAGCGTCGTAAGCAGCCATGCTGGCCTCATACGCCGCGTTCGTCTTCTCCATCATCAACCCCGCCTGGCAAACGGTTTCTTGAGCTGCACCCACGGGATCCTCCGGGAGGCAATAGGAGGAGAAGAGAACGGATGACGGAGCAGGCGCCGAGTCGACGACCGGAGCAGGCGCTGGGTCGACGGCCGGAGCAGGCGCTGGGTCGACAGCTGGGACAAGCGCTGGGTTGACGGCCCCTCCAGCTGACGAAGCAGGGTGTACGGTCGACACGGGGTCGGCAAAGGAGACCGTGGCTCGGACCGCGTCTTCCTGTTGTTGGGCCTCCGGGCCAGAAGGCACCTTCCGGCCCTTCTTCCCTGTGCGTCGTCGATCCCCTCCCAAGCGCTCCTCATCAACATCATCATCATCTGGGAGCTCTATGACGTGGTGTGGCACTTCAAGACAAACAATAGCAAAGTTCAGTCGACCGTCATCCCTAACCGACGGAAAGTAAGACACGATCTACAACTCGCACCTGCACGGGATGTTGCGGCATCTGCGGTCTCCTCGTCGTCCCAACCCTTGTCAATGTCCATCGAGGTCGTGGAGGCGGCAGCACTGAAGAATCCACTCGAAGATGAGTCGACAAAGACATGGTCGCCCTCCGAAAGGCAGAAAGGAACAAAACTGAATGGTACTTACATGGAGGCAATGGGAACATCCACCTTAATCTTGGGCAGAGCCTTCCGGGGCTTGGCAGTGATAACCTTGGGATGCTTGGGCGCCTTCTCAGATGGGTCGGGAGTGGCCGTGCGAGCGCGCTTGGGCGTTTGGGAGCTAGAGGGACCTGTCCGAGGGCGCACAGCCCCTGGGTCGTGCTTCCCCTTGGACCGCTTCTCATCACGGGGAGGTGACTCAACCTCCTCCCCGCTGTTGTAGTCCTCGCTCTCCTCTTCGGTCTCCTCCTCCGACTTCCACTCGGAAACATCGCCCACGCCCTCCTCGCCCTCCTGGACCAGATCCCCGTTGGGCAGCGAGTACATTTCAGTATAGATCTGCAAAAAAGGAAGATTAGCCAAACATCAGTCGGACTCGTCAAAACAATTACAAGCCAACAACAGGAACACCACTCGGGAGCCGAAGACAAACCTTATCAGGCAGATGGTCTGCGTCGAATGGAAGGAAACCAGCATATTCTTTCAAAACCAAAGACTATTCCAACGCAGCAAGCTAACCAATGGAGAAAACAAACCTGGACGTTGGCCCAAAAAGCAGAACTAGCGTGGTAAGCAGCCAAGCTGGCCTCATACGCCGCCTTCGTCTTCTCCATCATCAACCCCGCCTGGCTAACGGCTTCTTGAGCTGCACCCACGGGATCCTCCGGGAGGCGATAGGAGGAGAAGAGAACGGACGACGGAGCAGGCGCCGAGTCGACGGCCGGGGCAGGCGCTGGGTCGACGGCCGGAGCAGGCGCTGGGTCGACAGCTGAGACAAGCGCTGGGTCGACGGCCCCTCCAGCTGACGAAGCGGGGTGTACGGTCGACACGGGGTCGGCAAAGGAGACCGTGGCTCGGACCGCGTCTTCATGTTGTTGGGCCTCTGGGCTAGAAGACACCTTCCGGCCCTTCTTCCCTGTGCGTCGTCGAACCCCTCCCAAGCGCTCCTCATCAACATCATCATCATCTGGGAGCTCTATGACGTGGTGCGACACTTCAAGACAAACAATAGCGAAGTTCAGTCGACCGTCATCCCTAACCGACGGAAAGTAAGACATGATCTACAACTCGCACCTGCGCGGGATGTTGCGGCATCTGCGGTCTCCTCATCGTCCCGACCCTTGTCAATGTCCATCGAGGTCGTGGAGGCAGTAGCACTGAAGAATCCACTCGAAGATGAGTCGACAAAGACATGGTCGACCTCCGAAAGGCAGAAAGGAACAAAGCTGAATGGTACTTATGTGGAGGCAATGAGAACATCCACCTTAATCTTAGGAAGAGCCTTCCGGGGCTTGGCGGTGATAACCTTGGGATGCTTGGGCGGCTTCTCAGATGGGTCGGGAGTGGCCGTGCGAGCGCTCTTGGGCGTTTGGGAGCTAGAGGGACCTGTCCGAGGGCGCACAGCCGCTGGGTCGTGCTTCCCCTTGGACCGCTTCTCTTCACGGGGAGGTGACTCGGCCTCCTCCCCGCTACTGTAGTCCTCGCTCTCCTCTTCAGTTTCCTCCTCCGACTTCCACTCGGAGACGTCGCCCACGCCATCCTCGCCCTCCTGGACCAGATCCCCGTTGGGCAGCGAGTACATTTCAGTATAGATCTACAAAAAAGGAAGATTATCCAAACATCAGTCGGACTCGTCAAGACAATTACAAGCCAACAACAGGAACACCACTCGGGAGCCGAAGACAAACCTTATCGGGCAGATGGTCTGCGTCGAATGGAAGGAAAGCAGCATATTCTTTCAAAACCAAAGACTATTCCAACGCAGCAAGCTAACCAATGGAGAAAACAAACCTGGACGTTGGCCCGAAGAGCAGAACTAGCGTGGTAAGTAGCCATGCTGGCCTCGTACGCCGCCTTCGTCTTCTCCATCATCATCCCCGCCTGGCGAACGGCTTCTTGAGCTACACCCACGGGATCCTCCGGGAGGCGATAGGAGGAGAAGAGAACGGACGACGGAGCAGGCGCCGAGTCGACGGCCGGAGCAGGCGCTGGGTCGACAGCTGAGACAAGCGCTGGGTCGACGGCCCCTCCAACTGACGAAGCGGGGTGTACGGTCGACACGGGGTCGGCAAAGGAGACCGTGGCTCCGACCGCGTCTTCATGTTGTTGGGCCTCTGGGCCAGAAGACACCTTCCGACCCTTCTTCCCTGTGCGTCGTCGAACCCCTCCCAAGCGCTCCTCATCAACATCATCATCATCTGGGAGTTCTATGACGTGGTGCGGCACTTCAAGACAAACAATAGCGAAGTTCAGTCGACCGTCATCCCTAACCGACGGAAAGTAAGACACGATCTACAACTCGCACCTGCGCGGGATGTTGCGGCATCTGCGGTCTCCTCGTCGTCCCGACCCTTGTCAATGTCCATCGAGGTCGTGGAGGCGGCAGCACTGAAGAATCCACTCGAAGATGAGTCGACAAAGACATGGTCGACCTCCGAAAGGCAGAAAGGAACAAAGCTGAATGGTACTTATGTGGAGGCGATGGGAACATCCACCTTAATCTTAGGCAGAGCCTTCCGGGGCTTGGCGGTGATAACCTTGGGATGCTTGGGCGCCTTCTCAGATGGGTTGGGAGTGGCCGTGCGAGCGCGCTTGGGCGTTTGGGAGCGAGAGGGACCTGTCCGAGGGCGCACAGCCGCTGGGTCGTGCTTCCCCTTGGACCGCTTTTCTTCACGGGGAGGTGACTCGGCCTCCTCCCCGCTACTGTAGTCCTCGCTCTCCTCTTCAGTCTCCTCCTCCAACTTCCACTCGGAGACGTCGCCCACGCCATCCTCGCCCTCCTGGACCAGATCCCCGTTGGGCAGCGAGTACATTTCAGTATAGATCTATAAAAAAGGAAGATTATCCAAACATCAGTCGGACTCGTCAAGACAATTACAAGCCAACAGCAGGAACACCACTCGGGAGCCGAAGACAAACCTTATCGGGCAGATTGTCTCCGTCGAATGGAAGGACCCTCCCGGACCCCCTGGGGTTTTCTTTGTTCCCCGTGACACACTTCAGGCACTGCACCACGTACTTCACGTCGGCCGCCTCCGGGTGGACTCGCGACGAGTCGTCGGTGCCGGAGTACAACCACATCGGGTGGTCCCGAGCCTGGAGCGGCTGGATCCTCCGCGTGAGGTACACCTCTAGCAGATCCAACCCTGTTACTCCCTCGCGGACCAACTGGATGACCCGTTCCACCAACATGTTCACTTCGGCCCTCTCGGCTTTACCCATTATCATTGAAGGAGGCTGGCTGGCTCGACCAAGAGAGAAAGGAGGGAGACCAGTCGACTGACCCGGGGTCGGACTGTCCTTGCAGTAGAACCAAGTCGACTGCCAGCCCCGAATCGACTCCGGAACGATCATAGCGGGAAAAGCACTCCTATTCCTAAGTTGGATGCCGAGCCCGCCGCATGCCTGGAGGACGTGCGTCTTATCGTCACTCGGGTTCGCCTTCTTGACGGTTTGCGAGCGGCAAGTAAAGATGTGCTTGAACAAACCCCAGTGCGGCCGACAGCCGAGGAAGTTCTCGCACATGGAGATGAACGCGGCAAGGAAAGCGATAGAATTGGGCGTGAAGTAATGCAGCTGGGCGCCGAAGAATATCAAGAAAGCACGAAAAAAGTGGTATGGAGGCATGGAGAAACCTCGGTCGACGTGGGTCGCGTGAAGGATGCACTCAACCTCCCTCGGCCGGGGCTCGAGCTCACCCTCCGACACCCGCCAGGAGCCGTGAGCGACTAGTCCCTCCTCCTCCAACTCCTCCAGATCCTCCGCTGTGATGGTGGAACGGATCCAATCCCCCTGGATCCAACCAGGAGGGAGCCCGGACCTCGACGACGATCCGCTACGACCGGACCGCCTCCCCTTCCCTGTCGCCACCTTCTTCGAACGCTCCATCGCCGCAGTCTTGTCCTTGCCCATGGCACGCGAGCCTGCGGTTGCTGTGGAGAAAAGCAAGGAGGAGCAGAGGGACGGCGGAGAGGCAGGGGTGAAAGAACAAGGAATGGGCGCACAGTGCCCCCGCTTCGGGCTCGGCGCACACTTATAGCGGCCGGGTCGAGTGGCTGACCGGTGGCCCCGAGCGATCATCAAATCCTGCAACCGGCGCAGACGCGATACGTGGCGAAAAAGGTGGCGCGAGTATCGAGGCATCTCGAGCATATCCGCTCGATTGCTGCGGCACGTCCCGCCCCGCGCACTTCCCCAAATTTCGAAACCCCGTGGAATCCGGCGACCGAAGAGCAACCAACCCCGCCGAAAACTGCGCGTGCCAACGGCACCCGATGCCTAGAGCGAAGTTCAGTTGACGGAAGACGCAACCAACGCACTCGACGGTTCCAGAATCGATCAATGCGACCAAGACGAGATTGAGGAGGACAGCTTAGATCGCGAGCTCTGAGAAGACTACCCCAGGAGGCGTCGAACCAGAACCGGAGCTTTCCTCAGCACTCTCTCCTGCTCAAGCCTCAATCCATTCGGGGGCTACTGATGAGGTGATAGGCCTAGGGTAGGGTCACGGACCTGTCCAAGGTGCCCCACCCAAGGTCATTACCCCAGAAGATCAAAAGACAAAACCTATGATTACAAAGACAGACGACTGAGATGGCCCAAGAGGACATCCCACTCGACTGGACATCACCCACAAGATGACTCAACCCCACTCGACCAATCCAAGGCACTCGACCCCCGAAGGTCAAAGGTCCCTTAGGACAATAACGGTCTGGTACTTACTCGCCATAGTGAATGCCTTTATTACCCTTTACTGTAGACGTTATCAGTAACGCCTGCCTTAATGTACATTGAACCCTTGGTAACGTGGAGCATGGTTGGGGTCCTGACACACTATATAAGCCACCCCCTCCTCCTGTACAAGGGTTCGCATCCCTGTAACTCACATATACACATATCAGTCGACCGCCTCCGGGCACCGAGACGTAGGGATGTTACTTCCTCCGAGAAGGGCCCGAACTCGTAAAACACCTCGTGTACAACTTCACCATAGCTAGAGCCTTGCCTCCTCATTCGTACCCCCTACTCGTACTGTCAGGCTTAGAACCACGACAGTAAGCCAGTTCCCGGGAAGAAGCCAAATAATGGACCCAAGCCTGAGACTGAGTGCTTTTATTGCAAGGGAACGGGTCACTGGAAGCGGAACGGTCCCAAATACTTAGCAGATAAGAAAGCCCGCAACGTCAAAGGTATATGTGATATACAAGTTATTGATGTGTACCTTACCAGCGCTCGTAGTAGCTCCTTGGTATTTGATACCGGTGCAGTTGCTCACATTTGTAACTCAGAGCAGGAGCTACAGAATAAACGAAGACTCGCGAAGGACGAGGTGACGATGCGCGTCGGGAATGGTTCCAAGGTTGATGTGATCGCCGTCGGCATGTTACCTCTGCATCTACCTTCGGGATTAGTTTTAAACCTCAATAATTGTTATTTAGTACCAGCTTTGAGCATGAACATTGTATCTGGATCTCGTTTAATGCGAGATGGCTACTCATTTAAATCCGAGAATAATGGTTGTTCTATTTATATGAGAGAAATGTTTTATGGTCATGCCCCGCAGGTCAATGGTTTATTCTTATTGAATAGCGAATGTGATGTTACACATATTCATAGTGTGAATGCCAAAAGATGTAAGGTTGATAATGATAGTCCCACATACTTGTGGCACTGTCATATTGGTGTCAAACGTATGAAGAAGCTCATTGTAGATGGATTTTTGGAGTCTCTTAATTATGAATCATTTGACACGTGCGAACCATGCCTCTTGGGCAAGATGACCAAGACTCCGTTCTCCGGAACAATGGAGCGAGCAACCAACTTGTTGGAAATCATACATACCGATGTGTGCGGTCCAATGAGTGTTGAAGCTCGCGGTGGCTACCGTTATGTTCTCACCCTCATTGATGACTTAAGTAGATATGGGTATGTCTACTTGATGAAACACAAGTATGAGACCTTTGAAAAGTTCAAGGAATTTCAGAATGAGGTTGAGAATCAACATGATAGAAAAATAAAGTTCTTACGATCAGATCATGGAGGAGAGTATTTAAGTCACGAATTTGGCACGCACCTAAGGAAATGTGGAATTGTTTCACAGTTAACGCCGCCTGGAACACCTCAGCGTAACGATGTGTCCGAACGTCATAATCATACTCTGTTGGACATGGCGTGATCTATGATGTCTCTTTCCGACTTACCGCTATCATTTTGGGGTTATGCTTTAGAGACTGCCGCATTCACTTTAAACAGGGCACCGTCTAAATCCGTTGAGACGACACCGTATGAACTATGGTTTGTTAAGAAACCTAAGTTGTCGTTTCTAAAAGTTTGGGGATGCGATGCTTATGTCAAGAAACTTCAACCTGAAAAGCTCGAACCCAAATCAGAAAAATGCGTCTTCATAGGATACCCTAAGGAAACTATTGGGTATACCTTCTACCTCAGATCCGAAGGCAAGGTCTTTGATGCCAAGAATGAATCCTTTCTGGAGAACGAGTTTCTCTCGCAAGAAGTAAGTGGGAGGAAAGTGGAACTTGATGAGGTGACTGTCGCCCCTCTCGAACCGGAAAGTAGCACAGCGCGGGAAGATGTTTTTGTGGTGTCTGCACCGACTAGAGAGGAAGTCAATGATAATGATCATGGAACTTCGGACCAAGTTACTGTTGAGCTTCGTAGGTCCACAAGGACACGTTCCGCACCAGAGTGGTACGGCAACCCTGTCCTGGAAATCATGTTGTTAGACAACGGTGAACCTTCGAACTATGAAAAAGCGATAGTGGGCCCGGATTCCAACAAATGGCTTGAAGCCATGAAATCCGAGATAGGATCCATGTATGATAACAAAGTATGGACTTTGGTTGATTTGCTCGATGATCGGCAAGCCATAGAAAATAAATAGATATTTAAGAAGAAAACCGCCGTGGATGGAAATGTGACCATCTATAAGGCTCGGCGTGTCGCTAAAGGTTATCAACAAGTTCAAGGAATTGACTACGATGAGACTTTCTCTCCCGTAGCGATGCCGAAGTCCGTCCGAATCATGTTAGCAATTGCCGCATTATATGATTATGAGATATGGCAAATGGGCGTCAAAACGGCATTCCTTAATGGCTTCCTTAAGGAAGAACTGTATATGATGTAGTCGGAAGGTTTTGTCTATCCTAAGAATGCTAACAAGGTATGCAAGCTCCAGTGCTCCATCTATGGGTTGGTGCAAGCATCTCAGAGTTGGAACATTCGCTTTGATGAGGTGACCAAAGCGTTTGGGTTTATACAGACTTGGGGATAAGCCTGTATTTACAAGAAAGTGAGTGGGAGCTCTGTAGCATTTCTCATATTATATGTGGATGACATATTGCTGATGGGTTATGATGTAGAATTCTTGGAAAGCATTAAGGCCTCCTTGTTATAAATGTTTTTCAATGAAGGATCTTGGAGAAGCTGCTTACATATTAGGCATCAAGATCTATAGAGATAGATCAATACGCCTCATTGGTCTTTCACAAAGCACATACCTTGACAAGATATTGAAGAAGTTCAATATGGATCAGTCCAAGAAAGGGTTCTTGCCTGTATTGCAAGGTATGAGATTGAGCATGGCTCAATGCCCGAACTCGGCAGATGATAGAGAAAATATGAGTGTCATCCCATATGCCTCAACCATAGGTTCTATTATGTATGCCATGATGTGTACCAGACCTGATGTGAACCTTGCCATAAGTTTGGTGGGAAGGTACCAAAGTAATCCCGGAATGGAACACTGGACAGCGGTCAAGAACATCCTGAAGTACCTGAAAAGGACAAAGGATATGTTTCTCGTTTATGGAGGTGACGAAGAGCTCGTCGTAAAGGGTTACGTCGATGCTAGCTTCGACACAGATCTGGATGACTCCAAGTCTCAAACTGGTTACGTGTATATTTTTAATGGCGGGGCAGTCAGCTGGTGCAGTTGCAAGCAAAGCGTCGTGGCGGCATCTACATGTGAAGCAGAGTACATAGCTGCTTCCGAAGCAGCGCGGGAAGGAGTCTGGATGAAGGAGTTCATCACCGACCTAGTAGTTATTCCAAGCGCGTCGGGCCCGATGACTCTCTTCCGTGACAACACTGGAGCTATTGCCATTTCCAAAGAGCCCGGCTTTCACAAGAAGACCAAGCACATCAAGCGTCGTTTCAACTCCATCCGAAATTATATTCAATATGGAGACATAGATATTTGTAAAGTGCATACGGATCTGAATGTCGCAGATCCGTTGACTAAACCTCGTCCACGAGCAAAACATGATCAACACCAGAACTCTATGGGTGTTCGATTCATCACAATGTAACTAGATTATTGACTCTAGTGCGAGTGGGAGACTGTTGGAAATATGCCCTAGAGGCAATAATAAAATGGTTATTATTATATTTCCTTGTTCATGATAATTGTCTATTGTTCATGCTTTAAATGTATTATCCGGAAATCGTAATGCATGTGTGAATACATAGACCACAAGATGTCCCTAATGAGCCTCTAGTTGACTAGCTCGTTGATCAATAGATGGTTACGGTTTCCTAACCATGGACATTGGATGTCATTGATAACGGGATCGCATCATTAGGAGAATGATGTGATGGAGAAGACCCAATCCTAAGCCTAGCACAAGATCGTGTAGTTCGTATGCTAAAGCTTTTCCAATGTCAAGTATCATTTCCTTAGACCATGAGATTGTGCAACTCCCGTA
Source organism: Secale cereale (assembly GCA_902687465.1). Taxonomy (NCBI): domain Eukaryota; kingdom Viridiplantae; phylum Streptophyta; class Magnoliopsida; order Poales; family Poaceae; genus Secale; species Secale cereale. The sequence goes on along the minus strand of LR738711.1, from coordinate 157,648,882 downwards.
TACCGTAGGAGTACTTTGGGTGTGCCAAACGTCACAACGTAACTGGGTGGCTATAACGGTACACTACGGGTATCCCCGAAAGTATCTGTTGGCACGAATCGAGACTGGGATTTGTCACTCCGTATGACGGAGAGGTATCTCTGGGCCCACTCGGTAAGACATCATCGTAATGAGCTCAATGTGACTAAGGGGTTGGTCACGGGATGATGTGTTACGGAACGAGTAAAGAGACTTGACGTAACGAGATTGAACAGGGTATCAGTATACCGACAATCGAATCTCAGGCAAGTACTGTACCGGTAAACAAAGGGAATTGTATACGGGATTGATTGAATCCCCGACATCGTGGTTCATCCGATGAGATCATCATGGAACATGTGGGAGCCAATATGGGTATCCATATCCCTCTATTGGTTATTGGCCGGAGAGGTATCTCGGTCATATCCGCATGGTTCCCGAACCCGTAGGGTTTACACACTTAAGGTTCAGTGACGCTAGAGTTGTTATGGGAATAGTATGTGGTTACCGAAGGTTGTCCGGAGGCGAAGATCAATATATTGGACGAAGGGTATTGGAGTCCGGAATTGTTCCGGGGGTACCGGGTGACGACCAGCGTGTCCGAAAGTGGTTTCGGAGGCCCCGGCAAGCGTTGGGGGGGGGCTTATGAGCCAAGGGGAGGGGGCACATCAGCCCACTAAGGGGCTAAGCGCCCCTCCCACCCCATCTCACGTAACCTGGAGAGGTGGGGGCGCCTTCCCTAGGGCAGCCGCCCCTCCCGGCTTGGGGGGCAAATTTCTAAGGGGTGGGGGCGCCCAAACCCATCTAGGGTTTCTCCTGTGGCCACCACCCCTCCCCTAGGGAAACCCTAGGGCGCCTCCTCCTCCCCCCTTCCCCCTATATATAGTGAGGGGGAGAGAGGGCAGCCGCACCCCCATCCATGGCGCAGCCCTCTTCCCCTCCCAACTCCTCCTCTTCCTCAGTAGAGCTTGGTGAAGCCCTGCCGGAGAACTGCAAGCTCCACCACCACGCTGTCGTGCTGCCGGAGCTCTTCCCCAACTTATCCTCCCCCCTTGTTGGATCAAGAAGGAGGAGACGTCCCCAGGCTATACGTGTGTTGAACGCGAAGGCGCTGTTGTTCGGCGCTTAGATCGGAATCGACCGCGATCTGAATCGATGCGTGTACGACTCCACCAATCGCGTTCTTGTAACACTTCCGCATCGCGATCTTCAATGGTATGAAGATGCACTCCCTCCCCCTCGTTGCTAGTAAACTCCATAGATGGATCTTGGTGATGCATAGGAATTTTTTTGTTTTTCTGCAACGATCCCCAACATTATCTAGTATTTCTGTTAATAAAATCCTTTGGTAAATTGCTCACTTTTCCAACAATCCAAAAACCTTATTATAGGCAATTTACCCCAAGTGGTTTTGCTGCTTCCATGAGACCTCCTGTGTTTGAGGGTATCCACTATAAGAGGTGGCGCGTGAGAGCTGTTCTGTGGTTTCAAACCATGAGCTGCTATGAAGCCACTCTTGGCAAACCTGAAGGAGATTATGATGCTCAACAGGAACAAGCTTTTCTGAAAATGGATACCCTGTTTAGGGCTGCTCTCTTGAGTGTTCTTAGTGAGAACATAGTTGATGCTTATGCGTCAATTGATAATGGAAAAGATATGTGGGACACACTCAATGCCAAGTTTGGGGTCTCGGATGTCGGCACTGAGTTGTACATCATGGAGCAATTCTATGATTACAGGATAACTGAAGAGCACTCCGTGGTTGAGCAAGCTCATGAGATACAGTCATTTGCTAGAGAACTTGAGCACTTCAATTGCATGCTGCCGGACAAGTTTGTTGCCGGGGGTATCATCACTAAGCTTCCTCCTTTGTGGAGGAACTTTGCTACCTTACTGAAGCATAAGAGGCATGAGTTTTCCGTTCTGGACCTCATTGGTACTCTTGATGTGGAAGAAAAGGCTAGAGCAAAGGAGCCATGTGCTCGAGGTATTGAGGGAAGATCTAGTGCCAATTTGGTACAGAAGAAAAACTTCCAGTCCCACAAGTTCAAGAACAAGGGAAAGTTTGATGGTAAAGCAAAGCTTGATGGGAAGAATAAGGTTGTACAACACACGAACTTCAAGAAGAAGAATGACAAGAAGAAAGGTGTTTGTCATGTGTGTGGAGATCCTTTTCGTTGGGCTCCTAGTTGCCCTAATCGCTATGACAAGCGTCATCTTGGAAAAGGCGGCAAGACCGCTCATGTTGTCATTGGACACACTGACATGAAGGATGATGAGTATGGTATATTTCCCACTATTCTTTCAGTATTTCATTCTCCTGATTGGTTGATTGACACGGGTGCTAATGTACATGTATGCGGTGATGTTTCCATGTTTTTGTCTTATCAGACCGCAGGGACTTCAACCGTGCTGATGGGCAACGGTTCAAGTGCTTCTGTTGGTGGTGTTGGCACGGTCGATCTGAAGTTTACTTTGGGGAAGATCGTGCGGCTGAAGAACGTGCATTATGTCCCCTCCGTCAATAAGAATTTTGTTAGCGGATCTCTGTTATGTAGAGATGGCTACAAGCTTGTCTTTGAGTCGAATAAATTTGTAATATCCAAGTATGGAACGTTTGTGGGCAAAGGCTATGTGTCAGGAGGCCTGTTTCGTTTATCCTTGTTAGATGTTTGCAATAAAGTTGTTAATCATGTTTGCAACAATAGTGAATCAAATGTGTGGCATTCACGTCTGTGTCATGTTAACTTTGGTTGCATGTCGCGACTAGCCAAATTAAAATTAATCCCTAGTTTCACCACCATCAAGGGATCTAAGTGTCAAGTTTGTGTGCAAGCTAAGCAACCTCGTAAGTCTCACACGACTGCGGAAACGAGAAATCTTGCACCACTAGAGCTCATACATTCCGATCTATGTGAAATGAATGGTGTTTTGACAAAATGTGGAAAGAAATATTTCATGACGTTAATTGATGACTCCATTAGATACTGTCATGTGTATCTTCTGAAATCTAAGGATGAGGCTTTGAATTTTTTCAAGATCTATAAAGCTGAAGTGGAAAACCAACTTGATTGTAAGATCAAGAGGCTTAGGTCCGGCCGTGGTGGAGAGTATTTTTCCAATGAATTTGATGATTTTTTGTGTGGAACATGGTATAATCCATGAGAGGACGCCTCCCTATTCACCTCAGTCAAATGGGGTGGCTGAAAGAAAGAACCGTACTCAAACTGATTTGGTTAACGCCATGTTCGACACATCGGGTCTATCCAAGGCATGGTGGGGGAGGCGATATTGACTGCATGTCATGTCCTAAACCGAGTTCCCACAAAGAACGAAGAGATAACTCCATTCGAGGAATGGGAGAAGAAAAGGTTAAAACTCTTTTATCTGCGAACCTAGGGTTGTTTGGCGAAAGTCAATGCGCCAATCTCAAAGAAACGCAAACTTGGGCCAAAGACTGTGGATTGTGTTTTCCTGGGACATGCTTTTCGTAGTATTGGATATAGATTCTTGGTTGTAAAATCTGAGGTATCTGACATGCATGTCGGTACAATAATGGAGTAAAATGATGCGACTTTCTTTGAAGATATCTTTCCCATGAAGGATATGACTACCTCATCTACTCAAGAGATGCCTAGTTCATCAAATCAAGAATCAGTTACAATTACTGAACCTACCATTTCGATGGAACACTTCGACAAACCCATGGAGGAAAACAATGAAGCTCCAACTAGGAGCAAGAAACAGAGGACTGCAAAGTCCTTTGGTGATGATTTTATTGTCTATCTAATAGATGACACTCCCAGGTCTATTTCAGAAGCCTATGCATCTGAAGATGCTGACTACTGGAAGGAAGCGGTTCGTAGTGAGATGGATTCCATCTTGGCGAATGAAACTCGGGAGATTACTGATCGTCCCTATGGGTGCAAATGGGTATTCAGGAAGAAGCTTAGGCATGATGGTACTATCGAAAAGTACAAGGCACGACTCGTTGCTAAGGGTTATACCCAAAAGGAAGGTGAAGACTTCTTTGATACTTACTCACTTGTGGCGCGATTGACCACTATTCGACTTCTACTTTCACTAGCCGGCTCACATGGTCTTCTCGTTCATCAAATGGATGTTAAGACTGCTTTCCTAAATGAAGAGTTGGATGAGGAAATATATATGGAACAACCAGATGGGTTTGTAATAGATGGTCAGGAAGGAAAAGTGTGCAACTTGCTAAAGTCTTTGTATGGACTCAAGCAAGCACCGAAGCAGTGGCATGAGAAGTTTGAAAGAAATTTAACAGCTGCAGCCTTTGTTGTAAACGAAGCTGACAACTGTGCATACTATTGCCATGGTGGGGGCGAGGGAGTTATCCTTTGCTTGTATGTTGATGACATACTTATTTTCGTAACAAATTTGAATGTTATTAAGGAGGTCAAGGATTTCCTATCTCGTTGTTTTGAGATGAAGGATTTAGGAGTGGATGATGTCATTCTGAACATCAAGTTGTTGAGAGACGATGATGGTGGGATTACTTTGCTTCAATCTCACTATGTGGAAAAGATCTTGAGTCGCTTTGGCTATAGTGACTGCAAGACCACTCTGACACCATATGATGCCAGCGTGCTACTTCGAAAGAATCGAAGAATTGCTAGAGATCAATTGAAATATTCTCATATTATTGGCTCGCTTATGTACTTAGCAAGTGCTACAAGATCTGACATCTCTTTTTCTGTTAGCAAACTGAGTCGATTTGTCTCAAAACCAGGAGATGTGCATTGGAAAGCTCTAGAGAGAGTTTTGCGTTATTTGAAAGGCACTACAAATTATGGAATTCACTATGCCGGGAACCCAAAGGTGCTTGAAGGGTATAGTGACTCCAACTGGATCTCATATGCTGATGAGATAAATGCCACGAGCGGATATGTATTCACTCATGGAGGTGGCGCTGTTTCTTGGAAGTCTTGCAAGCAGACCATCTTAACGAGGTCAACAATGGAAGCAGAGCTCACAACACTAGATACAGCTACGTCGAAGCGGGTTGGCTTCGTCGGTTCTTAAATGACTTGCCGGTAGTGGAGAAACCTGTACCGGTTATCCTTATGAACTGCGACAATCAAACTATGATCGCGAAAGTGAGCAGCTCAAAGGATAACATGAAGTCATCGAGACACGTTCATAGAAGGTTAAAGTCTGTCAGGAAAATGAAAAACTCTGGAGTAATTGCATTGGATTATATCCAAACGTCTAAAAATCTGGTAGATCCTCTTACTAAGGGTCTATCACGAAATGTGATAGATAATGCATCGAGGGATATGGGTATGAGACCCACAATATGAGTTGCTCACAGTGGTAACCTAGTCTATGTGATAGGAGATCCCGTGAATTAGATGTGGAAGACAAGTTGTTGGTTAACTGAGAGGAGAGTATCCTTACTATTAATACCACTACATAAAGATGCAATACTCTTCTAAATCTGCATGGCAGGTTGATGTATATCTTAATGTGTTCCAAGTGGCTCATGTAAGCAGAGATGTTGTCCTGCAGAACATCTTTTGAAGAACACACCTATATGAGTGTGATTGTGAAACGTCACAATTTATGAGAGTAGGGTTCTCTCTAGTAAACTCATGAAGGTCACGGAGTATGACGCATAAGCTCCACCCGCGGGGAAGACCCACGGTAGTCAAGTATCGGTCAAGGCTTTGTGTAAAGCTAGATTCGCAGAAAACTTGCAGTTCAAGGCCCAGTCCACTGTTCAAGTTGCTTACTAGTGTAACATAGAGTTCTAGGTGGAAGTTCAACTTAACAGTCTCCACTGCAGTACCGGTATATAAAAACAGTGTTTTGGAACCAAAGGCAAATTTTGTGTGCCTCTGGGATCTGGTGGGGGATTGCTGGAATTTTGTCTTATGGGCCAGATAGCCCAATATTAATTTCAGAAATTCCTAATAAATCCTAGAGGCCCACTTAGCCCATTCGTGCAAGGCAAGGGGCACTACTAAAGTTTAGTCCCACATTGCTAGTTTAGAGGGAGTTGGACCTCTTTATAATGGAGGCTCTTTCTCCACTTGTACGAGCATGAGAACAAGAGGGACATCCACGCGCGCTCCTCCTCCGTCGCCCGCATCGTCACGCCTCGCCTCGTCACGACGCATCGCGGGTTGCGGGAATGAGCCGAGCCGATGTCTAATTTTTGCCACGCACGACGGGTATACGAAAGGTCAGTCAGAAGCTGAAAGTTTTGTTGTAGTGGACATTGAACATGAACATAGCACCCTTCGGTTGCTGTCTGTTCATTTCATCTCCCTCGTTCTCTTCAGTTCCCGGCGCAGCCTCTCCCTCCTTCTCTTGCGCCTATAAAAGGGAGGTCGCTCCTCCCAGAGAGACGCACCACAACTACTCCTTCCTCTCTCCATCGGTTCCATTCTCTATGTTGCCTGTTGTCTTCCTCATCCCGGCTTGCGTCGTGCACTGCAGGTCAGGACAGTAGGCCTCCAAAACCACACCTTTTGAGTCCTGTACGGGAGAAGGGTGATAAGGTTTTTGGGGAGCGCTCAGCGCGACTACTGGCTGATTCATCACGGACGATCCGGTCGCCGACGACTACTTCCCCGATGACGACTTCTTCCCCGACGTCGAATACCTCTTCGATGACATGGACGGCGAGGACACCGCACCCAAGACCGGGGATTCTGCCGCTACTTCGTATGTCTCCATGATCTCTCTATTTAAGATCATGCAACAGTTTCTTGCTCTAGTTTATCTTGTTCTATTCTTTGTTCCGTATGTGTTCTTGCTCTTTCTGTTAGAAATCATGTCACAGTTCTTTGTTCTAGTGTTTGCTCTAAATATGTTAGGTTCTAGTTCATATATGCAACTAGTTCTACTGTCTGTTCTAGATATATTTAGTTATAGTTCATATATGAAGATGCTATTTACCTTCTCTTTGTTAGATCGCATGACTCCCTCTGTTACTGCTATATTAGTCATGCTTTATGTAGTATTTCTGTTAATAGAATCCTTCGGTAAATTGCTCATTTTTTCAACAGATCCATCTATGTTAACAAAGCCCATGATATATCAAGATCGTGACATCTCGAGATCGCGTGAGAGAGAGATTAAACACATAGCTACATGTACAAACCCTCAGCCCCGAGGGTGCACTACTCCCTCCTCATCATAGTGGCCGCCGGGATGATGAAGATGGCCACCGGTGATGGTTTCCCCCTCCGGCGGAGTGCCAGAAAGGGATCTAGATTGGATCTCGTGGACTACAGAGCCTTGCGGCAGCGGAACTTCTGATCTAGGTTCACCCTGAAGGGTTTCAGAATATTTGCGAATTTATAGGGTGAAGAAGGGGTGCGGGAGGCCACCGAGGTGGGCACAACCCACCTGGGCGCGACTGGGTGGGTTGTGCCCCCTTCGGGCACCCCCCGGGTGCTGCTCTGGCCCATCCTGGGTGTTCTGGTCCATAAAAAATCTCCAAAAAGTTTCGCGGTGTTTGCATTCCGTTTGATATTGATTTCCTGTGATGTAAAAAACAAGCAAAAAATAGCTACTGGCACTGGGCCTAACCTATTGACCCAAAAATGATATGAAGTTGCTATAAAATGATTGTAAAACATCCAAGAATGATAATATAACAGCATGTGAAAGAACATGCGGTGCCCCCATGTTTGGTTTTGATAATTGATAGCAATCTCTATGGACTAATGGTTGCCTTGAGTTATATTTGAAGGGTTTGTCCATAGGCTTTTCTTGGAGTCCATGTGTTGGTTTCAAGGAGAGTTTGTGATGGCCAAGGTGCTATTCAGGAATTATCCAAAGATTGGTCTTGTGAGTGTTGAGCTTATTGCAAGCATGTCTTGAAGAAGAAGAGTGTGTGATCATTCATGTTTACCTTCAAGACATCATCCAAATGAAGAGAGTTGGAAAGATTCAAGGTTGATCAAGACTAAGTCAAAGAGTGAATCAAGTTGATCAACACACAAAGCATAGAAGATGTACCAAGAGGGATCAAGCGATCCCATGGTATGGTAAGCATTGTCAATTATGCTTTGTGTACTAACCCATGGTCTTCGTGAGAGTTCTTTGTGGGGTTAGGTTGCGGTGTGCAAGTTCAAGTAGGATCATCACAAGGAGATCATATGCTTGAAGCTTGCCATCCATTTTGGTGGCAATTGACTTGTGAAGATGTGCCGAAGAATGGCTCACCCATAGTGGAGTATGGGGGAGCAATCTACTAGTCTTCACTAAGCCAACACAATCAAGAAATGTGGTCCAGCTTGAGGGAGTCAAGATCTTCATCATCCAGCTCAAGTGGACTCTAAGAAAGGCAAAGGTTTGCCCTTGATGGGTTTTCTATTTTACCGGTCTCATGGTGGTAGTTGGGAGACCGGGTTATAGGATCGATTGTCGTACTATCAAGGGGGGCTCTCGATGGGTAGCTTGATTGTATCGTTCGTAGAGAGCTCAAACCATTGCATCCTTCCATCATCTTTATTGGTTCTTGTTTGGTTCTTCTCCTTGTGAGATTTGGAGCTTATGGTCATCTTGTTGACAAGCTTGAGTTCATCGAAAACGGAGTTCACTCATGCATCTTCTATAATGTTTTTGATGTTGGAGGTTATGTTGGTTCTTCTCTGATGGAGGGTTCTCTCCTCTATGTCCTAGGCATACCTCCCAGCCTCTTCTTACTATAAACAGTCGTTGTTTTTATGCTACACGTCTTCCTCTATCCAACAAGCTTGAGTTTGCTTAATTCGGAGCTCATTTGCAGAAGTTATGCCAGTTCTGGTTTTATTGCATCCTTCTGTGTCTTTAGCTGCGATATGAAGGCGGCCAAGTGCTAAAGCCTTAGTGGTGTGCGGTAGTACCGCTCAAGGGAGCGGTAGTACCGTAGGAGCCAGCGGTAGTACCGCTCCTAGTGAGCGGTAGTACCGCTGCCCCCAGCCCTGACGCAAACGCATGCGAAAGTAGGCGCGGATGTAATTTTTTACATCCGCCCTCATGCAGTAGTATCGCGACTCCTGTCCGGTACTACCGTGCCGGACTTTCGCCAGCTCCAACCTCAGCGGAAGTAGGCACGGATGTAATTTATTACTTTCGTGCATTTCCAGCACTAGTTGATGACTGCCTTATGGTAGTACTGTAAGGACGTGCGGTAGTACCGCTCGTTGCCCTGTGCAACAGGCCCTCATCTGGTCACTGCCGCGTGAGCGGTAGTACCGCGCCACCTTGCGGTAGTACCGCAAGTTTGGTGCGGTAGTACCGCGTCACACGGGCCGAGAGAGGGGATAACGGTTGGATTCTTTCCTCTCCTATAAAAGGGGGTCTTCTTCCCCATTGAACCCAATCCTTTGAGCTCATGTTCTTCCCCCATTGTTGACCTTCTTCGAGCTTTCTATCTCTCAATCCCTCCATGGATTCTTGCTAGTTTTGGGGGGAAAGAGAGACGAGATCTAGATCCACATTTCCACCAATCACTTTCTCCTCTTTGTGAGGGGAACCCTTTGGATCTAGTTATTGGAGTTCTTCGTGTTCTCTTCTCCGTTCTTCCGCTCATTTCCCTCCCTAGCATTAGTTTTGATGCTACTCGTCTTCCTCCATCCAACAAGCTTGAGTTTGCTCAATTCGGAGCTCATATGAAGAAGTTATGGCAGTTCTGTTTTTCTCCCTATGGTAGTACTGCGGTCGGTAGCAGTAGTACCGCTTGTAGCATCAAGCGGTAGTATCGCTCCAGTGCCGCTCTACTACCGCCTCGATTTTGGGTCTTGCACTTTTCGTGTCAGGTTCAGCAGTAGTTGCACGGCAATAAGGCACGGTAGTACCGCCTATAAGCGGTAGTACCGCCCCGGTCGGGTGGTAGTACCGGTACAACCTTACTGCCACCGTACTCTGCTCTGTCCTGCCTCCTTTGGTCCCGTGTTCTGCTTCCCCAGTGGTAGTACCGCTAGGGTGAGCGGTAGTACCGCTTATAAGCGGCACTACCGCCCCAAGGTTCATGTTGTTGCTCCATTTTCCTGCTTCTACGTGCATGTAATAAGAGCAATTACTTTCCGAACAATAACAGACGAAGCATTAAACATGGTATAGTTCACGTGCAAGCCCGCCATTCCAAGTTCAACTTCCACATCAAACTCATGTTCACAGATATCTCCACATTCATACATAATGTCCACAACCATGATTCACTTCAAAGCCAAAAAAAATTGAGGAGAGTTATGAATAAAGAAAAACCTCTAGTTCCTGCTACCAGTGCGAGCACAACAAGTCAAGACTATGCGTAATTAATTATATTTTGGTCATTTTTTGTGTTCTAAAATGCCGGTCGGCTCGCGGAAGGACGTGTTGCCGGCACACCCGCGGATTCAATAAAGGCAGGTGGGGCGGTCTAAAGCCGGTTGCATGCGGCGAGGAGGCGTGTTCAGCCGGGCCTGCAACGAGTGGGGCCCTCTTGGCCGGCGCGCCGGTTCAATGCCTGCGCTATGAGAGGTCGCGTTCGTGTCAGAGCAATCACTCTCTCCAGTCCTTTTTTGTTTGCGTATAACAAAATCTCGTTTTCCATTCACATTTTACAAGTAAAATTCGTGGACAAACTTTGACCCAAAATAGGATGGGGACTAGTAAACCAGAACGGAGGTAGTAGTTTTTTTCTAATCAAAGAAGAGTTTCCCCCTTCCGATTTTCATTACTAAAAACCAACATCTGAATCTAAACATAGTATTTTCCCTAGAACTACCATGTTCAACATCTTGCAACATAAACCCATACAACCATACGCCAAGGAGGTACGTAGTACTATGAATTCCATTTTCATTCCATACCAATCGTTCTAAAAACTACTTAGTACTTATAACGCGCCATTGAAAATCGGAACTCTTAACCCCGCAATAAAATGATATTTTAAACGTGGCTACTCGATCTATGGCAACTGGCGAGCCACCGCCTCCAAGTCGTTCACCTGTGGTCCCGACCATCAACTCCTACGGATCAAATTATCACGCGAGCTGACTATTCCTACAAAGGTGCGCTCCACCACGTACCTGGTACCCGCGAATGCAGCAATCGTGCACCTAGGGTTTATTTGTTAACGTTGCCTTTACGTAACGCTCGTGTGTGCGAGACAGCGAGAGACCGACTGCGTGTGTGCGCCTCTTCTCTTCGTATATCTACTCCACCATTTGTCTGGTGTCCAAAAAATTATACTAATAACTACTAGCAACGTGCCAATGCATTGCCACACGATCTGAGTAGATTAATACATATTCACTGATTTGATAGAAAAAAAAGTCTAGTTTTGAAATACGTATATCACTAAAAAATTGTTATGTTTCACTCAAAATATATTCCTTTGGTGGTTTTGATGAGATAAGGGAGGAATGTTGTTGGTTTCAAGATTCGAGAAGTGGTATATGTCTAATTTCTACTCTTACTAGCAAGATGCCCATGCGTTGCACGGAACATCAAGATCTTGTGGGAGAAAAGGATGAACGAGGGAAGGCCTTATCTACAAATGTGGAGAGGAGTGCAGGTAAATTGCCATAGTTTCGTTCCTATCCGTCAAATATAAATCGGACGGCCTATATTGCAGAATGGCAGGCCCACCATCATCACCAACTCTGTTTTTTATCCCTATTCTTATAAAAAACATAGTCGGTGATGATCGTGTGCCTGCCATCTTGCAATATAGGCCGTCCGATCTATATCTGACGGATAAGAAGGAAACTATGCCAATTTTGCAAAAAGATACCCACACCCCTCTCCACACTTGCAAATAAGGCCTTCCCTTGTTCATCCTTTTCTCCCACAAGATAAACTACTCATACAAATGCATCTTGATGTTCCGTGCAACGCATGGGCATCTTGCTGGTTGTTGCAAAAAGCCCATGTGTGTGAGAGAGAGAGGGAGACAGGAGGAGGACGGAGTGCATGTGTGACAAAGACACAAAGAGTGTGTGCGTGCGAGAGGTATCAGCTTAAAATGAGGCGAATAGTGTGTGTGTGCACGGTCGAGAGGGTGTGTCTCAAGAAGGGAAGAAAAATCTACATAGATACAAGAAGAGGGAGAGAGACATGTATGCGATAGTGGAAGCACGAGTGTGCGGGTGTATAAACCTATCTAGAGGCTAGTCGATAAATGTTTGTGAGAGAAATACGAGTCGGGGGTGCGAAAGCGAGAGTTTTGTGTGTGAGAGAGAGACGGTAGTCGGGAAGGGGAGTGGAAGCAGGAGTTGTGTGTGTGTGTGTGTGTGTGTGTGTGAGAGAGAGAGAGAGGGGGGGGAGTTTGTCTGATCGGTAAACAAATGAATAATATCAGTCTGGGATGGAGACGAAAAGGAGACCACAACAAATGTTGTGTCTACAGGAGAGAGAGAGAGAGAGAGAGAGAGAGAGAGAGAGAGAGAGTAATTTTAATGGTATGATTCATATCTAGAGACATATAGGGTGTGTGAGAGAATCCCATAGAGAGAAATACAAAGTGAAAGACGAGTGGAGACTGTATGTGTGGTGGTGAAAAAGAAAGCTTAGGTACCTAGTGATACGAGAGAACGGTGGAGACGTGAGAGATAATGAAAAACCGTGTAATGTATAATGATAGGGAGAGTGTGACACTTCTCAAGGGAGACGTCGAGAGACCATGTTTGCGACGATAGGAGAAACATGAAGTGAGCGTGCGGGTGAGCTGGAGAAAAGAGAGTGATAGCTACATGAAGGAGCATGCATGCGAGAGAGATGGGCATGAAAGGAGTGAACATAAAAGGGATTCAAATATTTGAATTCGAGATGATGACACATGTAATCCATACTCGAACCAAAATTGATCTATCAAACATGCATACTCATATGAATTCACGCTCATCTATGTTATTTAATATGTAGATATTACTGATCCATACATTTTAGTAGAACATAATTTGGTTTAATTTTTTGATTTCAACCTTATGATTTTGAGATCATTGTATTTGTAAATCATATTATACATATAAAGGAGCAGAATTCTTTGTTGTGCTTTTGAAAGTATATATAAATAAAATGATGTATATATAATTTTATTCCAATCGAAAATGGATCCCGCCCGAAAAAAATAGAATACAAACGTGCACTCTGTAAAATTTGAACGAAGCGGGGAAAGTCGCAGTAACCGCCCGAAACCAAAATCTGCGAGATGGAAATTACTACTGCCTATCCCTGCCACGCAAAGCCTATCTGTTCGATTTCTATAGGTTTCGGTAGGGGTAGGTTTGTAATTTCACTCAAACGTGACATCACCGCCTCTCACCCGGATTCATACACGATGGGCGCCAAAACACAGTGTGTCCTTGGCTGAAATCGACTCCCTCCCCGATTCATACACGGTGGGCGCCAAAAACAAACTCTCGTCGGCAAATATTCGGTGTATGCGAGATTACCGTCCTATCCCCAACCGACAAATATTGCTGTGATGTAGGAAATTTGAAACGGGGGCTAAGTTTGTAAATTTCCTCGCATTTGAGACAAGCGCGCCCTGCAGACATGGTTCCCCCCTTCCTCTCCACCTCCATTTCCCCATTCGTACTCCGTGGGCGCCAAAACACCCTCTCCACCCCAGCCTCCTCCGTCCGCCACCCCATCCACTGCCTTCCTCCTCCACCATGTCGGAGCTGATACCCCAACGTCGTCGTCCATTACAAGAGATCGACCTCTCTCATCCACAGCTTCGGATCGGGATCCTTGCATCATGTCCTCTCGCTTCATCCCCGCCGTCGTCCACCTTGCCGGCACCGCTCCTATGACCGTCTCGTCCACTGCGCCCCGCCGCCACCGTGTACCCTCCTAGATCTGCTTCCACGCCGCCGACATCCATCGCTAACGCAGCACCGTCAAATTCTCAGCAGATGCATACACGGCTCCGCACCAGAGGCGGTACTCTTTCGTATCTGCTCAACTTATTTATCACAGCAAGAAAATAGATCGCCACTTCTTTACTCTGATTTCTTGTCCATCACTTACTTGCTAGTTGAGAGCAAACATTGGTTGAGAAGTTGCCTTTGTCCGGTTTGCACCTTCAGATCAGCCATGGCACGCTCACAACTATACTCCCAATGCTTATGGTTTTCCCCTTTTATATTCCACACTAGTTAAATCACAGTAGACTAAATTTCAAAATTGGGTCAGTTAATTTTTCAGAGCTCACCGGAGTTTGCCGGTGCGAACGAACGGGCTCGGGTGGGGACTTTGGTTGTGGG
>LR738711.1:157571614-157616723 GCA_902687465.1 Secale cereale | reverse complement strand
CCTCGCATTCCCCATGCCACGGCGTGCCGTGATGTGTTCAGTGACCACATGATGAACGCACGGAACGTGCTCAACGGAATGCCCATAGATAGAATGTTGTGAAGAAGATGACCCTCTAGTCATTGACAGGTGGGACCCAAGTCTCATTTGCCACATCACTCGGTCAAAGTTTTGGGTCTTCGCCACGTCAGCCCGACAAGTGGGGCCAACTTGTCAGTTTCACTGTTTTCGTGAGCTTATCAGACAATCAGTGCTCCGTGTTACACATTAGGCGCCGAACCGGTGGTTTTTTATGCCCTGGTTCAAATGTGGTACTAAGTCGTTACACTAGCCCCAAGTGTGGTGGTTTTGGGTAAATAACTCTAATATGAACTACATATACATAGAAAAATTAGTGAATCACACTCTAAAATATGTCTAGATATAACCATATGTACTTTGCATTGAAATGTTTAAAATAGCATATATTTAGAAACAGAGGGAGTAGATCGGATGGATCGAACATATAGACACACGAATACAAACGAACAAAGACCTATTCATCGAAGACAAACGTCAATCGAATCCCATGAGATCCGCCGGGGACAAGCTTCCACACTCCCTCCTACAACGATAAAAGCACCGTCGGGACGTGGGCTAGACGGAGAGAAGGTTATTCCAACATCAGAAAGCCGCCGCCTCGTGACCTGTCTAAGCAGGACACAAACCTGAATATAACTTCAAAACATCTATAATCAAAGTCCTTCCACCGGCAAAAGTCGGGATCCACTGTGCCTCCATAGCGCTAAGGGCCACAGGAAACAAGGCAGGCCAGCGATGCGGCCGGCTGTAGACAAAGGAAACCCTAACGCCTGGGTGCCTTTGGGTCACGAACAAGGGGTAAGGGGATGAGGCTCCTCAATCCTCTCTCATACACGCATATTGACATATAGGTGATCATTTTTTTTTATGTAACATGATTTTCTGTTGTTGCATTATATGTGTTGGCTGTGTGCATCGTGCTATGCGAAAGCTGAGTACTGTCCGCTCCATGCGATTGCATCATTTCGATATGTTGAAAATATCCTTTATTTTATATATTTTTAAAATGATCATCGATGGATGGAGCCACCATGTGTGATTCGACTCGTCTGAATTCGGCCACGCACGCATCACCTCACCTGTCAGGAATTTCCTTCCCTTTCCCTCTCGTCGACCGGTAGAGAAAGAGAAAGAGGAGCCAGCAACATGACAAGAGCTGCCAAAGCGCATGGCGGAAAAGGTTTGCAACCGAGCCGAGAGAGATGCCGTTGGCTCGCTCGCTCGATGGGCTCCAGAAGAGAAGGGAATCGACGCAGATCGAGCGACGGGACGCATGCCGGTACGCGCGAGCAGTGCGCCAGGCGCGGATCGATCGATTCTCTTCTCTCGTCCGTCTCGATTTGAATCCATCATTTGGTTCTTGTGCGGTGGTGGTGGCCAGCGAATATACGTACGGCGCGTACGTAACGTATATGTTCATGGTCGATCGTTATCATATCCCATTCCCAGGCCGGCGGCCGTCAGGTCCGATCGATGGATCCAGCCGGCCCCGTCCGTGCCATCCCATCCGTCAGATCATGCGTCGTCGAGTCGAGCCGACCCATATGCTCCATGAGAACTCTGAGAAGCTTCTTCTTTCCCTCTCCTCCCAGCTCGGCGTGTCGGGCCGCCCGTTGGTGTTGCACCGTCGAGCAAGCTAGCATGCATCGACCGATCGCTCTCGTCACTCGCACCTCCATATCTAATGGCGGTGGCGGTGGTGCCCAAGATGTTCTCTAGCTCGCTCCTTTCCTTTTCTTTTCTGTCTCGATTGGTTCTGGCATGGCATGCATGCCCCATCGCCTTTCTTCTTTCAATCAACAAGGGCCAGTCATGTCTAGCTACAATTTCCGTTTCGACAAGACATTCATCACAGCTTATTTCTTGGTCTTGTTTTTAATATATATACGTGATACTCCCTCCGATCATTTTTACTCTGCACATTGGATTTGCCAAAAGTAAAACTTTGCTAAGTTTGATCAAACTTTTTTTTGCGAGGGTAAAAGAGATTTTATTCCAAGATCACAGGGTTACAATCCAGAGGCAATAGTTCCTCCACACAAGGTGGACCTCTACCAAGCCATACGATAGTAGAGCTCTCCGTACGACTATATGAAGCCAATCGATCTGCTATCCTATTTTGTTCACGCTTAATTTTCGACGGAATAAACTCTCTTACACCCATGTGGTGCTGGATCTCAGCCACCAAGTGTCTATAAGCAGAAAACCGAAGACTGTCCCCCTTCATTGCCAGCAATGCTTCTGAAGAGTCGGTTTGAACAATAACACCCTATGCCCCCCATATCCTTGGGTAAGGTCATCTTCTCCCAGCTGAGCCAGGCCATCTTTCTCTTGCCATTCTCCACTCCCCACCAATACTGTCTCATCATCCTTGTTAAATCATCACACACAGACGTCGTCAGCCGGAAAACGCTCATCACATAAGTTGGGATGGCTTGTGCCACCGCCTTTATTAGAATTTCCTTATTACCCGATGACACGTATTGTTCACTCCAATCAACCAGTCTTTTCCTAAGCCTGTCCTGCACGGTCTCAAATTGCCCTTTATGTACTCTTCCTTCCGGTACGGGTAAGCCCAGGTACTTAGGCTCAAATACTTGATGTGTCACCTCCAATATGCCCTTCATCTCTGCTGCCACCGCCTCAACACAATTGTCCGAAAAAAGGATGGAACACTTTTCAGGGTTGATAAGTTGACCCGTCGCACTAGCATAAGTGTTCAACAAACCTTTTACAATGGTTGCTTGGTGACTCGTCGCTTCAAACAATAACATAGTATCATCTGCGAACAATAGATGAGATATGACTGGTGCTCCACGGCATATCGACACCCCCTTCAATTCCCCCTCATTAACTGACTTGGATAACAGAGAGGACAAAGCATCAGCTATAAAACAGGAAGAGGAAGGGGGACAGGGGGTCACCTTGCCTTAGGCCCCGAGATGGTGTAAACGACTCCAGTACCTTTCCATTGAACTTGACAGAGTATTTCACAGATTTCACACAAGCCATTATCCATGAGATCCACACCCTTGAGAACCCCCATTTGAATATCTAATAATATAATATGAAAATATTAGCATCTATAATATCTAATAAATATAATATGAAAATATATTTCAAGATGAATCTAATGATATTAGTGTTGTTATGTGAATGTCAATAAATTTTTATATAAACTTGGTCAAAGTTGAATGAGATTGACTTCAGACGAACCTAATATGCAGAGTAAAAAGGACCGGAGGGTGTATGTAACTCCCTCCAATCCAAATTACTTGTCACTTGTGTATCTAGATGTATTTCAGTGTTAAATACATTCATACAAGCGACAGGAAGTACATGTATTCATGTCAGCATAATTAAGATACATTCCACTGTCGTTGAAAGCCCAGAATCATGCACATAAATATTGTTGTTGTTGTGCTGCGGTGTGGCATGGATGCATGCATGCACCCTAACCACCAAATAGTTCCCGTCACTAGTCAGTCATCGGCGTTGTTGCTCCGATGGATACATGCTCATCGCCCACCGATTAATCACTCGATCTGTTCTTGAGCAAGCAGAGGCCCGAAGATTGGAAATGATTGGCTCCTGACTGACTGACGACGACCGGTCCATTTATTACAGTTGGCTTCAGCTAGCCCTGCACCCTCTCGCAACACACATGTATCATGCGATGATAGCAGACCGATCACCCGTTCACGTTTCAGACATAGCAGCAGATAGCACCATCACACGTATACACAGTGCTGTGCTTGAACAGTCGCCCGTGGAAAGAGATGGATCGAAATGACAAGATGAAAATGTACGCACACCAGCTACTTGGAGCTATGTACCTCACTGCCACTGTGTATATGTGTATGAGGGGATGGATGGATATGCATCATCCCATGATTCCACACGTTTTACCCGATCTGGCCGCCGGGGTGTAGCCGAGCTCAGCCGGTGCGTGATGGCTCAGGCGGAAGCATCAGGGAAACGGACGTGGGTAGATATAACCTGGACCTGACCCTGCTCCTCCAATTGCATGTCAAGTCTTTTCCCTCCCTCCCTCCCTCCCTCACTCTCATCTCATCTCATCTCATCTGCATCCACGATCCATCCTTGGCCACCACCACCACCGTCACGCATCGCGGCAACAGCGCCGCGCACTGCCTGCATGCATGGCTCCTCTCCTCCGGCCGTCCGCTGCAGCCACTGCAGGAGCCAAGCTTTGCTTCTCGCATCACGCACACAGCACCCAGAAGGAAACTTTGGCACGTTCTCGGGGGCACACCGCTCGACGCAAACAGTGCCTGGATAGCCAGCGATCTTGTTCATCGGTCAGGCCAGCGCTTTGATGCCTCAGGTAGCTCGCTAGCTAGCCAGAGAAAGACTTGCGTCAGACACCTGCAGGTTTTCAGGCACCCACACCAGGATTCAGATGGATGGGGCAAAAAGCGACTCTACTATTTGGATGTCATATCGTAGTGTGTGCTAGTATATATGAAGATGCAAGTTACTCCCTCCGTTCCTAAATATTTGTCTTTCTAGCATTTCAA
Organism: Secale cereale; assembly: GCA_902687465.1. Classification (NCBI taxonomy): domain Eukaryota; kingdom Viridiplantae; phylum Streptophyta; class Magnoliopsida; order Poales; family Poaceae; genus Secale; species Secale cereale. The sequence goes on along the minus strand of LR738711.1, from coordinate 157,612,101 downwards.
ATAGACTACAACATACGGATGTATGTAGACATATTTTAGAGTGTAGATTCATTCATTTTGCTTTGTATGTAGTCACTTGTTGAAATCTCTAGAAAGACAAATATTTAGGAACGGAGGGAGTATATGACATCTTTGAGCAGTGATGCATGTACCACGTATGGATGCATGAACATATACATGCATTGATGCATATACACACATACATGTGCCATGACATGGCTATAGTGACAGTGCTAATCATCCGCAGCTCCAGTTTTAGCAGCTCAACAGAAACGAGCCAAGGAGGCAGGTGGCGAGCAACACATCAGGTGAGCAGTGGGGGAATCGAGGCTGATACAAGCTAGCTCCGGTGGTGGTGCACAACCAACCATGCCACTTGTGCATTATTGTGCAAAGTCATGTCACTGGTGCTGGGGGCTCTTACAAGTTTTAGCCTTTTATTTAGGCAACATGTACATGGTATATGGCACTGCCACACTACACACACCCCCTTTCCCCCTTCAATCATGATAAGTAATCAATGGAGGAAGAAAGGAAACAAAGCATGAATGCATCCCATTCATACATACATGTATATGTACCTTCAATGGGGACGGACGCACACACCAAATGTTGCAAACCAGCCCATCTGATGTGATCTCTCTAGCAGCTCCAAACATAATGGTGTTACTGGTTGATGCATGCCAGCCTGCAGGGTTAGATTCCATCAAGTCAACTTTGGCATGGGTTTACACAATTAGCAAGTACTCCCTCCGTTCCTAAATATTTGTCTTTCTAGAGATTTCAACAAGTGACTACATACGAAGCAAAATGAGTGAATCTACACTCTAAAATATGTCTACATACATCCGTATGTTGTAGCCATTTGAAATGGCTAGAAAGATAAATATTTTGGAACGGAGGGAGTACAAGTAACAGTTGCGGCTTAATTATTTGCGGCCTTGCTTTGCATTGATCCGTGCAATGCAAGCATGCATGATGGGGTTTTAAGTAGCGTAATTCCAATTTCCAAACCGCCTGTTGCATTTCATCGAGCTTGATATAATATTTTTGGAGGAAGGAGTTATGAACACCATATAGATAGATGTTGTTGTTGGTGTGTAGTAGTACGTTAGAATAGAACAAGGTGCAATTAATACGAGTGAGTGTTCTTTAAAAGAAAAGGCACTAGCAGATAACGCTCCCCTGCAAACCCGGGAGCTTGATGTGAAACAAACAAAACCGGCCAGAAAGGTATGCAACAATCCACTGGGAAGGAGGAATGAATACTCCCTGGAGTTTGTTAAGAGACACTGAAGAATGGATCTGAAGAAATGGAGTTTGTTTGCTGTACAATACATGCCTTTTTTTCTTGAATGGTTTGTTGTATACGAATATACTGCTGCAACTAGATAATGCCACAAGCGTTGTTGCGCAAATTTTTACCAACGAACTTACCAAAAATAAAATTATAATACTATATGACGATAGGCTTGAATTTGGTGGAAAGTGGAAAGTTGAATGGTTGCATTGGGGCTTCATGATATGAATCGCGTGAATGTGGTGGAAAATGGAAAGCTGATTGATTGCATGGGTTTGATGATGCGGATGACTTGCATGTGTATTTAAATACTCCCTCCGTTCCAAAATACTCCCTCCGTCCCAAAATTCTTGTCTTAGATTTGTCTAGATATGGACGTACCTAATACTAAAACGTGACTTGATACATCCGTATTTAGACAAATCTAAGACAAGAATTTTGGGACGGAGGGAGTATTTGTCTTTCTAGGCACTTCAAATGGACTACAACATACGGATGCATGTAGACATATTTTAGAGTGTAGATTCACTCATTTTGCTTCGTATGTAGTCACTTGTTGAAATCTATAGAAAGACAATTATTTGGGAACGAAGGGAGTAGAAAGTAATATTATGGGACATACTCCCTCCGTCATAAGTTGAATATGTTGTGTGTTAAGATAAATAAGATACTAAAGATAAACTTCTTGAGTATATACTGCAGATTTCCCGCAAAAAAAGTATATACTGCAGATTAAAGATTTGCCTACACTGCAGAGCCTGTCAATCTAACCTCGGTTTACTCCTAATAATAGCCAGCGATGTGAATTTGTTCAGCTCAGCCACACACAAAAAACAGGCCTAAGGCTAAGTACATGCAAACTAGGCAGGCACTAATAATTCCGCTATAGGAACAGAAGCTATCAGCCCTAACGGTGTATGATTGATTGATTATACACAGCCAGCACTTTTTCAGCACTCTATCACCCTTTCCTCTACTACACATAAAATAAACAAACAATTAAAAAAACACTAGACTTGATGCGTTTCCAATCGCCCTTGTCTCTTGTGAGGTTAGGCTTAGGAGGAGGAGGAGGAGCCCACACACAGGCCACAAAGCCCCTTGCATTTCTTTCTTTTGCCCCCTTGCGTCCGTGATCCATCCCCCAAAAGGCAGAACCGTGGGCGATACAGCGAAATGCAGCCGCGCATAGCCCTCAAGAGATCTCATCAATCTCATCAAGGTGGTGACCGATGAGATGAGATGAGATGAAACCCCACCCAGCGTCCCAGCCAGCCCCTCAAAAGCTACATGCAGGAGCCATTGCGGCTGTAAAAGGAGAGGAAAAGCGCTCCGCATCACGCAACATAACAACCTGACTGACATGCCACACAGCCCGGCACAGTGCGGGGCAGAGCAGAGCACAGCAGAGCGCAAGGATAATTACACACGCAGATACTACTGGCGACGTGAATGAGTGAGCGCTACTCAGACTACTCCTCCTCCTACTACTACATTGGATGTCAGTACGTGTAAGGACGGACGGCACGGCGGCATGTCCATGAGAGGCAGGGAGGGGCGGGGAGGGTGCTGAGAGCAGAGCGGAATCCTCTCTGTAGCACGCTGCGGCTGGGCTGGTGCTGCGCGCACCGCACTGCCAAAGTTTTGCAGCGGAGCGGTGAAAATGGAACAGTGTTGGCACGTTATCACAGGGCGCCAGGAGAGAGAGAGGCTGAGGCTTGAGGGAGAGAGACTAGAGAGAGAGAGGGGTGAGAAGGCCAAAACGAAAGAGAACAAAGTTGCCAATTTGGGTTGACCCCGCCATTAATCCCCGCGACGGCGGCTCCAACGGCGCCGGCCCTGCTCGCTCCACATCACATCCCTCTCGCTAGCTCTCGGACATCATGGTGCTTGGAATTACCGTTGTGCCCCCTTCTCCCTCCAGATTAAATGAAACGAAACCGATGGATCCATCCGACGCTTTCAGCGATGATACTAATCCTACAACTACACACATGCTGGTCCAGAGCCCAGCTCCCCTATATAAATCCACCCCCGTTTTCTCTCCTCTCCTCTCACCTCACCACGCACACCACGTCTCCGCTCCTGCCACCTCACGCGCCCTCTCCTCTGTTCCTTTCTCCTCTGCTTCTACTTGTTTCTTCTTCTCTGAGGACGGACGACGCAGCTCAACCAGTGAGTGAGTGAGTGAGGCGAGAGGAGGGGGGGTATACATACATACATACATACATAGAATTGAGCTTGAGCGGTGGTGTTGGTGCGGATGATGGGCTGGTGGTGGATCGCGGCGGCGGTGGCGGCGCTGGCGTACGTGGCGGCCAAGCTGATGGAGGTGCTGTGGTGGCGGCCGCGGCGCGTGGAGGAGCACTTCGCGCGGCAGGGGATCAGGGGCCCGCCCTACCGCTTCTTCATCGGGTGCGTCCGGGAGATGGTGGCGCTCATGGTGGCCGCCTCCGCCAAGCCAATGCCGCACTCCCACAACGTCCTCCCCCGCGTCCTCGCCTTCTACCACCACTGGAAGAAAATCTACGGTAAACACATACATACATACATTCCATGGCCTTGCTTGCTTCTTCGTCTTCCTCGGCACACTCTGCTTCTTCCTTTGCTTGCTTGCTTGATCTCCCAGCGACAAACTCTTCTTCTTTTTCTTTTTTCCCTTCATTTTTTAATCTGAACGAAGAGAACAAGGAAAGAAAGCAAAATTCAGCAGGAAAATCAAGGGAACGGGATCGGTGGCAAGCAGAACAGAGAGAGGAGAGGAGAGCGGCGGCAGGCAGGCAGGCAGGCAGCGGCAACAACTTGCAGCAGCTGTTGTCGAGCGAGCGCGTCTGGTTCCCGAAATGCCGCCTTGGAGTGACATGCATTAAGTGGCATGTCGAGCGCCTGGGCTTGGCTTGTCGGAGTGGTTTGCCGTAGTTGTCTCTCGTTATCGCTGTCCCCCGGCTGCAGCCCGGTTAGGTGGCCACGGGTCTATTCCCTGCTTGCCGCCCCCTCGGACATGAGCGAGCCTACACATTTCCTTTTCTGCTTCCCCGGCCGGCCGGCCACCGTCCGTCGGCCCATCCGTCGCCATTCCCATTTACTCCCGTATGGCCTTGCGCAACGCCATCCACATCCCCTGCTCCTGCTGTGCTGCCCCGTCGCAGTCCCTCACCAGTTCTTCCACCACCTGCCACTGCTCCTCTGCTTGCTTACAGTACTAGTCGTTCTTCAAACTGTAACTCATCTTGCTTGGGTTAGAGTTTTGCAGCTTAGTAGTCGTAGGAACTTGATTGCCACCTTGCTGTATGTATGTATGTATGTATTTATGCCTGCATTTTTCTACTTATATACATATACATGTATGTACCCATGCCATGCCAGCGGCTTCTCCTTCTGGTGCCTTGTGCGTTCATGCCGCATTGGCATTTTTGCGGCTTGATTAGCGGTACCAGTAACCTTGCTGTATGTATTTATGTCTGTATTTTTGTGCCCATTTCATGCCATGCCAGCGTCTTCTCCCGCTGCGCGGCCTAGTCTGGTGGATGCTGATGTGGCGGAACATGGCCTCCCTCGTCAATCATTGACCCCCTTGTTTGCTTGCCTGCTTGTCGCTCACGGCCACTTAATTTTGCTGCTGCTCCACAGGCTCCACGTTCCTCATATGGTTCGGCCCGACGCCGCGGCTCGCCGTCGCCGACCCCGACCTCATCCGGGAGATCCTCCTCTCGCGCGCCGAGCACTTCGACCGCTACGAGTCGCACCCCATGGTGCGGCAGCTCGAGGGGGAGGGGCTCGTCAGCCTGCGCGGCGAGAAGTGGGCGCACCACCGCAGGGTGCTCGCGCCCACCTTCCACATGGAGAACCTCAAGGTCGGTCGGTCGCTCGGTCCCCTCCTTTACCAAATTAGCTCTGCTGCCCTTGCCTCCTTTGGCATTATGGCGGTGATGCGATCGGGCTGTGGTTGGTGCTGACGTGCATGGCGACGCCGCAGATGCTGCTGCCGTTCATCGGGAAGACGGTGGTGGACATGGTGGAGAAGTGGGTCGCCATGGCCGACCCCGCGTCCGGCGAGGTCGAGATCGACGTGTCCGAGTGGTTCCAGATCGTGACAGAGGACGCCATCACGCGCACGGCCTTCGGCCGGAGCTACGAGGACGGCAAGGCAGTCTTCAAGCTCCAGACGCAGCTCATGGCCTTCGCCTCCGAGGCATTCCGCAAGGTCTTCATCCCTGGATACAGGTAGTTGATTAACCATAATTACTGTGCTTAATAGAGTACCTAGTGATTTTTAAAGTAACGCATATAGTAACATAGCTTGTGTGTGCTTACGCGTCCAGGTTCTTGCCGACCAAGAAGAACACGAGCTCGTGGAAACTGGACAAGGAGATCAGGAAGAACCTGGTGACGCTCATCGGCCGGCGGCAGGAGGCCACGGACGACGAGAGGCTCCAAGGGTGCGCCAAGGACCTCCTCGGCCTCATGATCAACGCCAGCAGCAACGGCGGCAGGAGAGGGCAGCCGGTCAGCCCCATCACCGTGAACGACATCGTGGAGGAGTGCAAGACCTTCTTCTTCGCCGGCAAGCAGACGACGTCCAACCTGCTGACATGGACCACCGTGGTGCTCGCCATGCACCCGGAGTGGCAGGAGCGTGCCAGGCAGGAGGTCCTCGAAGTCTGCGGCGCGCACGACATCCCCTGCCGCGAGCAGCTCGCCAAGCTCAAGACTGTAAGCAACGTGTTCCCTGGCACCCTGACACCCACATTTCCACCATCATTTCAAACCAGCCTCCCCCCAGAAAGTAGTGCGTGACCTGACCGCGTGCCGCTGATTCCCCTGACAGCTCGGCATGATCCTGAACGAGACGCTGCGGCTGTACCCTCCGGCGGTGGCGACGGTGCGGCGGGCCAAGTCCGACGTGGTGCTCGGCGGTTACCACATCCCGCGCGACACGGAGCTGCTGATCCCCATCATGGCCGTGCACCACGACGCGCGACTGTGGGGGGCGGACGCGACCCAGTTCAACCCGGCACGGTTCGCGGACGGCGTGGCGCGGGCGGCCAAGCACCCGACGGCCTTCATACCCTTCGGGCTGGGCGCGCGGATGTGCATCGGCCAGAACCTGGCGCTCCTGGAGGCCAAGCTCACGGTGGCCATCATCCTCCAGCGGTTCGAGTTCCGGCTGTCGCCCAAGTACGTCCACGCGCCGACGGTCCTGATGCTCCTCCACCCGCAGTACGGCGCGCCCGTGATCTTCCGATCCCGCTCATCATCCCAGACGCCAGATCATCATCTGTGAAAAGATGATGAACTCACTAACAACATTGTCAGTGCCAATTGTGACTGGCAGAATGACAGGCGAGAAATGACCATGTGCTGCTCATGGTGTGTGCTGCTTTGCTTTGTCATATCCAGGGCAGAGATCACTGGAGCAAAGCTCCGCTACCACCAAGAGAATGACTACAAGAACTGTACTGCACTAACATATAATGCCTGCCAGCAGCTTAGATTAGTAGAGAGGTAGTAACAGTGTAGAAGGCTTGAGGTTGAGCTGTGTCTCCCAAGTTTTTCTGTCTTTTTCGGGTTGATGATGGTTTCTTCCTTGGTGGATGGATGGGGTTTGGTGTGTATGGAAGGAAGATTGCAAATTGTACACATGCCATGTTCCTTTTGTTCTTTGGTAAGGGCGAGAGGATAAACGGAGAGGGGCAAAAAGAGTACAAGAGGAAAGGCAGGTGTGAGAGATGCATGCATGATGCAAAGATTGTGGCGCCACAGTGCCCCTCTGATTACTTTCTCTGTCATTCTTGTGGTCCTTCTCCCGCGATGCAGAGTAGAAGCCATTAAAGGAAGAGATGGGCACCGCTGGGGTGCGGGCCATTTAAGAGTGCCTTGCCAAGGGAACAAATGGTGTGCCACAGTTGGAGCAAGCACGGCAGCCAAGATAGCAGCAGCAGCAGATAGAGATAGACGACGGGTAGAAGATAGATTTTGATCCCGATCATAGCATAGCAATGGTGGTGTGCGCCTGCTCTGCTCTGCTCAGCATCGCTGCATCATCAGCAGCTCCATTGCCAACACCTCCTCTGTATACAACGCAACACACATGTAAGGATGGCAATGGGTAGGGTATGGGCAGGGTAGAGCAATACCATACCCATACCCGTATAGTTAGTGGGTACAAAATTCTACCCATACCCGTACCCATGGGTATGAAACTTTACCCGTACCCATACCCGATGGGTACCCATACTCATTAGGTACCCGACGGGTAGAAAAAATAGTATATAAGTTTTTCATATTCTTACACTCATTGATAGCACATTTGACAAAAAATCAATTATCTCAGCTCAAAAACAGGTACATGAGTACAACATACTCAAAAGTCAATAGGAGTAGACAAGTCACATGACAGGTTAATGATTAACTGACGACAACTTAACATTAGTTCACAAGCGGGCAGGGTATGGGTATACCCGCAGGTACAAGGCTATGCACATACCCTACCCATGACTTAACGGGTAGGGAATGGGTACTACCCATGGGTATAAATGTGTGCCCATACCCTGCCCATGCGGGTACGGTACCCGCGGGTACCCGTACCCGTGGGTAAAATTTCCATCCTTACACACATGGACATGTACCGTACGGCGTCGGGGCAAGCTGTCACTCACCACTGGCAAGGGCGGGCGGGCGATCGCGGGCCGACCGAGGACCAGGACTGTAGCGGCCGATAAAGGCGCTGCCTGCCGCACCGGACCTGGCGGAGGGGCCTGCAAACTGTTCATCTCCTCTGTCAGACTGCGCTGGCTGCAACATTGTTTGCATCACACAAGAGGATGCATGGAAATGGGGTGGGATGAGATGAGATGGCCACCTGCCTTGCTTGCTGCTGCTGGAGTGGATTGGACTCCAGTGCTTGTGCTTGTGGGGGGGAGTACTTGGGACAGCCAAGGCAAGGCTCTTGGGATCTGCAAAATGATTCAAATTTAGTTTTGGATCTGGATCACTACAGCTCAGACCAGATTCATTTCATGGAGCACAAGAAACCTGCTCACCTGCTGCTTACCGGTTTCCATGGCGAGATTATTATTAATAAACAAACGCATGCTTCCAATATGATGATACAGGCACACTTGTCCTTGTGTACAGGGAATGTTTTTGCCTTGCAGCAGCAGCAGCAGAATTCCACATACTAGTATATTGCTCACTCTCAAGTCTCAATTCCTGGACTCATGCTGCTTAACTGTGTTGTGTTGCAAACAATCTGGGGCACAAGCTCGGCTAGTGCCCTACAGCGACCGCCAAAGGGTAAAAGAAACCATAAAGTACCAGCCATATGCCTCAAAACTCCCAATCATTGATCTGCAGAAAAAGAAAAAGGGGCACCCACTGCTCAGTGTGCATTGCATTGCACAGCAGGATTTACTTATACCCAAATTGACTGTTGCTGTTGCTGCTGCTGCATCATCTCACAAGCTCCACAGACAGGAGAGGTACTCCCATAATGCCCGGTACGTGTAGGCTTGCCAGCATCAAAGTTTCAAGTGCACAGCTCCTTTTTACCTCTTTTGTGAAAAAAGGCAAAGGCATTGACAGGGCAGCCAGCCACCACTTCACTGGCCAGGTGGAGCGCAGGCTCTTCTCCCCACCTGAGGGACGGACGGACCTGCCTCCATCAAACGCCTTTCTCTTCTTCCCAAAGCCAAGCTCGATTGGGCAAAAGGAAAACCTCATGCCTGCACAGCAACCAATCCCTCGGCTGCACATTTTCCCCCACAGATGTTTGTTTGTCATCTTCCTTTTAAGACCTTAGCGTCATTTGGGAAACACTGGCTTTTCCTTCCAGAAATGCTGAAAATCACAAATGGGGAAAATCAATCTCAGAGACGATTCACCTCTTGCTAATAGCTTTACAAGTGCTTTAACATGGGCATTTTTTTTTCCGGTTTATTATTATAGTGATGCTACATATTGTAACGTATCGAGTAGAAAATACAGCTGCCCGGCGGCAGAAAACATAATTGACAGTTAACATGCTACAACTTTAGTGTCGTGTACCTGTAATTTACTATGGAAATTGGACCAGGGAAGGGGAATATGGTGATGTTATGGGGCAAGAAAGCTCTAATCTTAGAGATCTCCCAAGGGGCCACAGCCTTGTTCCTCTTGAGGGGGAGCTCTAGTTATGTAGCTCCCATGTGTTTCTGGTCCCCATAAGGGAAGGCATGTGCCAGAGAGCATCCTTCCTTGCCCTTAATTAATCCCAGTGAGGTGGCACTCTTCCTCCCTATCCTAACAATGTGCCTTAAAACAAATGAGGCAATTGGGCATGCCAAAAGAGCATGTGACCCCAACGCACTGTATAATTACCTTTACAATTAAACAAACACATAGTGGCTTCAACACTGTTAAATCTTCATAAGAGTAGGTTTAGGGTTAACTATCACTTAACAGTTAACACAGAATTGGTCATAGGGTTCTCCACTAACCTGTAGCCGACATGCGAAGCGCGCTTTATTATCAAAATCCGGGGGGCTAGAAACACCTTTACCATCACGATGGCATCCTAAAAAGGCGCGACACGTAAACTATTGAACAGTTTATGACAAGTTTCTGGGAGGAAGGCATGTTTAGCCTCACTAGGAGGGCTAGGGCAGTTGTGCAGCATGGATCAAAGCATCGGACTGAAATGGGACCGCAGTGGTATAATCGCCACATTAAATGTGTTTCTATTTGGTGCATAATCGCCACATGCTGCAAAAGTATGTAGCAGCATACAAGATTAGATTTCTGCATGCAATGATCATAGCAGGCTACCTTTCTTTTTTGAACTCATCATTCATATGACTGAAGCATATAAAGATGGGGACTTTGCAGTAGCAAATGATCAGGGCAACAGGGTTTGAACTCTAGGATAACTGAACGCATGCTGCAGGATTATATGAGTGCGAAAATGATTATTTTGAGCAGAAAAATAAGGGGTGAGGTCCGTGAGGAAGGCAGGATGGGATAAATGGATGTCTTAATACCAAGGAATCGTCTCTTTCCCTCTATCACTAGTCTTTTTAGTTTGTTAATTTGTGCAAACATGTTCCCCTCCTAGGGGCAATGCACATCTCACCAGTAATCTTCTCTCTGCTGCCAGTCAACTAAATGCATCTTCCGGAACCTTTCTTTCCATGCACCAATCAATCTAAAAGATGCAAAAAATGATCATTCACTCTTGGCGAGCTTTCCAAAAAAATCTTCAGCCTTGGGTGTTCCATTGTTTATCTGCAAAAGGAGATCACAGGATCATTAATCTAGGTTAACTCAACTGTAGCTAGCTTATACTATAATGAGATTGCCAGCTAAAGCCAAGTAGCTAAAATACAGTGCCCTCCATATGATGAAAGCAGGTGGCATTCTCATATGAACATTCTCATACGAGCTGATCCCAAAATGACTCAAGGATTTAAGTTTTGTCCTAAGCAGGGAACTATCTATGGAAATCTACATATTTTTTAAATCTATGCGCATAAAGTGCATTTTTGTCTATGCACATAATTAAATATTGGCATTTGTATTATGCAACAAAATGTAACCTGAGCCAAATGACCATGAGAGAGAACATATCTCTGAGTTCCTCCATTAGTACTAAAATGACATCTCTTTGCCTTTTTCAGTCAGACCAACCTAAATATAAATGGACACCGTACAAAATATTCATGTGAAACAGTTGGTTCTGGTGCAATAATGGAGTATCTCTTGTCCATCCACCCAGTGCAGCACCGGCCACACATCTATTATAAAGATCGTTATGTACTTGTCTAATGTGAAACAACATACATTATATGAGCTAACACTCGATCAGATGTGCATGTCAATACCAACACAGAAATACTTTAAATTTCAACAATCAATACAAAGTGCAAACGAGGAGCAATTCTCGAGTTTAACTCCAAAAAATACTCCCACTAGAAATAGAATCCCTCTGTCCGGAATTAACTGTAGCTGAAATGGGTGAATCTACACACTAAAACGCGTCTAGATACACTCATTTCAGTGACAGTTAATTCCGGACGGAGGTAGTAGATTGCTGCCTAGAAATTTCTGGCATTAGCTTTGGAAGTTTAGTAGCATATATTTTAAGTTTAACTTATTTATCAGTTTTAAGAAGAAAACAACTGTTTTATAAGATTAGAAATTTAGAAGACAGTACAGCACGTTTGATTCTTTACGAGATGTGAGTAGACCTCATTAACACGTTGTCGCGCACTAGCTTCCTTTACTTAAGGTGCTGCTGTCATTTTCCTGCAGCACCTACCGGCTGTAGCTATCCAGCAGAAAACTGATCAGGGCAAGTGGAAATTAAAAATATGAAAAGGTTGTAAATCCAAAAAGTAATAACGACCAAAAGAAGCAGCAAGGCCTCAAGTTAAAACGAACCGGTATGGGAATATTACAGAGCACGTGCTAGGCAACGGAAGAAAACTAATGTAATGGTTCACCATTGTACCCCGTGGAAATATTATTCTACCATCAAATAGACTCAAATTGGGAGGGAGAGAACATCAAACAAGCGACAAAGAATACATAAAAGTTCTCTACAGCCGTACCTTCCGGCACAGGCCAAATGACAGGATCAAGAGGGTCTAGCATCACATGCGAGAGCAGGTCCGCCAAAAAGCTTCCCGTCAGTTAACAAACTGTATCGTGCCCGACAGCGGTCCGACCAACGACTGCACAGCTGTGATCAGGGTGTGGAACACCGTATTAACCCCAAGCTCTCTCCTAAATCCGATACCACCACAGAAAACAAATCAAGCTCACGCCAACCAAACCTTCTTTCAACTATCTAAAGATATGATGAGCTCGACATGCTTGGAGTGTACACTCTTCCATGGATTCCAGCTCATAGACTTACCAAGGGAGACCTCGAAGACCCAAATCTACTTAGTTTTTTACTGGCATTACAAGCCCCCAGTAAATCCCCTAAGATCTATGGTCCTTAAGATAATGTAATCCCTCATCACATAGACCGTTTGGTTTTTGTTTTGTTTGAGTGCCTTGGGGCACTACATACCAAACTCTTGTGGCCCTTAGCACCCTTGAATTATGCCATTATGTCGGAGAGTAGTAGACAGCAGCAGCGCGCCAAGCTGCGTCCTGATGATTGGAGTCCTTCCAGCTTTCACTGCCTCATAGCAAGGAAGTATCTTCTCTCTCGTCTTGTTAGTGATGGGAAAAATGGAAATCAATTTTCTTGCTATCGGAAAAGCCTCCAACCACTGGCAAACACTGTTCCAGGATCAAAGTAAGGCCAGTACAAGTTTTTCATTGCCCAAATTTCTTGTGGGTCTTGGCTCTTGTCCTTAGATTGGTCCAGCCTGGATTGAGCAGATATAGGAACAAATATCTGATCTGGATACTCCTCTTTTAAAAGGGGAAAAACTAACCGCCGGCATTATACATCTTTCCTCCACCGTGCAGATGTCTGTTCAATTGCTATAGTGCTCATGATCCCTTATTGGCATGATCATCACCTATGCATGAACAGTAACTGTCTCCTTGTTCAACTAACTCATCCCAAAGCTAACATTTGAAAAGGTGTGACAATTAACATACTGAATTTGTTACAACACCATGACATTGTCATTACAGGTTCATTGATCTAGTCATCACAGTACTTTTCGACTGCTGGCTTCCTAGGTTCGTTTTAAATTGCCCATTTGCTAAGTTTCTAAGCATAGCTCATGCCGCGCATACATAACTGTCTGGTTCAGTTCTTAACAGCATGAATAGATGCTCAAAAATCATCATGGAATACAATCTCTAGGTAAATAGTCATAGTTTTGCAGTAACCAGCGTAAATCGTTTTGTGTATCGTTAGAAAAGAAACTAAAATTATATTTAAGAAATTAATGTACGCAACAGACTACATGAAAACATACCAACATGGGGATACGTGATTCTGACCTGTCGTGTCAGATGCCAAGAGCAGGCACAATGAATCGATGATCATGCCATTCGTCCAAGAATCCATGGCGTCACATGTGCATCACGTGACTGTGCTCTTCTGATAATACCCAAATGTATAACAGGGATTGGTGGACTAGTACGGCAGACCAAATAAAAAGCATCATCAAACTAATTACTGCCCCATTTATTTCGAATCCTCCTTATAATGGATGTTCCACCAACCTAAGGGCAATGTCGTCTTGAAATTATATCTCGCCTGAACAGGGAGGGATAAGAATAGCTAAGAACTAGATTGCGCTATCTGCATGCTTTTTTACAGGAGGAACAAACAGGCCATTTGAAGAGGGAGGATAGTTCCAATATACACAGAAAGTAAATGAGCAAGACTATACTCTCTGCAGGCATTTTGGTGAATAGTTGAATGGAAACAAGACATTTGGATAGAAAGAACTGTGCAGGCATACACGAAAGTAAATGAAGTAGTTATATCTTTGATACCAATTCATGAATTGTGATGCTGCCTGCCTCAGGAATATAACTAATAAATTGCAGCAATGATGTCCGAGCAGGTGAACACAAGAACAGTAAGAGTATTTATCCATAAATGTCTCTTGCGCAGTAAGCCAGTAACTGCACAGCTGAGAGAGATAGAGAGGTGGGGGTGGGGAAAGGTCCATATGAATATGATCACTGTAAGCAAAGTTGATGGCAGAAACATATTCAGGCCCATACTAGCCCATCAGTGTATAGATATTGAATGTAGAAGCAGGAATATTTACCACATCATGACTGCCAACACCAGGCATTGAGCTGCTCTCATGACCCATCTGGGTACCTTCTCACAGAGTAACTGTTCTGCGTTCCACTTGCTGACATGTACTGTATAGACAATGTCATAGCTTTGGCTGCAGCATTGCAGACATCCAGCTTTGGCCAACGTTATCTCACTGTAAAAATATATTTCTCTCAACTCCCTGTATTTTCCTGAAGTCGCAAAATAAAATTCAAGAGAGTCAGAAACTGGTCGAGTGCTATACCACTTCAACTATCACAAGATTCATCCTAACGCAGGCATGCAACACAGTCAGAGATAATGTCAGGTGAAATGTGCTATCTGAAAATGAGTCGGTAACATTTCCCCAGATCAAGTAAAAAAACATTTCCTTAGTTCAATAAAAGTTTGTATTTGCTAGATAACTTAAACGTTCACTTTGTCAATATCAGAATATAGTACATTTGGATCCAATTACCAAGGAAACCAATGTACTGCTCTTAACAACGGACTCGTTCAGTTGCTTACATAACTGCTATGGAATATTTCATAAGCTGATGCAAACTAACCATGACAGGTGTCAGTACTAAAGGTTTAAACATAACACTGGTAAACCACTAGTAATACACAGCCCATGAAGTCATCTATATGAACTACTTCATAGTGATTTAATCATTAAGCACCTGACACTTAACAATTGTAAAAGGTTACAGTCATCTCTTCCTGTTCTTTCTCCCCAGTTTCCACTCCCTATAAACCATTTGTATTCCCTACACTCCCTAATCTTTTCCCACCAGATTCCGGTCAATCTGACAGACACAGTTCTTCCTCAGTTGTGCAATGTCAGCACCGAATCCAGCCCTCGTTACCGATACACCAATGGCATTTGGTGATTTAGGTGTGGCATATCCAAGGGTGACATATTTATGTAACCCAGATTAAAATATCCCCTGATGTTGCAATTTGATAATCCTTCGGAGGGAACAAACGTGGGACCGTCGAATTTGAATAATTAGTCGGATCTCTCTTGCCGGTGCATGTTTTCCCTAAATTAAAAGGGAGGAGGCCGCAGCTTCGAGGATAAGGGAAGGCTTCTCGACAATAATAACGAGATTGGGCTGAATGTTCTATGGATTCCTCAAATCGGAAACCACAATTCGGCATCCTACCTTACACATTCCCCAACCGCCGCATGCAGCACCAATCGAATCGTTCGTTCAATCCAGCACGAATTCGGCCCTAATTTCTGCAAAAACTAAAACGTGCCTTTCACCCTCGATCGGCGCATCTCGACCCCTGCAGGCAGCGGCGGCCACAAGGGATCGATGGATAGGAGGAGCCCTAGGGCGATCGGGCGTAGGCGCGCGCCGCCCCCAGCGGCAGCGCGCAGTTCATAATGCGGAGGGAATCCGGAAGATCCAAGCGGGTGGAGACAAGTACGGAGTGGGGAAGGAACAAAAATCCAGGCGGGGAGGAGGGGGCGAGTACCATCTCCTCGGATCATGGATCTTGTCGCGGCCCACTTCCCGTTGTCGCCTTCCGCCCTGCCCGGATCGCCTCGCCGTACGCCCCTCTCTCCTCCCAATCATTCGCGTCGCCGTCGTCGCCGTCGCCGTCTCGTGGCGTGGCCGCCGCGGCCGCCTCCGTGGTGTTGTTTTCGCCATGTTTTTCTTTTAAATTGAATGAATGGAGGCTGGGTCAGTGCTAGGAGGACACCTGCGTGGCGCCGGGCCCGGCCGGTTTCGAAGGGATATCGGGTGCCATTTGTTCGAGGAAATTGACTATTTATTATTAAGTTCGTCGGACTTTGATTAAAACTACAAAGTTGATTTTTTCTTGACAAAAGATGGCTAGGGACTAGATTGTGAGAGATGATTAGTGCTAGGAAAAAGAAGAAGACCCCGCGTACACACGTTGTATACATGTACTACCTCCGTCCTGGTTTATTGGTCCCCAATGTATTTTGTGCCAAATTTTGACCGTGAATTTAACTAACAAAATGTTCATGCATGTCACCAAAAAATATATCATTGAAAACTATGTTCAAATATGAATCCAACTATTTAATTTTTGTTGACATGCATTAATATTTTATTAGTTAAATATTTGGTCAAAATTTGACACAAACTACAACGAGGACCAATAAATCAGGACGGAGGTAGTATAAGTACAAGGTTGGTGATCGACCCATAACTATGGACATCGCTCCATGCCTCCATCTATACGTACGCAGCGCCGCCTCCTCCTCAACCCTAGGACACAAATTCATCATCTGGTGCGCCGGCCGCCGGCCGCCAGCCGCCAGCAGATGAGGTCCCCAGCACTTCCTGATGTTCAGGCGAATATCCGGCTAGTCGCTCACAATTCTTCAACGCTGTTTCTAATCTCTTCGTTGTTAAAAGTAAATAAAACAAAATGAAAACCGTTGCACCTAAGAAAGGATCATAGCGGGATCGTAGCATCTAGCATCGGGGCACCACACATTGTTTTTCCTTTCCCGCTCCATGCTTTTTTTCTCTTGGAGCGATCGACCAGTATCTGTTCTATGTAGCAATCGATCTGTATACGAGATCTTTTACATTTTCCACTAGCACTAATCATCTCTTACGCTCTAGTCCTTAGTTAACGTTTTGTCAAGAAAAAATGAACTTTGTACTTATAATCAAATCCTAACGAACTTAATAATAAATAGTCAATTGTCTCCATTTGTTCGGTGCCAACTGTCACGGTCTCTTCTTTGGACAAGAAAACACTTGTACTTCCTCCGTTCGGAATTACTTGTCTCGGAAATGGATGTATCTAGAACTAAAATATCTCTAGATACATCCATTTCTGCGACAAGTAATTCCGAACGGAGGGAGTACTTGCGCTAAGAAACACTTGTACCGTCGTCGCAAACCCTGATAAACAGAAAAGGACATGTTTAAAATTGACAGCGCAGATGGATTCAGGCGAAGTGTCTAGTTTTTTTTTTTTTTTACCTGAGCTAATGATCTCACGTACATTGATCTTAACGCTCTTGTATTAGTTTACGGGGGGAGTAAAATTTTGAGTAATCCGAGCGGAAGGCCCTCAAGCATGTCGGATCTTGTGCACTAATTTTAAAGTATTCGCTCCCATGTACCCTCATTGAGCGAGCTACAAGGTGACGACAAAATGTTTCGCTCGGGATGGCAATCTGAGTGAACACATTCGACATGAGAAGATTAAAAAAATAGAGCATGGCAATTTTCAGCTTTTCCCGTTGATGTAGCATGACAATTCTGCTCACCCAACATGGCAAATTTTACTTTAGAATATGACAAAAGAAAAAACATAGAATAACCGAAGAAACCCTAAGAAAAGCAATGTAAACTTGTGAGAGAGCCGATTAAAAAAAAGAAAAAAAGCAAGCGCAACTATCGTATTGCACTGGCCCAGAAGCCGCTGCACTATAGGCGAGACATATTACTTCTCCGTAGAGTGCTCCTCGTGGTAGAGTCCTTCTACACGAGTTCGCACAAACATTGTTGGGCCGGCCATTAAGCTTTCTTGCTACTCCCTCTGTAAAGAAATATAAGAGCGTTTAGCTCACTACACCAGCTCGCTCCTAGCTCGACCGTGGCTCACGTGTGCTCATGGATTGACTTTGACTTCTGACGGCTGAAATTTTTTGACTCTTTATGGTGGACTGTTTGACCAGTGTTGACCGTTGAATTTTCAAATTTGGAAAAGGTTCATGAGTTTGAAAAAGTTCATATTTTTTTTAAAAAATCACAAATTCGAATGTGAAAAAGGTTCAATAAATTATTGAGTTAGAAAACTGTCATGGATTTGAAAGGGTTCACAAATTTGAAAAATAAATGAATTATCTATTTTTTTTAAATGTAAGAAAAAATCACGAATCTAAAAAACATTCAAAGATTTGTTTAAAAAATCAACAATTTGGAAAAACTTCATGCATTTGAAAGAAGTATGTGAATTCAAAAAAGATTCATGTGTTTTGTTTAAAAAGTCTCCCAATTTGAAAAAGTACTCAGGATTTGGGAGCTTCTGAGCAACGTGTCCATATATGGGTTGGGCTACTAAAACGATCGAAGGGGGCGTTGGTGTGCGGGCCGGCCTAGAAACGTGTTGAATAAAAGAAAAAGAAATGTAACAAGTACTCCCTCCGTCCCAAAATAAGTGACTTGAGGGAGTATATTATATTCGGAGAAGTGGGATTCAAACTCAAGACGTAACAACCAACAATCTGTTACCATTCTTTTGCACCTAGTTCCCTGTTTTCTGGTGCTTCCCTTTTGGCCTTCTCTGTACTTGTGCTCTCCCCCTGATCAATGAATTTGGCAAAGCTTATGCCAACATTCAAAAAAAGAAAAAAAAATCTGTCACCATAACCAGCAGACCGAGATGTCATAATTGGCCACTAGCAGGAAAATATCACTATTTAAACTGTTATTCTAGTACTAGACCAAAAAAAAATATACCGCTATTATTTATCTGGAAATAAGTTCACTAAAAATATAAACCATGAATTCTAAAAAACATTCATCAAATTTGAAAAACTTCATCATTTTTTAAAAAGTTCATAAAAATAAAAAAACAATCAAATTTCAAAAAAGTTAATCAATTTGAAGAAAAAGAAATCATTGATTTTGCAAGAAGTTCATCGAATTTGGGAAAAAATCATCAAACTTGAAAAAGGGTTCATAGAATTTAAAAAAGTTCACCGATTCTGAAAAAAATTCATTGATTGTGAAAAAAAGTTTATCGATCTCGAAGTAAAGTTCATCAATTTAAAATAAAGTTCACAAGCTTGAAGAAAATTTTCACACATTTAGCAAAAAGAAAACGAACGAAAAAACCGAGCAAAGCCATTCCAAGAAAAAGAAAAGAAAAGGGGCAAAGTTCCACGAACTAAAAGAGGATAAAAAAGATAAAATATATGATTTAGCGCAATCAGTTGAGAAGGGCTAGTGGTTAGTTCGCTTGTCTCTGAACCGTGAGGTCTCTGGTTTGAACTTGCATGATCACCCCTTTTTTTGAAGTTTTCAACAGAAAATAGAGAAAAAGAAAGGGGGAGATGGGCCGAGCCCAACCAGCCGCGCCTATCATGCGCTTGTTTGCCGACGGGCGCTTAAGCGCCAAATAAGATCCGCCTTTGACGCATTCTGTGTCAAATAGGTGAAGCTTTACGAGAGCAACTAGTTAAAGAGCACTCCTTCGGGAGCCTCGCAGCGATCAGGGTCACTTGGCGTGCTCTTAGTCATTCGCCACGTGTCGTGCTCTGGGCGCTCCTTTCGGATTTTGTTTTTTTAATTCCGCACGTGTTTTCGGCTTTTTAAACGGTTTTTTTCGGGGGTTTTCGACGTTTTGGTTTTCCACCGGTCTTCCTTAACTTTTCGACCAAATTTTGTTTCAAAAAAAAAATTGTGCGAAAAAACTCGGCTTTTTCACGAGTCACGGTTTTGCGTCCGCGAGAGTCACGGCAGTGCCTCTCGGAAATGGTTCTGTTTTTTTCTTTCGTGTGAGTCACGGTTTTACTTCCGCGAGAGTCACGGCCGTGCCTCTCCGAAAGGGTTCTGTTTTTTTCCTTTCGCGAGAGTCACAGTTTTGCTTCCGCGAGAGGCACGGTTGTGCTTTCGTGAGAGTCACGCCCGTGCCTCTCGGAATGAAAAAAAACGTGTTTTCTGTATATTTTTTTCATTTCGCGAGAGTCACGGTTTTGCTTCCGCGAGAGGCATGGTTGTGCTTTCGCGAGAGTCACGGCCGTGCCTCTCGGAAACGAAAAAAACACATTTTCTGTTTTTTTCCTTTCGCGAGAGTCATGGTTTTGCTTCCGCGGGAGGCATGGTTGTGCTTTTGTGAGAGTCACGATCATGCCTCCTCGGAAATAGAAAAAAACGTATTTTTTTTCTCTTCCGCGAGAGTCACGATTTTACTTCCGCCAGAGGCACGGTTGTGATTTTACGAGAGGCACGGGCGTGCCTCTTTCGGAAAGTGAAAAAATCAGTGCGGTTGGTTCGGTTTTTTTCGTGAAAAAAAAGTTCGTCAAAACCCATCAACATGGGATCTAGTTTTGAGGATCTCGACGCGAGGAATTCGACTGTGAAAACGGTTCGAGATTTGGACGCACGGTTTAAGAGATAAAACGTTTTGAATTAACGGATATACGAAAAAAGGAAAAACGCCCAGATTGCGACAAGTGACGCTCGCAACCTGGGGTTTGTGTTGATCTTTACAACGAGTACTCCTCAATTAGTGATTTCATATTCTCAATTTTTTTTAATGATTTCGAAGCTTCGCAGCAGAGGCGAGGGACGCGAAGAGCTCAGTCGGCTGGGGCCGGCGGTTAGCGGAAAAAAATTATATGAGACCAGGTCTCATAAAATGCACGTGAGACCCATTCTGATGGATGACACGTGGCATTCACAAATCACAAAGCATCTAATCTCTCCCCCCCTGATTTCAGGTGGGGAATGGGGGAGGTGCTTTGTGATTTGTAAATGCCACGTGTCATCTATCAGAGTGGGTCTCACCTGCTAATCTATGAGACCTGGTCTCATAGAATTTTTTTCCGCGGTTAGCGTAGCTATTACGGGCCATTGGTTTTTCTTTTATCTATTTTTTTACGCCAGTTTTCTTTCAGGTTTAATCTTTATCTTTTCCTTTCTGTTTATTTTAATTTATTTTCGTTTTCGTTTTTTATATTTTCTGTTTCCTTTTTCAACAGTTAACAAATTAAAAAAGTTCAGAATTTAAAAATGTTCATAAATTTGAAAATATGTTTGGAATTTTCAAAACAAATGTTCTTGTTCATAAATTTGAAAAAATGTTTGTCTTTTCAGAAAATGTTCGGTTTTAAAAAATGTTTCGTAAACTTAAAATATGTTCACATTTTCCAAACATGTTCGTGTCTTTTTAAATGTTCTTGTTTTTCAAGATAATGTTGCAATTTGGAAAAAATGTTCGTCTTTCTGAATAATATTCGTGCTTTCAAAACAACGTTTTCTATTTTAAAAATGTTCAGAAATTTGAAAAAATGTTCGCAAAAATAAAAAAAATCTGATTTTTTTAGAAAGAAGGTTAACATATTTGAAAAAAAAAATCACGTTTTCATAAAAATATCCAGTTCTTGAAAAATATTTTATATACGTTTTGTTCGTGCTTTCAGTAAAAATCCAAATTAAAAAAAGGTTTGTTTTTTCAAAAAATGCATTAGCTACACTACTTGTACAGTATCGTTTTACTCAGCTACAACATGTCCGTAGGAGTATATTATATACCTTGATAGTATCTTTGGCTTGCTGGCTAATATTTTTTTTTTTGTATTTTCGATCCCGCGCTACAGACACGACACATAGGAGTTCCCGTGTGCCAATTTGAAAATTAGCCTGTAATTTGTGCTACATGGGTGAATAAGATTTGGGGTACCTACACGGGCGGCACATAGTCTACCGTGCAAGAGCTATGTGTTGCTCATGGTGATTTGTATCGATCAGAGGCTATTAGGCCATCCCAGCACTATAACCGAGCGAAAGTTTTTTCCTTTGTTTTTTTCTCGGGTTTTTCATTGTTGGAGCATATGTTTTCAGTTGGTTTTCTCTGATTTTTTTTTCCAATAACTATAGGTCAAACACATTACCACTTTGCTTTCTTGTTATCTATCTTGCCTAGTTACCTTTATTTACTGCTGATTTACTTATTTGCTTGTTAAAATTTTCAAAAACCACAAAGTAATTAAAAAATAACACCTATATATATACACCTTTTGTCTTAGCTTGTTACCATGCCTACTTGAGCTGAAATTTACACTACTTCTAATGATAAAGATATTAAAACTTTAGTTAGTTCACCTCGCATAGACTCATTGTTTAGAAACGCTAAACATGACAAAAACAATAAAGATGGATTGGAGAGGTCATGACTTTACCTAGAAGGCATCCCATATGTTTAGAGAGTGATAAATCTTGTGATAAAAATGTTAAATGTGGGATTGGAGAGGTCAAACTTTAGGTAGCATTACTTGTTGGGTAACGTAGTAATAATTCAAAAAAAAATCCTACGTGTCATCAAGATCAATCTAGGAGATGCTAGCAACAAGAGAGAGGGAGTGCATCTTCATACCCTTGAAGATCGCTAAGCGGAAGCGTTGCAAAGAACGTGGTTGATGGAGTCGTACTCGTAGCGATTCAAATCGCGGAAGATCCGATCTAGCGCCGAATGGACGGCGCCTCCGCGCTCAACACACGTACAGCTCGGGGACGTCTCCTCCTTCTTGATCCAGCAAGGGGGGGGGGATAAGTTGAGGGAGAACTCCGGCAACACGACGACGTGGTGGCGGTGTAGCTCGTGGTTCTCCGCCTGAGCTTCGCCAAGCTCAACGGTGGAGGAGGAGGTGTAAGAGGGGGAGGGTTGCGCCAGGGGCTGAGGTCTGACTGCCCTCCCACCCCCCTCTATTTATAGGGTGAAGGGAAGAGGGGGACGACCCCCTAGATGCATCTAGAGGGGGGCAGTGGCCAAGGGGGGTACTTGCCCGCCAAGTTGGCAGGGGGCGCCCCCACCCCTAGGGTTTTAACCATAGGCGCCTTGGGCCCCTTGGGGGGGGGGGGGCGCACCAGCCCACTAGGGGGGCTGGTTCCCACCCATATTCAGCCCACTTGGTCCCCCGGGGAATATGCACGTGATATCCCATTGTCACCACAGATAAGCACGTGCAAGACATACATCAAGTGTTCTCAAATCCTTAAAGACTCAATCCGATAAGATAACTTCAAAGGGAAAACTCAATCCATTACAAGAGAGTAGAGGGGGAGAAGCATTATAAGATCCAACTAGAATAACAAAGCTCGCGATACATCAAGATCGTGCCATCTCAAGAACACGAGAGAGAGAGAGAGAGATCAAACACATAGCTACTGGTACATACCCTCAGCCTCGAGGGCGGACTACTCCCTCCTCGTCATGGAGAGCGCCGGGATGATGAAGATGGCCACCAGTGAGGGTTCCCCCCTCCAACAGGGTGCCGGAACAGGGTCTAGATTGGTTTTTGGTGGCACCAGAGGCTTTCGGCGGCGGAACTCCCGATCTAGGTTTCTTTCTAGAGGTTTTAGTATATATAGGAGGTGTTGGAGTCGAGGCCAAGCAAAGGGGGCTACGGGCTATCCACGAGGGGGGGGGGGGGCACGCGCCTCCCACCCTCGTGGGCAGCCCGTGGGTCCTCTCGTCCCCCTCCGGCACTTCCTGGGATTCTTTAGGTCCAAAAACAGCCTCCGTTGATTTTCAAGTCAATTGGGCTCCGTTTGATATTCCTTTTCTGTAAAAGCCTAAAACAGGAGAAAAACAAAAACTGGCACTGGGCTCTGGGTTAATAGGTTAGTCCAAAAATAATATAAAAGTGTATAATAAAGCCCATAAAACATCCTAGAAGGATAATATAATAGCATGGAACAATAAAAAATTATAGATATGTTGGAGACGTATCAGCATCCCCAAGCTTAATTCCTGCTCGTCCTTGAGTAGGTAAATGATAAACACATAATTTTTGATGTGGAATGCTAACCAACATAATTTTCAATGTAATTCTCTTAATTGTGGCATGAATGTTCATATCTGAAAGATTCAAGACAAAAGTCTATATTGACATAAGAGTAATAATACTTCAAGCATACTAACAAAGCAATCATGTCTTCTCAAAATACTATGGCTAAAGAAAGTTATCCCTACAAAATCATATAATCTGGCTATGCTCCCTCTTCATCACACAAAATATTCATATCATGCACAACCCCAATTTCAGCCAAGCACTTGTTTTCATACTCTATTCTTTAAAACCTTTCAACTTTCACGCAATACAGGAGCGTGAGCCATGGACATAGCACTATGTGTGGAATAGAGGTGGTTGTGGAGAAGACAAAAAGGAGGAAGATAGTCTCACATCGACTAGGCGCATCAACGGGCTATGGAGATGCCCATCAATAGATATCAATGTGAGTGAGTAGGGATTGCCATGCAACGGATGTACTAGAGCTAAATATGTATGAAAGCTCAATAAAAGAAACTAGTGGGTGTGCATCCAACTTGCTTGCTCACGAAGACCTAGGGCATTTGAGGAAGCCCATCGTTGAAATATACAAACCAAGTATAATGAAAATTCCCACTAGTATATGAAAGTGACTACACATGAGACTCTCTATCATGAAGAACATGGTGCTACTTTGAAGCACAAGTGTGGAAAACGATAGTATAAATTGTCCCTTCTCTCTTTTCTCTCATCTTTTGGGAGGGGCTTTCTCTTTTTTTTTTCCTTTTTTAGCCCCTCTCTATTTTTTGGGCCATCACCTTTTTTATTTGGCCTTTATATTTTTTTGTTTTTTTTTGTTTCCTCACACGGGACAATGCTCTAATAATGATGATCATCACACTTTTATTGATTTACAACTCGCTATTACAACTCGATACTAGAACAAGTATGACTATATGAATGCCTCATGTGGTGTACCGGGATGTGCAATGAATCAAGAGTGACATGTATGAAAAATTATGCATGGTGGCTTTGCCACAAATACGATGTCAACTACATGATCATGCATGACAATATGACAATATGAAGCGTGTCATATGAACGGAACGGTGGAAAGTTGCATGGCAATATATCTCGAAATGGCTATGGAAATGCCATGATAGGTAGGTATGGTGGCTGTTTTGAGGAAGGTATATAGTGGGTGTATGGTACTGGCGAAAGTTGCGCAGTACAAGAGAGGCTAGCAATGGTGGAAGGGTGAGAGTGCGTATAATCCATGGACTCAACATTAGTCATAAGAACTCATATACTTATTGCAAAAATTTACGAGTCATCAAAACAAAGCAATCAACACATGCTCCTAGGGGGAAGGTTGGTAGGAGTTAACCATCGCGCGCGCCCGACCTCCACACAAAGGTTGGCACTTTACAAATACCTCATGCTCTAACTTCGTCACATAGCGGTTCACCATACGTGCATGCTACGGGAATCACTAACCTTAACACAAGTATTTCTCAATTTCATAATAACTCCACTAGCATGACTCTAATATCACTATCCTCATATCTCAAAACAATTATCAAGCATCCAACTTCTCATCATATTTCTTTGCACTTAGTGTGAAAGTTTTTACTACATTGATATTGGATGTCTATCATGTGAAGACTAGTTTTATAGCCTAAACACATTACCATGCTGTTTTAATAGACTCTCAAAAGGATATAAGTGAAGCATGCGAGTTCATCTATTTCTTCAAAATAAAACCACCGCCGTGCTCTAAAAGATATAAGTGAAGCACTAGAGCAATAACAAACTACTCCGAAAGATATAAGTGAAGATCAATGAGTAGTTGAATAATTATGTAACTATGTGAAGACTCTCTAACATTTAAGAATTTCAGATCTTGATATATTATTCAAACAGCAAGCAAAACAAACTAAAATAAATTGAGGCTCCAAGCAAAACACATATCATGTGGTGAATAAAAATATAGCTCCGAGTATAGTTACCGATGGATGAAGACGAAAGAGGGGATGCCTTCCCAGGGCATCCCCAAGCTTAGGCTTCTAGTTGTCCTTGAATTTTACTTGGGATGCCTTGGGCATCCCCAATCTTAGGACCTCGCTACTCTTTGTTCCATAGTCCATCAAAGCAATACTCAAAACTTGAAAACTTCACAACACAAAACTTAGACAAAAATCTCGTGAGCTCCGCTAGTATAAGAAAGCAAACCACTACTCAAAGGTACTGCAATGAATGTTGGGGAACGTAGCAGAATTCAAAAAATTTCTACGCTTCACCAAGATCAATCTAAGGAGTCATCTAGCAACGAGGGATAAAGGAGTGCATCTACATACCCTTGTAGATCACGAGCGGAAGCGTTCAAGAGAACGTGGATGATGGAGTCGTACTCGTCGTGATCCAAATCACCGATGATCCCAGCGCCGAACGGACGACACCTCTGCGTTCAACACACGTACGGTGCAGCGACGTCTCCTCCTTCTTGATCCAGCAAGGGGGAAGGAGAGGTTGATGGAGATCTAGCAGCACGACGGCGTGGTGGTGGATGCAACGGAAATTCTGCAGGGCTTCGCCAAGCACCGCGTGAGGAGGGAGAGGTGTAACGGGGGGAGAGGGAGGCGCCAGGAGCAAGGGTGCGGTAGCCCTCCCTCCCCCACTATATATAGGTCCCAGGGGGGCGGCCCTAGGAGATGCAATCTCCTAGGGGGGGCGGCGGCCAAGGGGGGAGGCTTGCCCCCCAAGGCATGTGGGGTGCCCCCACCCCTAGGGTTTCCAACACTAGGCGCAGGGGAGGCCCAAGGGGGTGCGCCAGCCCACTATGGGCTGGTTCCCCTCCCCCTACATCCCATGGGGCCCTCCGGGATAGGTGGCCCCACCCGGTGGACCCCCGGGACCCTTCCGGTGGTCCCGGTACACTACCAGTGACCCCCGAAACTCTCCCGATGGCCGAAACTGGACTTCATATATATATATATATATAATTCTTTACCTCCGGACCATTTCGGTACTCCTCGTGACGTCCGGGATCTCATCCAGGACTCCGAACAACATTCGGGTTACCGTGTGCATATATCTCTACAACCCTAGCGTCACCGAACCTTAAGTGTGTAGACCCTACGAGTTCGGGAGACACGTAGACATGACCGAGACGACTCTCCGGTCAATAACCAACAGCGGGACCTAGATACCCATGTTGGTTCCTACATGTTTCTCGATGATCTCATCAGATGAACCACGATGTCAAGGATTCACTCAATCCCGTATGCAATTCCCTTTGTCTATCGGTACAGTACTTGCCCGAGATTCGATCGTCGGCATACCGATACCTTGTTCAATCTCGTCATGGCAAGTCTCTTTACTCGTTCCGTAATACATCATCCCATGACCAACTCCTTAGTCACATTGAGCTCATTATGATGATGTATTACTGAGTGGGCCCAGAGATATCTCTCCGTCATACGGAGTGACAAATCCCAGTCTCGGTTCGTGCCAACCCAACAGATACTTTCGGAGATACCCGTTGCGTACCTTTATAGCCACTCAGTTAAGTTGTGACGTTTGGCACACCCAAAGTACCCCTACGGTATCCGGGAGTTGCACAACCTCATGGTCTAAGGAAAAGATACTTGACATTGGAAAAGCTTTAGCATTACGAACTACACGATCTGTGCTAGGCTTAGGATTGGGTCTCGTCCATCACATCATTCTCCTAATGATGTGATCTCGTTATCAATGAAATCCAATGTCCATGGTCAGGAAACTGTAACCATCTATTGATCAACGAGCTAGTAACTAGAGGTTTACCAGGGACACGTTGTGATCTATGTATTCACACATGTATCACTGTTTCCGGATAATACAATTCAAGCATGAATAGCAGACAATTATCATGACCAAGGAAATATAATAATAACCATTTTATTATTGCCTCTAGGGCATATTTTCAACAGTCTCCCACTTGAACTAGAGTCAATATCTAGTTACATTGTGATGAATCGAACACCCATAGAGTTCTGGTGTTGATCATGTTTTGCTCGTGGAAGAGGTTTAGTCAACGGGTCTGCGACATTCAGATCCGTATACACTTTACAAATATGAGGGTCGGGCCCACAGTTGTGCAAAACGTGCGGCCCGCATAGGGCCCATGATTTTTGGGGGCCCCAAATTTTATATACACTCACAAACAAATGTTGTTCCTTAGCGCTGGGCCTTGCATGGCGCTGGGCCGCTGTCGTCCCTGAGTCGAGGCGTCGAGGCAGGCCACTGCTCCATCGATGCGATGGGGAAGGGGGATCGTCGGGACTCAGATTCAATCGAAAAGGCAAAGCACTTGCGTCGCCGTCGCTACTGGCCTACAACCATGGACGGACGAGCAGGCACCAGGTGGTTGCGATCTGTCAGTTCTTCTCCCATTCAACCAATTTCTTTTTTATTTTTCGGTTGATTTATCTCTGCTCGCACGATTTGCTTCCCTTGCGCTGCTCTTAGGGAGGGAAATTTGATGGCAGCACGCGGCCGCGCACTGACGCGGCCATCTCAGTTTTCCATATTCATTACCCATCCGATTGACATACGCGAAGGGCCTCTAAATTCTTCGGTTAGTCCTCCAATCATTTTCAATCTTCAGTTTGTTGGTTCAGAAAGAATTAATTTCTACTATATTGCATTTTGTTTCCCCAATTATCCTTGCTAATTTGTTTTATATAAGAAAATAATTAGAAGTTACACGAATGCGCTAGTTTATAGTAAAATTTAGGTAGTCATTGGTTTAATTCATCCTGCCGTTTGCGTATTCTATAGATGAAAACTATTTGTTAATTTTACATACAAATGTCTTCCTTGAATGTTGTCTCCCGGCGCCCCCACAGCCCCCTAATCCCCAAATTGTGGTTTCGCCCCGGGCTACAGCCTATAGGAAACGGGATCATCAGATCAATCGGAGACAATCCTCAAGCCGCTTCTTGACTGGAAACGGGATCGTCGGATCGATCGACGACCGTGAAAACTCCACATTCCAGAGCATCGGCACCGGGTGACACGGCGACAATTCCTAGCGATATTGCCTCACATTAATAGTTCCTAGCGAGAGGATTGACACGGGCACACAGCTACAGCTCTCACGGCTTTCATCCTCCGGGCGCTTCACGTCTTCAAAACGGGTACCCATTAGTCCATATTTGCAACATATATATATATATATATATATATATATATATATATATATATATATATATATATATATATATATATATATATATATAATTGTTCGTTATTCATTTTTTTAAGCAAGGTAGGGCCCCCTATTTTAGCTTCGCACAGGGTCCCGGATTTTGCCTGCCCGGCCCTGACAAATATCTATGTCTCCATCTTGAACATAATTCCGGATGGAGTTGAAACGGCGCTTGATGTGCTTGGTCTTCTTGTGAAACCTAGGCTCCTTGGCAATGAAAATAGCTCCAGTGTTGTCACAGAAGAGAGTCATCGGGCCCGACGCGCTTGGAATGACTCCTAGGTCGGTGATGAACTCCTTCATCTAGACTCCTTCTTGCGCTGCTTCGCAAGCAGCAATGTACTCCGCTTCACATGTAGAATGCGCCACGACGCTCTGCTTGCAACTGCACCAGCTGACTGCCCCACCATTCAAAATATACACGTATCCGGTTTGTGACTTGGAGTCATCTAGATCTGTGTCGAAGCTAGCATCAACGTAACCCTTTACGACGAGCTCTTCATCACCTCCATAAACGAGAAACATATCCTTAGTCCTTTTCAGGTACTTCAGGATGTTCTTGACCGCTGTCCAGTGTTCCATACCGGGATCACTTTGGTACCTCCCTACCAAACTTATGGCAAGGTTCACATCAGGTCTGGTACACAGCATGGCATACATAATAGAGCCTATGGCTGAGGCATAGGGGATGACACTCATCTTTTCTCTATCTTCTGCCGTGGTCGGGGATTGAGCTGTGCTCAATCTCATACCTTGCAATACAGGCAAGAACCCTTTCTTGGACTGATCCATATTGAACTTCTTCAATATCTTATCAAGGTATGTGCTTTGTGAAATACCAATGAGGCGTCTCGATCTATCTCTATAGATCTTGATGCCTAATATGTAAGCAGCTTCTCCAAGGTCCTTCATTGAAAAACTCTTATTCAAGTAGGCCTTTATGCTTTCCAAGAATTCTATATCATTTCCCATCAGCAGTATATCATCCACATATAATATGAGAAATGCTACAGATCTCCCACTCACTTTCTTGTAAATACAGGTTTCTCCCCAAGTCTGTATAAAACCAAACGCTTTGATCACATCATTAAAGCGAATATTCCAACTCCGAGATGCTTGCACCAGCCCATAGATTGAGCGCTGGAGCTTGCATACCTTGTTAGCATTCTCAGGATCGACAAAACCTTTCGGCTGCATCATATACAGTTCTTCCTTGAGGAAGCCATTAAGGAATGTCGTTTTGACTCCATTTGCCATATCTCATAATCATAGTATGCGGCAATTGCTAACATGATTCGGGCGGACTTTAGCATCGCTACGGGAGAGAAAGTCTCGTCGTAGTCAATCCCTTGAACTTGTTGATAACCTTTAGCGACAAGCCGAGCCTTATAGATGGTCACATTACCATCCGCACCAGTCTTCTTCTTAAATATCCATTTATTTTCTATGGCGTGCCGATCATCGGGCAAGTCCACCAAAGTCCATACTTTGTTTTCATACATGGATCCTATCTCGGATTTCATGGCTTCAAGCCATTTGTTGGAATCCGGGCCCGCCATCGCTTCTTCATAGTTCGAAGGTTCACCGTTGTCTAACAACATGATTTCCATGACAGGGTTACCGTACCACTCTTGTGCGGAACGTGTCCTTGTGGACCTTCGAAGTTCAGTGGTAACTTGATCTGAAGCTTCATAATCATCATCATTAACTTCCTCCCTAGTCGGCGCAGGCACCACAGGAACAACTTCTCGCGCTGCGCTACTTTACGGTTCGGGAGGGGTGACTGTCACCTTATCAAGCTCCACTTTCCTCCCACTCACTTCTTTCGAGAGAAACTCTTTCTCCAGAAAGGATCCATTCTTGGCGATGAAGACCTTGCCTTCAGATCTGAGGTAGAAGGTGTACCCAATAGTTTCCTTTGGGTATCCTATGAAGACGCATTTTTCCGATTTGGGTTCGAGCTTTTCAGGTTGAAGTTTCTTGACATAAGCATCGCAACCCCAAACTTTCAGAAACGACAGCTTAGGTTTCTTGCCAAACCAAAGTTCATACGGTGTCATCTCAACGGATTTAGACGGAGCCCTATTTAAAGTGAATGCGGTAGTCTCTAAAGCATATCACCAAAAAGATAGCGGTAAGTCGGTAAGAGACATCATAGATCGCACCATGTCCAACAGAGTACGATTATGACGTTCGGACACACCATTACGCTGAGGTGTTCCGGGCGGTGTCAATTGCGAAACAATTCCATAGTTTCTTAAGTGCGTGCCAAATTCATGACTTAAATATTCACCTCCACGATCCGACCGTAGGAACTTTATTTTTCTGTCACGTTGATTCTCGACCTCATTCTGAAATTCCTTGAACTTTTCAAAAGTCTCAGACTTGTGTTTCATCAATTAGACATACCTATATCTACTTAAGTCATCTGTGAGGGTGAGAACATAATGATAGCCTCCGCGAGCTTCAACACTCATTGGACCGCACACATCGGTATGTATGATTTCCAATAAGTTGGTCGCTCGCTCCATTATTCCGGAGAACGGAGTCTTGGTCATCTTGCCCAAAAGGCATGGTTCGCACGTGCAAATGATTCATAATCAAGAGACTCTAAAAGTCCATCTGCATGGAGCTTCTTCATACGTTTGACACCAATATGACCAAGGCGGCAATGCCACAAGTATATGGGACTATCATTATCAACTTTACATCTTTTGGCATTCACACTATGAATATGTGTAACATCACGTTCGAGATTCATCAAGAATAAACCATTGACCAGCGGGGCATGACCATAAAACATATCTCTCATATAAATAGAACAACCATTATTCTCGGATTTAAATGAGTAGCCATCTCGCATTAAACGAGATCCAGATACAATGTTCATGCTCAAAGCTGGTACTAAATAACAATTATTAAGGTTTACAACTAATCCCGAGGGTAGATGTAGAGGTAGCGTGCCGACGGCGATCACATCGACCTTGGAACCATTCTCGACGCGCATCGTCACCTCGTCCTTCGCCAGTCTCCGCTTGTTCCGCAGCTCCTGCTTTGAGTTACAAATGTGACCAACTGCACCGGTATCAAATACCCAGGAGCTACTACGAGCGCTGGCAAGGTACACATCAATAACATGTATATCATATATACCTTTGACGTTGCCGGCCTTCTTATTTGCTAAGTATTTGGGGCAGTTCCGCTTCCAGTGACCCGTTCCCTTGCAATAAAAGCACTCAGTCTCAGGCTTGGGTCCATTCTTTGGCTTCTTCCCGGCAACTGGCTTACCGGGCACGGCAACTCCTTTGCCATCCTTCTTGAAGTTCTTTTTACCCTTGCCTTTCTTGAACTTAGTGGTTTTATTCACCATCAACACTTGATGCTCTTTATTGATCTCCACCTCCGCTGATTTCAGCATTGAATACACTCCGGGAATGGACTTCTCCATCCCTTGCATATTGAAGTTTATCACGAAGCTCTTGTAGCTAGGTGGGAGCGACTGAAGGATTCTGTCAACGACCGCTTCGTCTGGGCGATTCATTCCCAACTGCGACAAGCGATTGTGCAACCCAGACAATTTGAGTATGTGCTCGCTGACAGAACTATTCTCCTCCATCTTACAACTGTAGAATGCGTCGGAGACGTCATATCTCTCGACTCGATCATGAGCTTGGAAAACCATTTTCAGCTCTTGGAACATCTCATATGCTCCGTGGTGCTCAAAACGCTTTTGGAGCCCCGATTCTAAGTTGTAAATCATGCCGCACTGAACCAGGGAGTAATCATCACAACACGACTGCCAAGCGTTCATAACGTCTTGGTTTGCCGGGGCGGGAGCGTCACCTAGCGGTGCTTCAAGGACATATGTTTTCTTGGCAGCTATGAGGATGATCCTCAGGTTACGGACCCAATCCGTATAGTTGCTACCATCGTCTTTCAGCTTGGATTTCTCTAGGAACGCGTTGAAGTTGAGGGTGACATGAGCGTGGGCCATTTGATGTACAAGACATATTGTACAGAATTTAGACTAAGTTCATGACAATTAAGTTCATCTAATGAACTCCCACTCAGATAGACATCTCTCTAGTCATCTAAGTGAAACATGATCCGAATCGACTAGGCCGTGTCCGATCATCACGTGAGAGGGACTAGTCATCAACGGTGAACATCTTCATGTTGATTGTATCTTCTATACGACTCATGTTCGGCCTTTCGGTCTTCCGTGTTCCGAGGCCATGTCTGTACATGCTAGGCTCGTCAAGTGAACCCTAAGTGTATTGCGTGTGTAAATCTGGCGTACACCCATTGTATGCGAATGTTAGAGCCTATCACACCCGATCATCACGTGGTGCTTTGGAACAACGATCCTAACAACGGTGCACAGTTAGGGGGAACACAATTCCTGAAATTTTAGTGAGAGATCATCTTATTTACTACCGTCGTTCTAAGCAAATAAGATGCATAAACATGATAAACATCACATGCAATCAAATAAAGTGACATGATATGGCCAATATCATTTTGCTCCTTTGATCTTCATCTTCAGGGCACCATGATCATCTTTGTCACCGGCATGACACCATGATCTCCATCATCGTGTCTTCATGAAGTCGTCTCACCAAATATTACTTCTACTACTATGGCTAACGTTTAGCAATAAAGTAAAGTAATTACATGGCGTTATTAAGTGACACGCAGGTCATACAAAAAATAAGACAACTCCTATGGCTCCTGCCGGTTGTCATACTCATCGACATGCAAGTCGTCATTCCTATTACAAGAACATGATCAATCTGATACATCACATATATCATTCATCACATCTTTTGGCCATATCACATCACATAGCACATGCTGCAAGAACAAGTTAGACGTCCTCTAGTTGTTGTTGCAAGTTTTTACGTGGCTGCTATAGGTTTCTAGCAAGAACATTTCTTACCTACGCCAAAACCACAACGTGATACGCCAATTTCTATTTACCCTTCATAAGGACCCTTTTCATCGAATCCGATCCGACTAAAGTGGGAGAGACTGGCACCCGCTAGCCACCTTATGCAACTAGTGCATGTCAGTCGGTGGAACCTGTCTCACGTAATCGTACGTGTAAGGTCGGTCCGGGCCGCTTCATCCCACGATGCCACCGAATCAAGATTGGACTAGTAGCGGCAAGAGAATTGAACAAATCTATGCCCACAACTGCTTTGTGTTCTACTCGTGCAAGATGCTACGCAAAGACCTAGCTCAGATGCCAC
This sequence comes from Secale cereale, assembly GCA_902687465.1. Classification (NCBI taxonomy): domain Eukaryota; kingdom Viridiplantae; phylum Streptophyta; class Magnoliopsida; order Poales; family Poaceae; genus Secale; species Secale cereale. The sequence goes on along the minus strand of LR738711.1, from coordinate 157,578,075 downwards.
TATTGGGGAACGTAGCAGAATTCAAATTTTTTCTACGCTTCACCAATATCAATCTAAGGAGTCATCTAGCAACGAGGGATAAAGGAGTGCATCTACATACCCTTGTAGATCGCGAGCGGAAGCGTTCAAGAGAACGTGGATGATGGAGTCGTACTCGTCGTGATCCAAATCACCGATGATCCCAGCGCCGAACGGACGGCACCTCCGCGTTCAACACACGTACGGTGCAGCGGCGTCTCCTCCTTCTTGATCCAGCAAGGGGGGAGGAGAGGTTGATGGAGATCCAGCAGCACGACGACGTGGTGGTGGATGCAACGGAAATTCTGCAAGGCTTCGCCAAGCACCGCGGGAGGAGGGAGAGGTGTAACGGGGGGAGAGGGAGGCGCCAGGAGCAAGGGTACGGCAGCCCTCCCTCCCCCCACTATATATAGGGCCCGGGGGGGGGGGAGCCGGCCCTAGGAGATGCAATCTCCTAGGGGGGCAGCGGCCAAGGGGGGAGGCTTGCCCCCAAGGCATGTGGGGCGCCCCCCACCCCTAGGGTTTCCAACCCTAGGCGCAAGGGGGAGGCCCAAGGGGGTGCGCCAGCCCACTATGGGCTGGCTCCCCTCCCCCTACAGCCCATGGGGCCCTCCGGGATAGGTGGCCCCACCCGGTGGACCCTCGGGACCCTTCCGGTGGTCCCGGTACACTATCGGTGACCCCCGAAACTCTCCCGATGGCCGAAACTGGACTTCCTATATATATAATTCTTTACCTCCGGACTATTCCGGAACTCCTCGTGACGTTCGTGTGCATATATCTCTACAACCCTAGCGTCACCGAACATTAAGTGTGTAGACCCTACGGGTTCGGGAGACACGTAGACATGACCGAGACGACTCTCCGGTCAATAACCAACAGCGGGACCTAGATACCCATGTTGGTTCCTACATGTTCCTCGATGATCTCATCGTATGAACAACGATGTCAAGGATTCACTCAATCCCGTATGCAATTCCCTTTGTCTATCGGTACAGTACTTGCCCGAGATTCGATCGTCGGTATACCGATAGCTTGTTCAATCTCGTCATGGCAAGTCTCTTTACTCGTTCCGTAATACATCATCCCGTGACCAACTCCTTAGTCACATTGAGCTCATTATGATGATGTCTTACCGAGTGGGCCCAGAGATACCTCTCCGTCATACGGAGTGACAAATCCCAGTCTCGGTTCGTGCCAACCCGACAAATACTTTCGGAGATACCCGTTGCGTACCTTTATAGCCACCCTGTTATGTTGTGATGTTTGGCACACCCAAAGTACCCCTACGGTATCCAGGAGTTGCACAACCTCATGGTATAAGGAAAAGATACTTGACATTGGAAAAGCTTTAGCATTACGAACTACACGATCTGTGCTAGGCTTAGGATTGGGTCTCATCCATCACATCATTCTCCTAATGACGTGATCTCGTTATCAATGACATCCAATGTCCATGGTTAGGAAACTGTAACCATCTATTGATCAACGAGCTAGTAACTAGAGGTTTACCAGGGACACATTGTGGTCTATGTATTCACACATGTATCACTGTTTCCGGATAATACAATTCAAGCATGAATAACAGACAATTATCATGAACAAGGAAATCTAATAATAACCATTTTATTATTGCCTCTAGGGCATATTTCCAATAATGAATTCATTCTTGTTTATATTGGTGTTAAACCTACTGTATTCCAACTTCTCTATGGTTCATACTTCCCAATACTACTCATAGATGCATTGAAATAAGCAAACAACACACGCAAAACAGAATCCGTCAAAAACAGAACAGTCTGTAGTAATCTGCAGGTTTTGCATACTTCTGTAACTCCAAAGAATTCAAACTAAATTGGTAAATGTGAGGAATTTGTCTATTAATCATCTGCAAAAAGAATCAACTAAATAGCATGCTCCAGTAAAATCCGATGACCATTCTAGCGAGCGCTAACGATTCCATTTTTCACAGCAAGATCATATAAACTTCACACAAGTCTTCCCAAAGGTTCTACTTGGCACAAACACTAATTAAAACACAAAATAACATCTAAACAGAAGCTAGATGCAATATTTATTCCCAAACAAAAGAAAAAACAAAGAAACTAAAATAAAGTTGGGTTGCCTCCCAACAAGTGCTATCGTTTAACGCCCCTAGCTAGGCATAATGATTTCAATGATGCTCGTATAAAAGATAAGAATTCAAACATAAAGTGAGCATCATGAAGAATATGACTAGCACATTTAAGTCTAACCCACTTCCTATGCATAGGGATTTTGTGAGCAAACAATTTAGGGGAACGATAATCAACTAGCATAGGAAGGCAAAACAAGCATAACTTCAAAACTTTAAGCACATAGAGAGGAAACTTGATATTATTGCAATTCCTACAAGCATATGATCCTTTCTCATAATAATTTTCAGTAGCATCATGAATGAATTCAACAATATAACTATCACATAAAGCATTCTTTTCATGATCTACAAGCATAGAAAATTTACTACTCTCCACATAAGTAAAATTCTTCTCCTCAATATTAGTGGGAGCAAACTCAACAAAATAACTATCATGTGAGGCATAATCCAATTGAAAACTAAAATCATGATGACAAGTTTCATGGTTATCATTATTCTTAATAGCATACAAGTCATCACAATAATCATCATAGATAGCAACTTTGTTCTCATAATCAATTGGAACCTCTTCCGAAATAGTGGATTCATCACTAAATAATGTCATGACCTCTCCAAATCCACTTTCATCAATATAATCATCATAAATAGGAGGCATGCTATCCTCATAATAAATATTATCATCAAAACTTGGGGGACTAAAAATATCATCTTCATCAAACATAGCTTCCCCAAGCTCGTGGCTTTGCATATCATTAGCATCATGGGTATTCAAATGATTCATACTAACAACATTGCAATCATGCTCACCATTCACATATTCTATGCCAAGCATTCTATGTAGTTCCTATTCTAGTACTCGAGCACAATTTTCCTTCCCATCTTTCACAAAAGATATTAAAAAGATGAAGCATATGAGGTAACCTCAATTCCATTTTTTTGTAGTTTTCTTTTATAAATGAAACTAGTGATAAAACAAGAAACTAAAAGATTCGATTGCAAGATCAAGATATACCTTCAAGCACTAACCTCCCCGGCAATGGCGCCAGAAAAGAGCTTGATGTCTACTACACAACCTTCTTATTGTAGACATTGTTGGGCCTCCAAGTGCAGAGGTTTGTAGGACAGTGGCTGTAACACCCCAAATTTTATATTTGGTTTTTCTTGCAAAATTTTGGCCTTTTTGAAAGGGGATTGTTTGATCTTTTCTTTTGCCCTTCTAAAATCCCTTTTTTGCCAAAGTTTGTGTATCTTCTCAAGCTTGGTTTTTAGCCTTGAAGTTCTCCTCTTGTGTTTGGCTCAAGCACAAGTTGAGATTCAAATGGAGTTGTTTGAGTTCACCACTTCTTGTTTTAAAATTCTCAAGTTTAGTCTTGACCTATCTCCCCTCCAAACCTCCTCTTGCCATGATCCCAACAGGAACAACCCTCTCCAAGACTCTCTTCACACCATGGGACAAGCATTTCATCAATTCCAGCAAGTTTGAACCTTATTGGGATTTTTCCCCTATTTACTTCACTTCAAAACAAATTCTGTCTTTTATAGTGGACCTTGGTGATTTACAAAGGAACCACCTTTTTCATCTACCTATTTGACTCCAAACCAACTCTCTTAGATAGTCCTTAGTACCCACAACATAGACCCATCTTGTTTCACTGGTCCACAGTTCAAATTTTTCAAATTTCACCTGCTGCAAGTTTGGACCAGATTTGCAAAATTTGGTGAAATTCATATTTATCTTCATCCAAAAATTCAGTGAAAAATCATGCAGCCTCTAGATACATCAAGAGGCCACTCCACCAAAAATCAGATCCAGAGACATTGCACAAATACCAGAATCATTTCATCAAACACCTAGCCTACACTGAACTGTTAGCTGTTAACTGAAACTGTCGACAATCGAATACTTCGTTAGTTTCGTCAGTTTCGACAGTCATCGGGCGCGGCGACAAAACTCCGTCTGTATCTCCCTTGGCTCGACGCTCCACTACAGCTTCTTCTTATCCGCGTGCCGCACGGTCACTTGGCAGCTTCTGGGCGTCGATGGCACCCTGGCCCGACCGCGCCGGCGGCTGCCACGGCCATAGCGCCGCCCGTGGCGGCTGACAGACGCAACGCCGCAGCTCCACGCCGTTTTGCGCCGCCCAGACCACCCGAGTGCCCCGCGTGTCCTTCTCCACAGCCAGCGCACGCCTGGCACGTCGTTGCCGTGGCCTGGCACGCGCAGAGCGCCGTTTCTGCCGCCGACGGGCCGCACGGCCGTTCCGTCGGTGACAGGTCGTAACTCTACCTCTCCTACAAGGTTAAGCGCGGGAATGGAGCTTCTACAGACCATAGAGGGTGCTCAAGCCCCTAGCGCCGCCGTCCGACCACTGCAGCGCCGTAATTAGCTCGCCGGACTTATCCGTTCGCGGCAGCCACCTCGAGCCGCCTATAAAAGGCACCCCCGAGCTCGTGCTCAAGCACACACGCCTCCACTACTTCCCTAGACCACGCCCAACCTCTGGAAGGGCCCCGAGAGGCTTTTCTTCCCCGGCTCCGGCCAGCTGCCTCCGCCTCGGGCTCCAGCTCCGTTCACTCCGGTGAGGGCTCCTCCGCCGCCATGAGCTTGCACGTAGTACCCTCGCATCCACCTAGTCCTAACTCCCAGCCCAATTTCTCTCCAGAAACCTTCTCCGACGAGGTCCACGAACACTCGAGCCGCCGTCCGCCGGAGATAAGCTCGCCGTCGACGTGGGACTCGCCGGCACCCAACTCCACCACCGTTCGACGCGGAAGATCACCGTGAAGCTATAGGTACCACTCCCCTCCCCTATCTCGCGGTGGATCGACGCCGGCGATCACCGCAGCACCGTCGCCGGCGCGGCTCTGTTTAGTTTTTCAAACCTGACAGGTGGGGTCCCTCTGTCAGTCTCTCACATCTCCCCTCGGACCGTTTTCTGCTGGCGTATTTACGCAAAGTGCGTTTACCTCTGCGGGTGACGTACTGCGTACCGGTTCGTTTTGTCCTTTTCTGTTCTAGCCCCTGGATCTTTTCAGTTTCATTACAGATAGGTCCCTAGACACAAACCTTAATATCTTTTAAACTAAAAGTGATTTTGAGTTGATTCTTTTTCTGTCCATCTTGGTTTTCTGTCTAGTTTTTTGTCAGATTTATGTGTAAATATTTTGAGCAACTTTATTTGCACGCGCGGTATTTATGTTAGTATGTATTTGTTGAATACATAGATACCGGAGGCCGTGATGGAGACGCGAATCACGCCGAGTTAGACTCCGAATTTTCAGAACCAGGCAAGCATGTTTCAAATCTTGATATGATGAGTGTATTTCATGTTTGCTCGAGTAGCTCGTTCATAAGCATGATTATGTGAGCATATGTGTATGGCATATTTCGTGCAAGTGATGCTTCGGGTGAGTCCCGAAGGAGAACGTCGAACCACCTCGATCATATGGTGATATGATGGGGGTGGAATACTGGTATTGTTGGAGCATGCCAGTAGTTGGTCAACCCAGTACCAACGGAGATCATGTCACGATTCCGTTCGTCTCCTTTTCAGTACTATCATAGGCCGTCCGTTGGGATTACGGTCTAGTCGGTTGTAAGCCACTTTCCGAGTACACACCAAGTAGAGGGGCCGGGATGAGGGTTCCATGGCCCTGGATTAAAGCCCGTCATCCGGTCAGGGGGCATGGGTGTTTCCGGTTGGGACCGAGAGGGGGGCACCCCTTAGAGCGCGCATATATAAATTTGATCCCATGCTATTCGAGGTTGTAGCCTCCCCGTCTTAAAGTTTTCTGTGAATGTCGTCGCGGGTGATTCCGGACGACAGGATGTTAAATGGGTGTGTACCGGTTAGTTGAGTTTCTGCTAAAACACCGTAGACGGGACTAGCCCACGTGGCTAGTAGAACCCGTTGGCTATGAGTTAATGGTACAAGCTCTGTAGAGTTAAAATCTTTCAGTAGCCATGTTTATGGCCTAGGGTCAATCTTCGTATCAACCCGGTGACTGTCTCTAGTATGTTCTCGGAAGTAACCAGAGTAATATTTCTGTTAAGTTCATTTGGTAGATGAACACACTAACCATCTCAGTATTTATTTTCAGAAGTATTTCATCATCATACTACGGTTATTTATAAGCCCTTTATGTGATGTCGCTCAGACGTCCGACTGTGGCATTATGTCCTTTTATAAGCCCTTTATGTGATGTCGCTCAGACGTCCGACTGTGGCATTCTTTTTATTTATAAGCCCTTTATGTGATGTCGCTCAGACGTCCGACTGTGGCATTATTTCCTTTTATAAGCCCTT